>CM060900.1:320328631-320571131 GCA_030762935.1 Hymenopus coronatus | reverse complement strand
AGATACAACATATTAATTAACGTTCTGCTGATATATGTTGCAATGGAGCAAACAGGAGGAGCGATTATTATCCAAAAGTTGTACGTGGAGCTCATAGTTTCCTGAAGTAGTTGAGTGAAATGTGTACGATGTACAGTTAAAATCAGTCATCTGCTGCTACTCATAGTAAAGACGTTCACATCTTGGAACACCCTGCTGCGGTTTGGAGACCTTAATTAAGAGCAGACAATCACTTTTACTGAAGAAGAAGAAGAAGAAGAAGAAGAAAGTGCACAAGGGGCGATATAAGGATTGTTATTATTAAATAGGTGTCTATGTTCCAACAGTCCCAAATTCCGGGAACCCTGAGGCATACCGAGCGCAGATTTCTCCCTTCGAGTTATTATAGCACTCTGAGGGTAACTTCCTGTCTTCTGCGGTGAGGCAACATCCTGTGTAGGAATCTGTCATAACAAACTGCGAAAATACCCTCCACAGACATAGAGTGTTAGTGACACAAACATACATACAACTGTGCTTTTCAAAGGCTGAGATGTCTTAACGGCTACTAAACTTAGGTCCTAATGACATGTTATGTTTTGCACTTATCTCCTCTCTTCAGTTATTTTTCCTTGGTACAACTTTGAATTAAAATATGAATAATACAATTAGTGAACACAGTGTAGGCAGCACCTGTTACATATTTAACGACATTATTATTCTCCATGTTTTCTTTGTTGCCGGGTTCTAATTTACTAGAATTCATAGTACAAGCAAATATTGTTTACAAAGTTGATATATTTGAATTAAGTAACATTATGTTTTATCCAGGCTAGTTTTAATGTTAATCACTCGCACACCATTGTCCATTGTTGCTGCAGTTAATACCAAAAGAGGTGCTGGTGACGTCTCACGGATAGTAGGCGTATTTGTTCAATATCATAGCCTAAATAAATAATCAGCAACGGCTGATGATTTCTACATGTAGATAATGCATTCTCTAAATAGTTTAGAGCTAGAAATTATTTAAAACATTATACTCATTTTATCTTCAAATAAAGCGAATAAGTATCAAATTATATTCGCCATGTACTCATAAACGATACAAGTATCCCAGGAAAATGCTCTCTATTTAGAAATTCAATTTTGGACAAGACAAGGAGGACGTAAAGTGAAAATGCGGTGTTCGAGCTTCTGCTATGTGAAACTGGTTGCAATAAATTTGCTTCTTACTTAGCTTTATAATAAATAAGGAATTAATATAAGTTACTGCCCGAGATTTTTTTTTGTTCTATTTATTTGAAAGTGTGATTTCAATTTCAATCCTTACTACGCACGGCCAGTGTAACAGATTCCAGGCAGAAATTCGCAATTTCATTTACTAAATTAAGTAATATGAAAATATGGTACTATAACATAAAGTGTAATATAAAAAAAAAAACCAGTTTTAATAGGAAGCAATCCTCATTTACTATGTGACTAAGACTTGTGTTGTGATTGCCCAATGTAAGCACCTTCATGTACCACTGTGAGGGAGAGAAAATGATGCTAGTTATTGTGATCGTGCAGCATTAATACATCGTCAATAAAATTAAAAAGCACAAACATTAAATTGGAAACACAGTAATGCCAATTAGACCCTTCTGCCGATGTGTGTGACGTCATAATTCTTGTTACCAGCTTGACAGAGTACCATCAGCCAGTGTTAAAAAAACTTCAAAACGATTTTTACACCATGCAGAAGAGCACATTCAAATATGTAAAACCCTCGAACATCACATAATACCGTGCTGATATGAGAGTTACAGTGGTAAAGATGTGTGATTGGAGTGAATGAAGTTCCTTTAAACTGCTAGCGATAAATGGACACTGCTTGTAAACGTTGTACTCGTAAACCTGTTAAACTACGCATTAATGTCTTTTTGTGAATATTAACGTGGTATTCACAAAAGTTGCAGGAAATTCAACAATGTCTTAAAGACACAGTTAAATACTAACCTGCGGTTGTAATCGCGTCGAATATAAAATATTCAAGGTGAAAATTTAAACCGCACATGTATAGGGTTTTTAAGTTATAAGATAACCTCTCGCAGCCTCTCTCCACTGCGCCAGAGAACCGTGAGTGGCCGGGAAAGCAGTGCCGGAAGAGACGCACTAAAATCCTTAGCTTAAGGTAAATGTTGAGACTGTTGATCTTTTGCTCCCAAATAGGGATTACATTAGGCAACGATTTTCTAGCTCACTCGCCCAAATTTAGCGGTAGAAATCGCTATGATTTCTTGCATGATATTAGCCCCTTTTTCTTGTAGAAGTTCCCTAAGTTCTTCCGCTGTGGTAACATTCTAAGCTATCGATGTGTTTAAAATTATTCACTTGGCTCTACTCATCTAAAAATAGTTTGACGTTCACAATTATTCTTTATAAAACAGCATGGTCACTGGAGTTATATTTAATCCTACTCTTCGAACAGATATCTTCTTCGCTATATACTGCGAATCATATGAAGTAGAATTTCTGTCTACTTCCCATGAATGCATATCGCTCAAATGATGCAAAATAGAGACGAACGATTTATCTTATTTGCAATTCACTGTCATTTCTACACGTGGGAGAGGACCACCAGAGATGATTACTTGTATATAGATTTCCTCCATTCCTGTTATGTTGGAAGTTTTGCTGAAATATTTCTTGTTTTTATTTTTCATTTACGATTTTTCAACATTCCGAACATCAAATTCATGATAGATGCTCGAAAATATTTTTCATATCACGGCACTGACTCCTCAATGCCTATCAGATAAAAGAACTTTTATGGGTCATTTTGCATATTTCATTTAATACCTCTTAATACCTCTTCATAGGATTCTTCTCCAGTGTCTAAAGCTACCATTCCTTTCCGTAGTATTTTAAAATCAAATGCCTAATTTGCAAGCATAGATTAATTATAGCTTAAGTAACATATTTTGCTGAGCAACTAGCGGAGTCATATTGCCCATCTACAGTCAAGCATTAATTTTCTTCAAGTGAAGCAGCCTTACAATTTTCTTCCTTTTCTAAGTGCCATGCATGGTTAGCATATAGACAGACGAACTGTCTTACAAACTTATAGAGATAATATACAGAAAACATTAATAACTTTAACGTTTGTGCAAAGGCAGAAAACAGGTTCAATATAGGCTCCAACAAATATTGTACACATATTTCTTGGGGATAATCAATTATAAGAATATTGGTTTATACAAACACTTGTTATATTTCTAGAAACTCCTGATTTATCTGTGGGTATTATTGTCAGCCACAGGGCCACCGCATGTGACACGGTTTAAATACAGAGAGCAAAGGACTCATAAACACCGTTGTAACAAATATATTTCCATGCTTTGAAGAATAGTTTTTTGTTTCAACTTCTTCAATTTCTGAATCATACCAATGTAGGGATAATAAATCTGATCAGAATTGGAATGTCCTTCTCTCTCATTACCTTCCGAAGCACATAATCACGGATATAGGTTTCGTATCCCAGCTCACAATGCACATTTTCACCAATTTTTAATTCACCACACACTAGTGCAATCTCCTGTGCTTCAGCAACCGCGTACTGAGCCTAAGCAATGCCACTGGCAGTGCCATTTGCTATAGGTTCCGAAATTAATTTATTTCTAATAGAAAGGAACATTTCCCTTTCTGTTGTCCAACATTTTGTTTAAAGTTCAAATTGTTTAATTGGTACCACACCTACATTTAGTTCTTAGGGTGTTTGGATGGGCTATTTGACAGGAACTTTATTTTCAATACATCTGACTGGTTGAAGTCTTCTTCGCGGATCTGAACCTCACGTATTACTGCATTGGATGTAGGATTGAAGTAGTTTCTTTTATTATCCAGTTCTTGTAACGAGTTGGAAGTTTCTCTCAATTCGGGAAACAATAATAATTCACACATTTTGTTTACTGATAGTGTTATTAGACATCTGAAGATACTGCAGGAACGCACATTGTAACGCCCACCACTTTAACTCAAGAGTGAAAATAGAACTGATCTTAAAACTGTCTACAGCGGACTTGGGTTGGATCGCGCTTACTCTATCGACCACTTTTTTTTTTAATAAAAATACAGTTCTGGAGACTTGTCAGGACTCCGGCGCTGTATTCCTTTTTTCTCCATTTTATCCAGTTTCCTACATTTCTCGGGACTCGAACCCACGATCCTGTGCAACACGAAGCGCCCAAGCGAGACACGTTAGCGAGCGCGGCCACCGGGATCGGCATTTTGATGTGCGGTCTCATGAACGGAACTTGGCTCACCATCCCTGAGCGTCGTGTGGACTTTGTATCCACAGGCACACCCCTTCACTTGCAGTGAATGTCATCATTCTAGTAACAAAAAATGGTGGATTGTAATGGAGTGCTATCGTTGTTTAAACCCTCCTCATTTTCTTTATATGACAAATAATTTTCTTCTTTCTACCAAACTCTTGCCAATGACACAAAAACAGCTCCATTGTAGTTGCATATAGATTTAGTTGCATTGCAAAATGACATAGTATGTAGTTAAAAGTATGTGTAAAGATTAGCAATAGAGGGTACATAAACCTGCTTCTAGAAATAAATTTCCTTGTCTTAGGTAATTTAGCGCTCGTATATTGGCTATGTTTGTCTCAGCACACACTTGCGAGTAATGTTCCCTCGAATAAAGCAAATGAAATTTTAAAATAGAACTGAAATATCAGAATGCCATCTCTCGGCATAATAAAAGGTTTTGTGTCAAATTTGTAAGCTCTTGACGCTTCCAGTGATGTAGCACACACAGGAAGTAAGCTAAGTATAACAGAAATGTGATTCAACTTAGGGAAGTATTGAAAAACAAATACAAATACATCTATATGAGAGTATGCACTGACAATAAATTGTTTAGTGTAATGAAAGAATTTGGTATCCCTGCAAAATTAATTAATATAATTAAAATAACATTGGAAGGAACTACCAGTCAAACGCACTCTCAGAGAGCTTTGACAATAGGTGTAATTTGAGACAAGGTTATACATCGTCATCATTTAGCCTTGGAATAGGTATTAAAAACATAACGACACACCCAGGGAAAAGCATTATGAATATATCCATGCAATGATTAGTCTACGCGGATGATCTTGTAATGATACACATGTATTTATCAATACTTATGGAAACTATGGCACAAATAAAGAATGTAACATGCAAATTGGGTTTAGTAGGAAATGCGAGCAAAACTGTATATATGAGCACTTGCAAATCCAACTTCAGATGCTATGACAGAGTGATACATAATGTAAAATAAAGAGCTGTTGTCGACAAGTTTAGCTGTTTAAGTTCACTGGTTCCTTATGACGAGTGCAGCATAGACCTAAAAATTGATTAGGGCCAGCTAATAGACGTTTCTTTACTTTGGCGAAAGCAATACAAACCCAATGTCTGTCCAAGAAAACCAATCTTTAAATTTATAATACAATAATTAAATATCAGCTATGTGTAAATGTAAAATCTGGACAATGGCAGAGAAAATAAAATTAAATTGGAAACATGGGAATGAAATATCGAGAAATATTTGCATACCGACAAAATACGACGGCGAGTGGAGAATAGGCACAAACTTGGAAATAAAGCAATTATATAAAACACTATGCAAGCACTCATCAACGTTAAAATAATTGATTGGGTTGAGGATATGATAAAGATGAATAGTGGTAGGTACGTTAAAAGAGTGCTCTAAGGAAAGCTAGATGGGAGAAGAGATAGAGGAAGGCTAAGATTAAGACGAATGGATTGCATAGTATGGGAGTCAGAAAGTGCAGTAAAAATCCGGAGAATAGAAAAGAATGGGCTATCATCATCAAAGAGGTGCTTACCTACACTATAAGAGCTGTACGTCAAGAAAGAAGAGAAAGAAGATTCAGGGGCTCTATTTGATATTTTCTTATAGGAAATGTGCGCCGGCAACTTTCTTGTTTCTGAGCTGATGGGGGTATTTAATTCTGCATTTTGTTATTTATGTGGTAGCGGATTCCATCGTATATTATACAGCACTTTGTAACTCAGTGGTTCCTACAAGAGGATAGACAATATCAACTATCGGGACATACAAAAGTGCTCCGTTTGCGGGAAGGACTTTTAATTTTTCAGCACATTGCAAAAGTGTTCCAGTTTACGTAGGTATCAGAAGTGGCAGACTTGCATTAAAATTACGATGCTGCTTGAGAAAAATGCTTAACGGGCTCCAGATCTTTATGCAGAGCTTTAATCAAGCAGACGTTTGCCTTATCACTTCGCCTTTACTACCGTACATAACGACTTAGAGAAACAGCTACTTTCCGAAAAGAAACGCAAACCCCCCCCCCAAAAAAAAGTTCGAATATGGGGCTCTACAACAGTACGTACTTGATCGGGTCATAATCTCTCGTCTACAAGCACAGAAACAATGGCGCTTACTGCACTATAAGCCAGGCTTCTGTTACAAGAATTCTGGGTTAACAGCAGTTACATCCTGATCATGTCATCCAAATGCAAGCACAGGAAGCAGAGTAGTTTGTCCAGTGGTTTCTTCATAAATGCATTGACCAATTCCATGACCATATTGAGGACAGAAGAGAAGGTTGCTATGCGAGAGGGTACATTTAATACATATTGACAGTTATATTTGGGCACATGTAAATCCTAGAGCTATTAAAGTTACAAACAGAAACCTCGGTTTGCACTGAACATTTGGACCGGCATCGTGAATGACACACTCATCGGGCTCTAACTACTACCTCCACTTACAGCTTCTACAAAATCCTTTTAAACAACCTCTGGAAGGTGCTCCTTTAGGAACACGCCATAATATAATGTGGTTCCATTGCGATGGGACAGCTTATTTTATAAGGAATTTCCCAAGTGTAACGTCTCCTGATCAGCAGATCGGTATGGGAGGACCGAAATCATGATCAGCGCATTTACCTTGGATTCTTTTCCTTTGGGAACATTCTCAGACTATTGTGTACGAGATCTCGGCCAATAGTGTGAGGACGCTAATGACCAGAATTTTTATAGTATTTGAAACTATTTCTGATATATCAAGTATTTTTAAAAAGCTTGCCAAGGATTACAACCATGCTATGCTCCGAAATTAACGGTCATCATTATGAACAGCATCATAAATGCTATACGCCCATACCTATTCAATTCTTGCTTTGATTTTATTTATGCTTAAATCCTTTTAAAAATGTGTTTGCATCATTTAATATTGTTTTAGCTTTTCTCAAGTCATTTTAATAATGGGGTGAACATCTAAAGAACAACGGTATTGTTGCACATGATTAACATGTTAATAACAGTAACCTGCATTCGCAGGTTCAAAGAAATGCTGGCCTACTTCAGAGCACCTGGATTTAGCGTCATATAATTAAACAGAGATTCATAAATTCTTAAGTCAATTCAGGAGAGTTTTGCATTGTTCATAAACAAGGATACTTAATTACTCTTATTTCAAAACTCTCCCAAAGCCTTGCAGCAAAAGATGTTTAGCGACTTATTTGGCAGATTTTTATCTATGCGACACGGCGTTTGAAAACCATTAAGAGTATGTATGATGGTATGATGGAAATGTCATGGATTCACACGAAAATCGACTTTTTTACATAAATTCTATAAAATAATTGAAAGATTCCTGAATGTAAATGGCGCTATTTTTAAATGCCTTAACTGGAGCTACAGCATAGCATTAGAAGTGAAATTGTACTGGACTCGGCAAGAAAAACTTCAATTCCACGAGATATCATTGGCATCATGTAAGTAAAAATGAAGTTGTGCAGAAGAAAAGCAGCAATGCAAGAAGAAAAGAACAGAAACGTTAGCAGCAGAGGAGCGGAAAAGAAAAGCGGAGAGTGTCCAGCCTACCGACCTGGTGAATTTTAATGTGAGCCATGCATTCAAATCTTTCCTTGCTTTCTCATCGTTGATATTTTCAGCATTTTTCTTCCTGTAAAATGTCCTTACGGACCAGTTTTTCTGTTACACAAATACAATTTGCTGTACATGTTCACAGAGGTACAATGAATAAGAATTGCTCTAGGTTTTACTGTCAGATGTATTTCAGCATAATTTTTAATTTAAAAAAATATATGTATAATGAACCTAAGGTTAAAACATTTGACCAACTTTAATTTCTTTGTCTCAAGGGTTTTTTTTTGTGAAGTAACAAAAACATAAGCAAATTTAACCATAACCTCCAAACCGTTAGAGAATATGGATTTCGAAAAGTTGGCATTATTAGTTTGGAATTTCAAACTTTCAGTCATATATGTCCTTCAGTCATATATGTCCTTCAGTCATATATGGCATATATATGATGTATATATGCGTGTATGTAAATGGAAATGGAGTTTTATTTATGGATGCTCTTTAACTACTGTGGTTCTGCGCGTTCCATTCTATATTAGTTGTAAAAGACCATTTAATTTTGCTCAGAGGCCTCTTCATCAGGCTTGAAATTCTTTTACTCGCCGTAAACCTACGACACGAGGCTAATAGCTCTACTTCCCTTCCGAAGGAAGCCATGCTAAGGATTTTACGCCCGAAAAAATCCATAATCCTCCGCCGGGTTTGTGTGTGTATGTATGTATGTATGTATGTATGTATGTATGTATGTATGTATGTATGTATGTATGTATGTATGTATGTATGTATGTATGTATGTATGTATGTATGTATGTATGTATGTATGTATGTATCTATGTATGTATGTATGTATGTATGTATGTATGTATGTATGTATGTATGTATGTATGTATGTATGTATGTATGTATGTATGTATGTATGTATGTATGTATGTATGTATGTATGTATGTATGTATGTATGTATGTATGTATGTATGTATGTATGTATGTATGTATGTATGTATGTATGTATGTATGTATGTATGTATGTATGTATGTATGTATGTATGTATGTATGTATGTATGTATGTATGTATGTATGTATGTATGTATGTATGTATGTATGTATGTATGTATGTATGTATGTATGTATGTATGTATGTATGTATGTATGTATGTATGTATGTATGTATGTATGTATGTATGTATGTATGTATGTATGTATGTATGTATGTATGTATGTATGTATGTATGTATGTATGTATGTATGTATGTATGTATGTATGTATGTATGTATGTATGTATGTATGTATGTATGTATGTATGTATGTATGTATGTATGTATGTATGTATGTATGTATGTATGTATGTATGTATGTATGTATGTATGTATGTATGTATGTATGTATGTATGTATGTATGTATGTATGTATGTATGTATGTATGTATGTATGTATGTATGTATGTATGTATGTATGTATGTATGTATGTATGTATGTATGTATGTATGTATGTATGTATGTATTTTTTTGGTAGTGTTTAACGCCCGCTTTAACTACTAATGGCACCGCAGGCGGTTGTATGTATGTATGGATGTATGTATGTATGTATGTATGTATGTATGTATGTATGTATGTATGTATGTATGTATGTAGGTATGTAGGTATGTAGGTATGTAGGTATGTAGGTATGTAGGTATGTAGGTATGTATGTATGTATGTATGTATGTATGTATGTATGTATGTGTGTGTATGTATGTATGTATGTATGTGTGTATGTGTGTGTATGTGTGTATGTGTGTGTGTGTGTATGTATGTATGGTGGTAGGTAAGTAGGTAGGTTCGTTATAGTCTTTTACATCGTTGCGCCAATTTCGGTGAAACCTGGCAAAGATAACCTTTGATCCATGACAAAAACAATCTACCTTTGAATTCGAAATTCTGTCCTAGTTCACATTATAAATTATCTTCTTTCACGTACAACAAAGGCCCGTAAGACAGTCTCTCTATGACTGGCGTAGCATCTCGACAATTGCCAATATAAGAAAAATAATTATCTAGCTAGGCTTTCACGGCCTCACAAAATAACAAAAAAACCTCTGAGATGACACATTATTCGTTAATCCAGTACCTGAAGTTAATCGTGGAGTAATAAAACAGTCAAATAATTACAACATCTATTATGCTTATACACATGCAAAGGCGATATACCTGAATGGGTGAAAGGTTAGGAATTTTTAGAAAATAACTGGATATTAACATACATACTTTCTGTTGTATTACAACATTCACTTATTATAATCTTTAGTTTCTCTATTTTTGTGGCTAGCGAAGTTCTTTCCTGATGAGGAGTTTGTAATATTTTAAGCAGAAAAAAAAAAAAAAAGACGTGATGACGTATCAAAATCATAAGTAGGCAAGATAACAGCCGTAAAATTAGGATTAGATGAAATATGATTTTTTCTCCTTTTTCTGCTCTTTCATTTGTTTATTTTGTTGGTTTTTCTTTTGTTATTTGTATTTTTATTGTGTTTTCTTGGTAGTTTTATATAGGTTAATTTCTGAGATGAACAGGGACATGTTTACTTTACTTAAACTTGTATTATTACTTCCATAATAGTATGTTCTCTCTAAATAGTAACGATTTACCCCAAATGTGACAGTTGCATTCCCAGAAGCCATCATTATATACTGCGATATTTGTAGTTGTTCGACCATGCTGTTGCATGCTATTTTCTCAGATACTATTCGTTCTTTACAGAGTCCGGAGTTTTAATTAACTATTTGTTTTAGTGTTATTTCAGAATTTCTGCACACCTCCGAAGAAACGCACGACTATTGGACAAGTACAACCTAATGCTAAATGTGGGAAAGGAGCATCGCCGGTTATTTCAGCTAGTTTTATTATAAAACCAGTTGCTAAAGCAGAGAGGCTATTAGTTTATATTGATGGTCTTAATAATGTAATTTTGAAACATCCTTCTGCAATAGTAAGTAGTAATTGTAATGCAATAGCAATAAGTGCAGTGCAAAAATGGGAAGTGATGTGTTATAACAGGACTCCTAAGAACAAAATGAACTTTCCACGGCGATTACAACACAGAGTTGCCTTAAATGTTTGGAAGAAGAATAGTTTACATAAAACATATGAATAAAATATGGAAACTTAACATTTTTCAGATAGATGAAAAGTACTGCCGCAAAATTATCGTCAATATTTAAAATAAAGGGTAGCGGGTGCATATACGCCAATAGTTCTACTCAATTTTTCTATAACCACGTGGAATTGTTTGCATGTGGCTTATGGCGCAAGCTCCTCCATCAAGTAAAGAACACGCATAACACTCCGAAGCAAGACATGACTGCTGTCCATCAGTTCCACTTTGGGACTATTTTCCCGTCAAAGTTCCAGCATGAGAAGGAAACAGGAAGTTCCTTTTGTTTTGGCTAGGGCTATTAAGTGTTTAGCTGTTGGAGTGATACATCGCTTCTAAGACTATCATTATTAGTTGCGTGTGGTACAGGCGCCTCTCCTTCGAGGGGAAAATCTTCCTGGAGGCAGCTCAACAGTGGACTTCTATTCCCGACGATGTTACTTCGTGAGTTCAGAAGCGTAACTTTTGTGATATTAGTACTCTCCAATTCATCTGAACTGAGATGGCAAAATGAAGAAAAATGCCTTTTAGGTGATGTTTACGTAATTTGTTTCAAATCCCTGGCCAGATTCTGGTCTCGAACTTATCTATGGTTTCTTATTTTGGAACTAAACACTCGTTTGGTGCAAATGGTTCAAGTTCGGAAATATTACATTTAATATAAAGAGTCGTAAAATGTCCAGCAATGCAACTCAACAAGAACAACGCCCTAAAGTCAGTTTTAAGCTGTGATTAGACATAAAATCATATACTAAAATATACCTCGGGTTGCACGAAAGCGTTTATCACCAAAATAACTGGGAGAAACTGTTTGTGTTCTTGCAGTTTTATATGAAATAGAATGTTTCTGTATACAACACATAATTTTCGCCGAAAGAATCCCATAAACAAAAATAAATATAAACATGTCAGATATTTGAAGCATTCCATAACATACTATCCTAAACGAATGGCAGCGGAGATCGGATAATGTGCTATCTTGATAATCCTAAGATTTCAGTTAAACTCTGCAGCTACAAAAGACATCATGTCTCAGTTTGAAGCTAAATTTTGCAAAACAAAGGATATACCTATTGCATACAATTGTGATTTTTTATTATATTAATAATGAGTGGAACGGTTCAATCTTAGAGAGGTCTTGTCAAAATGTCTGGGCAGTTTTCGTCCATCTTTCACATTTTTGTGGAAAAATATGTGTTACATTCTCATGATTTTTATGGCAACTGTCGTTTATTTTATATTTCGATAAACTATTCTTACGAAGTTTATTTTTCTGATGCTTCGTAATAGAAGAGAGAAACATTTGCAGAAATATGAGAAATGCGTTATGCATTTCATTTAGGTACAAGGCAGATGCAGGAAATGGAAATTGAAGGAAACCGGAATAGTCAAATGTTTAAAATTGTGTCGGTGATCAATGAAATTCCTTACTCTTTCCATGAAATCGCAAAACACAATAGAATGGTGGCAGCTCTTCACAAAGTGGACAAAGTAGTGAAGAATTCAAACCAATTACAACACATATCTTGGATAGGACTAATACTACAAAACGATATTTGAAACAAATTGTGCATTTTAATAAAATCTACACTTTTTGTGCAGCAAGTTTTAGTCTATCTTTGATGATTTACTAGTTATATATAATTGTACAAAATCCATGTGGAGAACACACAGGGAAAATCAGAAAATTCAAGACTTATATTTTATCTGCCATGTAGATATTTCAAATATGCCGAGTGTTCCAAGAACGCCGTTTTTCGTGTGCACGTCCCTTCGTAAGTTAAAATATTTCTAAGGCTCAACGGAGTATTTTAAGCAAACACTTACTGGAGAGCAGGGGCGTTTGTGAGCTGCCTTTGTTATACTTCTCTTTATTACCAGCGAAGACATTGAGGGGACATTACTCATTCAGAGCAGTTCCCCCAGAATGTCCGTGATGACAATAGTGTAAGCAAACCGAAAAAGGTCTTAGAATGTTTTTCGTTTCAATTACGGATACTTTATTTTGGACGGAATAAAGTCACTTGTTAAATTAACAAATAATTGAAATCTATATTTGACCAATCAGTATGGGCCAAAGCTACATTTAAATTTTGTTTGCTCTGTTTTTCTTTAACAATACCCAAACTACACATTTTAGAATTATATCAAAACGTTAAAGCTCACAACATAAACCATGCAAACATGAGAGCACCTAGTGTTTTATGCCACTTTGGTCGCTTATTACTATTATTATTATTATTATTATTGTTATATTTCTCAGCTATAGAACTATTAGACTGCCAGCAAATTAATGCGTACGCAGCACTAAGGCTTCTCACTCCATTCAGCCCATGAAGATTCTGTAAATAAATACACGTGCCACCGCCGCAGCACACATTTCAAGGTACGCGTATTATAACCCATTTTGTACTTCAAATATTAAAGACGGTGAGTAATGACAGGATTTTAACAATCAATTAAGCATAGCTTAAATAACTAACTTGTATATATGCATTACCATGGTAATGCAGGCATTGATAATGCCGCGTTGTTTGCTGGAGGGAAGCAATTATCGGCTAATGCGGTGTTATATTGCTTAGCAGGCCAGAGGAGTCTAATTAAACATAGAAGGGAAAAAGCTCGTAAAACGGTGAACAAACGATAGTTTTGAATGTATTCAACTATTTGTTCCAGCGTTATGTTATGCCCTTGTTGTCAAGTATGCTATTAAATGAAAAACCGGAGAAATGCTGTGTCTGTGAGCGCTTTATGAACAAGTTATCGACACCCGATTATAAACTGGGTAGACGATTCAAGCGATATCAGCACTTCAGATTCTGAGCCGGGTATCGCGCTGTGGTCCATGGACTCCGATTAGTATATGTGTTTGTACTTATGAAGGATACTTCATGATAATTTTCTTTATTTGATCTTGAATTTCCATATTTAGTTTGCTTTACAGCTATAGAGGTATGCATTTCTTTTATGCTGAATGCTTGTGTATTGAGGTATAATGTGAGGTAACGATAGCAATTTTTTGAGCGTCCGAAAGTAAGTAGCTCAGTAACTGTTGAGGGGCAAGAAAAGAAATAACAACATGCGTTCTGGAAACGTCAAAGGATGCAGTGAGTACTGTTTGGTCAGAGTCTTTTGAGATATTGGGAGCAGGAGTTAAGGACATCACGTGCCTGCACGTTGGCTAACATAAAGTTCCGACACACGCAACCGATCTGAGTACAGGCCACCTTTTTCCTATCTTTGCCCTCTGCTGTCTCAAATGACCCTAACCGAGTAATACATTGTATAAAATGAGACCATCCTCATGCCGGAAGACTTATAGTAATATAAAGAACGTCATCGATAAAGCATCAGTGCTTAACTCTACTGTTTTATGTTACTTAAAGCGGTTACAGCTACGCACCTACTGTTGACGTCATAACTGATGAGACTCGCGTCCCATAAAAAGGCATTTGCGTTCTGACAATAGAATGTAGGGAAGAAAATCTCGTGACACGTTTATGTAAGGTCTGCCTGGTCAGTCCAATGACTAAATGTGTCAGCTTTACTCATTCAAGGTTGTTTTACTTCAGAGGAAGTAAAAAGATCGTCATTAAGTTGTGAACACTAGTGACTAGTGTTGCTGGTTTATTCATAAACGACGGGGACACAGAGATTGTTCTCCTCTACGGCGAACCACGATGAAATGATGTCGCAGATCGGAGACTTTATCATCAGTCAACGTTTTAAAACGCACAGTGTAGCAAGTGGGATTATGTATAAGTAATTCACTGCAGAAGCTGCAAATAGGGAGATCAGTAGTTGAAAAAAAAATTGTACAGAATGTGTTTCATTATTTTGAGGAGTATCGTACACTTAGTGACAACGGTAAACGTAAGAGAGCATGCTATTATTACTATTAACATACTCAATAATTTTTGTAATTCTAAATTCGATATTTAATTTTATGCTTTGAAGGACAAAGTAAAGCATATCATGATTTAGGACTTCCAAGATCCTCCTTACAAAGAATTTTAAAGGGAAAAACATGGCATTCCTTTAAAATTCATCTCAATCAACAACTCTACGGCAATGATTTTGTTTGCAGGGTTTGTTACTGTACAAGAGTTACAAATATTTGCTGACACACCTGACTTTATTGAAAAAAAAACAATTCTTGAGCGATGAACCCGATTTCAGCACGAATATGATTATATTAGGCACAACATGCATTGCTGGATTCTTAAAAATTCTCACTGGGTTTGAGATACTCATAAAACCTTTTGGGGCTTAAACGTCTGGCTTGGTATTTTAGGAACATTGTTATAGGACCGTCTTTCTCCCGACCAAACTTATAAGACCAAGGCAAACTTAACTGCGGTATTTTCTTGACGAGGTTCCAACCCATAGGTATTAAAGCACTGGTTTCAACACTGTGTGCATCACCTTATGATTATGAACCTGTCACAGTCTATTTAAATAAAGATTATCCTGATAGATGGATTGGACGAGGTGACCTCTTATCTTGGCCACCAAGCTCTGCTGATCTAATTCCATTCCATTTTTTTTTTCTTTCTTTTGGGGCCATAAAAAATGTAGTGTTTCAAACATTACCTCTCCTCAATATAGAGGTATTACGTTAAAACGTCATCAAAGCATTTCTATGAGTCTGCCACACCAGTCGCTCTCAGAAACGTCCATATGTATACGCGGAGACGGTTGCAACATCGTATCAATGGGGCAAAATTTCGAGCACCCATTGTTCGGGCATAATCAGCAATGTTAAAAGAATATAATGATAATGATAAAGAAACAACAAAATAATGAACGTAATAATAATAATAATAATAATAAAGGTATTAACAAAATAATTATGTTTTATATTGATAATAATAGTAATAATAGTAACACGTAACAACAGCAACAATAGTAATAATGATAATAATAATAATAATAATAATAATAATAATAACAAAAAGAAGAAGAAGCGAAAATGGCAGTGAAATACTATGGTATTCCTTTCATGTTTGCATGGATTATGTTAGGGTGCTTTAATGTTTTGTTTTAATTCTGAAAGGTATTTAGTGCGTAATGTTAGAAAAAATAGCGCAAACACAATTTAAAAACAGTTTTTGGCCAATAATAATGTACTCAATAATGACTTTAATTATTTGTTATTTAAAATTATTTATTCCTTTAAAATAAAATAAAGTAGATGAAGTGGAAGATCCTTTCGGTCTGTTTACACCGTTACTGCCTATTGTCACAGACTGCACTAGTATAAGCTTGGAAACTGCCTCTTAATGAGCGCAATGTACTCAACATGTTTACTGATGAGCAAGGGTTTGCTCACGCTAAGGCAACAATCCCCCGCTGACTTGCGTTTACTCAGAATTGTCCCGCCGAATTTTGCAATATTTTTGACGTATCAAAGGATGTCTACACACGTAAAATGTTCTGTTGTTAGGCCACCTGCTATATTGTTTTAATGAAAATAAAGAAAAAAATAGACATTTTCTAATTGTAGGGCACTTTAGGGCTGGGGCTTCTCTAGAAATTTCTACTGGTCCATCTCTGGAATATACTGAACTTAAACACCAAGCTTGGTATTAATCGATCATTTTACTTTTGGGTTATAGATTTGCAGAAACACATACACAAATATGCACACACACATGCAAACATACACAGAAATATACGGCGTCCTTTTTACTACTTTTGTTTTTTTTTTTTTTTTTTTTTTTTAATTTTCGGCAAAATTTTTGTATTCAATGTTTGGGCGGAATGTAACCTGTTCTCTACATATTATAGAAAGTAGGGAAAATAAACAGAGACATTAACCAGCACCACACTTTCTCTTTAAGGAGTATGAGACAGTTTACACTAGAGCAGTTATTATAACTTTCATTGGTGGAATTGTATTTCCAAATTGGTCCATATGCTTGCAGTTAATTTGTACTGTTTAAACAGCCAAATCTAAAGTATTTTCAATTTAAATGAAAAAGTTTTACTTACACACACTTAAAGCAAAATGAAATAGTGTAGTTAATTATCAAATAAAAAGGAACGAAGTTAATTTGTTTCCCTAAGCATTCAAGGGAAACAAAAACAATAAAAATGGATATTTTATCAATGTTTACTTACAAACCATTTTATTAAATTTATGATAGAAGAGACCAAGAACGATGCTCCCCACCTATAACACCAACTATAAAACAAGGCTTACCGACGAGACGAACGGTGTTATAACTTCCTACACAACAAACTATGCTTTAACTGTAAGGATCACGTGCTAGATCGTTGCTAGGTATGCCTGTAATATCAAGTTGCAGCTTCGTACTTCTAGTACAAATTACCAGCAATACAAAATAAAATGCCAGGTCATGGTCAAACTACAGACTTAAGAAAGAAACCCAACAAAACTACTTCTATGTTGTTATGCTATAGCTATTCTCTGAATTATGATGCAACGAAATATGCGTATAGAATCATTGCCCTGTGTATATTCAAGTCGCCTCCTAATTGATTGGCATCTACAGGCCTTCCATCCGGTATTAGTCTATTCTGAGAAAAACAACTCGCCTTTTCTCATCAAAACAGGTTGTAAAGTGTGTACAGCAATAGAACCTCCCGCTAAATGTGAGGTGCCTGTAGACATGCGGTTTCCGTGGAAAAAGGCAGCTGCAATTTATTCTGAGATTATTGCAGTGCACGAGAACATTATGGGTGAGAGATTTTTCTACGTTGGTGGCGTCATTTTCAAGATGCACTATTACAAAACGCACTAACATCAATAATGAGGAAGAAAGTAAGCAGCCGTCTGTTGTGAATGACGAATTTCTTGCAAATGTGGAGAATGAGAGAGATCAGACAAAATCACTGTTTTACAATCGGAGAAATCCACGAGGTTTATTCCGCAAGTCAAGAGTGGTTACATTACTATGAAGTGGTTACATTAAAGACAGATTATCGCAAACTTTGTGATCGGTGGGTGCCCAGAGTTTTGTCTAAAACCCAAAGTGTCATGAGGATGGGACATACCCCAGATTCGTTTAATGAGAGTGAAGATGAAAGCAACAACAATGTCTCTAAATATTTTCAAGTTCCTCATGGGAACTGATTCTTTTTGGGAGGGGGCACAAGCATGATGTACTTTAATGGTGAGTTCATGAAAAAGTAACAGCATAAAACTCTGGACGTCTGCTGTCAGGCCTTAGCTAAACTTAGGAGGGAAATTTAGAAAAAATGACGTGGCAGGTTGAATTCTTGGGTTGCTTTCTTCCACGATAATATTTGGTCGCATAATGCTGCATGCACTCAAAATCGCAGAAGTTCAAGTGAAAGGTTTAGACTTCACTACGGGCGACTATCACCTATTTCCAAATATGAAAAAATGGCTCGGACCACGTCGGTTTGAAACGGATGAGAAAGTCAAGCAGAGCACCAGGATGATTACAGTCACAAGTGCTAGTCTTCTATAGAGAGAAAATGCAAAGCTTGTGAAGCGGTACGACAGATAGCCTCAATGTAAAGAGAAATATTATTGTTAGATAATCTAATGGTTTACTTTTCACTTCTGTGTAATAAAGATTCCAAAAATGAAGCAGCCCTTCTAAAAACATTAATGGAACTTCGAATGGCCCTCGTATAAAGAGTATACAACTGTATATAAAGTGTATAACAGATATGGAGAACTCGGGAAGTAGGGGAATGGAAAAATTCTACCCACTTAGCAGTTAGTAGTCGCTCGATGCTAAACATGAAACAAAGTCAAGGCAACTGTACTTACGAAGTTATCAGTGACGTATAATAGTAATGCCTCCTATGTTAAATTGAATACCACATATTAGTACCTACTCAAAAACATATAATAGGATCGTGGCACATTATTATCATTATTATTATTATTATTATTATTATTATTATTATTATTATTATTATTATTATTATACTGTTTTAGAACTCACAACGTTATCATTACTGAAGATGAAACTGAAAAAAAGCGCACGCTTACAAGATATTCGCATTTGTACTAAAAGCAACTGAAACGGTACTTTGCAATGTACAATCATGGAAAGAGATGATTGAGCGCACTCTGAGAGCAGAATATTTCAGTCTCACTTCGTATCGCAGCGAGGTTTACACTGGTCGCTATTTCCAACATGCGGCTAGGCTTACCTAACAGTGTCTGAGACATACGTTATCGCCTGTCGAACATATTAACAGGATGTGTCTTGCAGAATGTTTCGCATTTGTATGGGTTCCTGATAAAGAATTCGACAACAAGCGCCATGCTACCCATTCTTCGTTAGGCAATTAGTAAATAAACCCAAAAGTGTTTCTACCTGATGCTATGCTCATTGGTAGTTATACATACAGGTGGAGCAACCCATTCCCAATCAACTGAATCAAACAATGATGACCTGGTTCAGAAGCCATGAAGTACCCTGAATACGATAAATGAATCACGTTATCATAAGAACCATTGACCAGTATTACAGCTCATATATAGATGTGGCAGCATACGCCTTTAAGTACAAAAAAATATAGATCCAAGGTAACGCAAGCGCTTTGAAAAATACTGAACCTAAGTTCAAACCTCAGCAACAGCATAACATATTTCTCCTGTTGTTTTTTCTATCATATTTTCTATTTCACATTCTTAATTTATGCTAATACAGAGTCTGCGCTATATTAGTTAAAATTTGAGTATTAAATAATATGTATAATAGCCAAAGTTTACAACTACTGGTGATAAGCTTGATTCCTTTGTCGTTATTATATTTCTTTCTGCGTTGGTCAAATGTTTGTGCTTGGTTCCATTAGTCAACGAAAGAGGTCCTCAATCACTACTACAACGACGCACTCATTCATACTTTAGCAATAGCAGAGGCCGTTGATGACTTCTTCTGTTCTCGCCCTGGTTTCACAGAGTTGTACAGCCACCAGAGTGCGTAGCATTTGTGATCTTCCACAGTCCACTGCGAGGAAGTGGGCAAAATTATATCATGCAAGGAAGAGCACTGGTCGCTCGCGTGTATCTACCGAGAGTGAAGACAAGTCTCTGGCACAGGTCGAAAGAGATGCGTTTCTGACTGCCGCTGAGTACAAGACTTTATCTTTATATCGGGTAATGCACGGACGGTTACCAACCCCTGTAAAGATGCCGAAATACGACGTAGATGTGCGGCAGTGAAGGAAGTACTACCTGAAGCCCTCAAAATTGACAGGTCGGCATTTGCTGTATATACAGTACGAGAACTTCGACTGGAGCGAAGTAGTTTTCTACGACGAAGTTACGTTCTGTACTGCCAATTCGACTGTGATTGTTTACAGGCCTAGTGGTACTCGATATGCTATGCACTATTAGGCCACGCATGCAAGGAGTGGTCGAACGAGCGTTACGACATACTTAGGCATGGGTATCTCGGGAAGGTGCAGGTATGCTGGAACTTCATAGAAAGCTGAATGAGGAAGATTATTCTGAAATTCTAGAACACGTTCTGCTTCCATCTGCCCAAGAGCATTATCCTGAAGGTATTATTAAATGCAAGCAGGATAATAATTCCGTCCACAAGTTGGCCAAAATTGAAGAGTGGTTTTCGAAACACACGGATATCTTAGAGCAGATACCGTGGCCTCCAAAGTCAGCAGATCTCAACCCAATTGAACATGTTTAGACGAAAGTAAAGCAGATGCTTTCTCAAGGTCCCAGATTGAATAATGCTTCACAACTCTGGTGTGCCATGGCAGACACTTGGAATTCACTAGCAGAAGACATTAATTATTTCCAAATGCTAGTGAATTCTATGCCTCGAAGATTGAGGCAGTGATAGCAAGTAATGGGGACCACACAAAATATTAGAATTTGTTTTCTCTGGTTTTATTAGCCTTTTGCTGCATGAAAAAGTAACCGGAGGTCTGGTTGCAGTGTTTTTCTTTGTTTTCTAGTTTGTGAGAACCGCAAATAAAAGATTTGACATTTCACAGAGTAAATGAGTTATATAACATAATCTACATCGGTTGTGAAGCGTACCAATATGACCTAAAAACCAAAATAATAATAAAAAAAATACATGCGGGTTATCGGCCTCGAACCTACGTTAGGTGGTACACTGAGTTACAAACGCAGCACATTAGAACGGAGCCATTTCTACCTCTGAGTACTCTTTTCCCTGTTTATAAAGAACTACGGACCGCTCAACTATCAAGGTTTGGCTTATTTTTTGGTGTTTCTGCGCATATTAGCGAAAAACAGTTATTTTAGTTGTTCCCTAGTTGCTATTTTATGTTATAAAGCAATAAACTACGTCTTACTTCGCTGTATAACAGCATGTTTTGTTGCATAGTGCACGTGCGCGTGTAAACCCAGCCTGTATAACTTCGTGTGCTTCCGTGAGGCCAAGCGATACTTCTGAAAGGTTACAGCGTTCAATCATTTTTTCCATTACTGTACCTATATGCGCTGGCAACACATGAAGACATACAGGACTTGCAAATTCCGGCATTTGAATACTAACAATGACGAAGAGCTTATTTTGAAATACAAGACCTTACTATGAGTCCTGGAAAGATATAAAGAAACACTTTCCGTACAAAAGCATACTTATCACTAGCAAACACCAAACTCTGCTTATGCTCAATGATGTTTTACTCTGCCGATTAACAGAACGCTGAAACCTCTAATTTTCAACAACATTTTCTGTTTGGTTGAACAGTGTTGCTAGCATGACAAATTAGACACTATGTTATTATCATTTAAATTTCACCGCCTATTTTTTCTTACTTTGGTTCCATATTGAAAATATCTGTTCATATCCGTATGAGGAACTACGTCATAATGCGTACCTGGTTAGGAGCAGATAAGTTCAGGCTTTTTCGTGCTTAGATATCCAGCACTGACAGTTTGGAATCCATACTGCGCCTTGCACAGTGCCAGAGGTAAACAAACTCAAGAATGGCGGAGTAGTGTGCTGCCTCAAAAGAGGGCGGACCTGCTCCTGTCTGATATATACTATCCTATCCACATAGGTGTATACCTTGCAACCTGCGGATCCTGTTTTGAGATTAGATACAAAGTTCAACTTAAGATGTATATCAAGTCAGAAATTACATGTATTGTTTTCTCTTGATAATTATTAATACATTTATTTACAAAGATTAACTCTGATATTACATTTTTCAGAGGTGTCAATTTTGCATACTTTGCAATTACATGTCAGTTTCGAAAAATCAATTCATACAGTATGGATTGTTAGAATATTTATGTATTTAAAACACTGCATTAACTATTTTTAGTATTTTTGATTGAATGAAATCTTCATCTGAATAGAAGGTGTAAGTAATGGGGTATCTTTTTAATTCTAACCTAAACTTATCTTTGTTCATATGCAATCTCTTTGTAGGAGATGGACGTGAATTAAATAAAACTCTACCATTGCAGTAAACCCTTTTTGGAAAGAGTTCACCGGTTTGGTCTGCAAATTATGTGTTGGCCTATGCAAATCCTGTCTGTTTAACCATTTTGTTATGTATATCTGCATTTTCTGTAAACTTTTCTGGGTTATTTATTACAAATAACAATATGGTTAGAATATATTCACAGGCTAATGGAAAAATTCCCCTTCATTTTGAACAGTGGTTTGCGGTGAATTGATTATCCTGAAGATTAGGCCATTATTCTTATTACCCTTTTTGCACAGTAAACTGTTTTTAGTATCTATCGGATTTCCCCTGAATAGTATTCCATAGGTCACCAATGAATTAAGATAAGCATACTAAGCTTATTTTAGAATGGTCATATTTATAAGCTGAATTAATGATCTGATTGCAAAACATGCAGAGCTCAGTTTGGGTAAGATGTAATCAATATGGTGTTTACAATTCATATCACGGTCTATAATAACGCCCAGGAATTTTATATTGGTAGCTTCTACAATTCTATTACTTTCATATTCTATCCGTAAGTCTGAAATACTTTCTCGCTTTGTGTAAAGCTTAATTTAGTTAGTTCTCTCAAAATTTATAAGCAGTTTACTACCCTCAAACCAAATATTTAGAATGCCGAAGATTTTGTTAGTTGAATCTGGGAGCTGACTGGTTCTGTATCCTTTAATTATAATACTTGTATCATCCGCAAAAATAACTAGATAAGTATTGTTTTTACCACTGAAGTAGATCAATAATATACAGTAAAATAATGAGGGAAACAGTATTGAACCTTGTGGCACACCATGTTTTATTTTAGACCATTTAGAGAAACTAAACAAAAAGGTAATTTTTTCTGTGTTTTATGGGTAATAGAAGGATTTTGAAAATATAAAAATGATTTGAAGCCCAATTTAAAAGTGTTACGATAGGAAAGCCATAATTATATGTCATTAAACTAATTGTACTAATTTATATTAGTAAAACTTAATGTATAGAGGAAGCATGGGCATGTGAGTCAGGGAGGGGGGGCAAGATCGTCAGCAACTTCTTCCACAGTACGCTTTTTTGGAACCTACTACGAAGCAATCAGCGAGAGCTTTTCTGTCCGACAGTGTGACACTAGAAACAGCGACGCTCCAAGAAACACCGAAGCTAGCATAGGTATATATTGCTTTTAGGCGATTTTTATTGCTAGAAGCATTTGTATTATATTATGGTAGATAAATTCCAAATAACCTTTTATTGTTGCTGAAAAGACATTTTTTCAAGCATACTCTGATGTAGTGGCGTCAGGATAGCTGTTGTAGTCTGTATGACAAACACAAATTTATTCTGAGTAAATGAAGCGGAGAATTCTACCAGAAAATTGTAAGGTTCTCATTTTCCCTAACATCCTAGTGTGTAAAATTTATGTGGCCTAATAAGTTTATTTAGAATATTGAATAATGAGCTTATATTTTCACAAATTAGTAAAGATTGTACGACCTAAATCATATTTTACTTATACTGAATTTCCTAATGCAGATATGTTCCGAAACTATAGAACAGCAAACTGATAGAGTGAAAGAGTAAACGCATATGACATTTAAACGAGATCAGATTTGGCTCAGCACCTGTCAAAAACACTAGGCAGAAATACGACATACCAGTTCTTCAATCAAGGTTGACACCTAAAACCGACAGCCACGTTATATGAATCCAGATGGAATTCTATTGAACTTAATATGTGACAATATCTTTGAATTATGTACTTTAGTGTATATCTTATTTATTAATTATCAATTCTTTTTGTATTTTATTGAATTAAGAATAGTTTCCATTATAACTTTACCAAATTACTCCTTTTCAATAAAAGTCTTTGGAGTACTTTTGATAAAACTCTTCAAAATGTTTCAATGCTCATTTGCCTTAGGAGCGTTTTACTTACCCCACTTATTTCCTGAAATTTTGTTTTCAAAAATATTTTATGAAATCGTAAGAAAACATTTTAGCACAAGAATTTAAGATGCTGAATGTAATGGTTGTAATTCGACTATTTATCAAACTTAAACTTAACTCTCAAGCATCTTAGAAATAAAAAAATAGGATTCATTTGACCCACCCTCTTATAAATATAATAACTATTAATAATTATTTGTGAAGTTAGAAATATAACATTAAAAATGTGTATATGCATAGCAATACAGTCACAAAACATTAAAGCAATACATTATAACAAACGAAACAATAACAACGCGTGTAATAATTAAAACAACATGGGGTTCCTGAAGTGCCAATTCTAGTGACTACTTGCAGCACCCAGCAGATGGCTTAAACAGGAAGGTATGCATAAAACCAAAGAGTAATCTTACATTATGACTCGTGTGAAGAACAAGTGTCAGAAATGAAAGTATCTAAGCCTGATTAAACAAAAGAATATTGCGAATATTGAAATGGAAGGTTAGTTTACACAAATACGCTCCGAGTCCAAAATGAAATTAGGAAAATATGAATAAAACATGTAATTGTTGAAATGGACAAACAATCCAAAGATTGTTAGCAACTGCATGGTCTCATTTCCTTTCTGTTGAGTTAGACCACTTTTACCCTGAACAAAGAATTTGTATAAGAAGAAGCGCCAGAAAGGTCCTTTCAAACCACAGAATGAGAGGGGGAAAACGAGTGGTATAGGTCAGAACCTTGGGGTTAACGAGGTCTGCCCTTTCGAAACGTTCTCACAGAGGAAGGGCACTTCGTTTTAAAAATTAACCATAAATATTAAGTAAAGTTTGTTTGGGTGTTTCAATAAAGTATTAAACATATATATCTAACTGTTTCAATCACATCCAATGACCAAATTTCGCACACACATGGTTTTACTTGTGGATTTTTTGTTTTCCGTTCGGAATTACTCGTACCTATCATTCCTTTAATATATACATCAACTGACATACTTATTTCAGTGTTCTTTGTTCCCTTGCCATCACTTTGCTTCTCCCCACTAGGCAAACATACTATTATGCCATACAGAGTTTTGTAAGAAAGGTTATAAAATATACCGTTAAAACTAATAATAATGACATGTAAAGAAGATGAAGTTGAAGTTGATAGAGATTATTATTATTATTATTATTATTATTATTATTATTATTATTATTATTATTAGTAGTAGTAGTAGTAGTAGTAGTAGTAGTAGTAGTAGTAGTAGTAGTAGTAGTAGTAGCAATAGTAATTAAATTGTGTATTATAATTTTATTACTATTATTAATATTATTATTATTATTATTATTATTCCTACACAGCTTGGATTCGATCACAAGCGGCCGCATTGTGATATTGGTGGACAAAATGGGTTTTTTCCGGGTTCTCCGGTTTCTCCCGCTATCACATTCCACCGATGCTCCATCTTCAATCATGTATCATCAGTATTACCACCTGCGATGCCACAAGTAGTAAATGCGGGCGTTAAACACTACAAAATAATAATAATAATAATAATAATAATAATAATAATAATAATCTTATACTACAACAGTTCAATACCATGGCCACCTTAGAGATTGCTCAGCTCACGTTATAATAATAGAAACGTCACAGGTTGGTGATCACATTCACGGTGAAGGTACAACCATGGCCAAATTACTCCTGTTTAAATGCCAACTTTTCCTCGCATTTCCTGCTTAGACATATTTGCCTTACTGTAACTGAGTCCAGGAAGACAATAGCTAGATTCCTTTTAGTGCACATTTCTTGAAATAGGATTCGTGACAACAAACCGCATTGCTGTGTAGCCAAGGTACAGTGTTGTGTACCATCTTTCATAAAAGTGTGTTTGACTACGAGAAGGTGCATATAATTCTCAGGCTTTCCTGCATAGACGGTATAAGAATCGAATTTGCCATCTGCTTCCTTTCCTATGCAAGAGGGAGTGGCAACCATCCGCTCACACCATAGTTTTGAAGAGCTACATTTCAGCAATCATTGCAAATTAACCGGCATCTCATTCAAAGACATCTGTCCATAATCCTGAATGCTACGTATTTGCGTAGGCGTTGGGCGCCGAGTATACGTCGTTCCCCTGTGTGCCACGTATGCGACTGCGACGTTGCGCACCGTGAGTACTGGGTGTGTGTGTGTGTGTGTAAGTATATATACTCCCCGGCCTGTCACTCACCACGTACCTGTTTATAGCGACGAATACTATTGTTGCCTTAGCTCAGCTCAAATCTCCGATGACGTCGGCCGGTAAACATGAAATTTGACTCACTCAGGCTGGAGTAACAATGGGGGTAGTTAGGAGTTATAGTTCTGAAGGTAACAACACAGCTTTAACTTAAATATTTAAATTTATTGGTGACTAAAATCTCTAAACATAACAAAAAGCACTTTTGCCTCACATACTAAGATTACTCCCTTAGCAACTAAACATCACGTAGCTTCACCGAAATTAGCATTGTGATCCTAGCAGCCGAGCTTACAGTGTGAGTCTAACAACTGAGCATTGCGATGTGAATCTAAACTGTCTTCAAGTTTCCACTTATATAGCACAATGTGGTGTCATGGCTGCTTTATTTCTAATGGTCAAAAAGACCGCGAACTTCGCGTCTATGTGTCACATTATGCAATTCTCACTACCCATAATGCACTATAAATACCACGTGACTACTTCTATATAATGAAGAAAAACGGATTTCTTAAAAATTTAAGATTTCCCCCAATTCACTTTCACTTGTTACTCGATTGTACGCACATGCATAAAGGAGTGCGTGACTTTTACCAACTTCTGCTTAACAAAGAATCTTCCCCTAATCTGCGCTTGCTTGCTTCTACACAAATTGAGAAATATTTTATAATTAACAATAATGATTGTAATAATACTAACGAGGTCGACTAACGGTTTCATATTGTAAGGTTTAAGGAATTTTCTCGATCATGTATTGTTAATGTTTACATTATCTTATAAGGATTATATGGAAGGATTTGCACTTCCATTTTAGAAGGTAAGAAAAGAAGAAAATTAAAATGTTATAGTCACAAAAAACGAAAATAATTTTTTTAGAAATGTTAAAAGAACTCCGCATGATTATAGCCTTAATGGATAAGTATACAGTAATGCGACAAAATACAGTGCTATGCGAGGATGTGACTCAAAAGAATCGAAAGGTAATGATTTTGATACATTATTCAGCGTAGGAAGTCATGCAATGGAATAAAAACTTGTATTAATGGTCACAAAAAGTACATTGTTATAAGTACGGATACCAGTGTTTTTTTGTTTTTTGCTTAACGCCCGCTTTAACTACTATGGCACCTCAAGCAATGACACCGATGATACATGGAATGAAGATGGAGCACCGGTGAAATGCGACACTGGGGAAAACAGGAGAACCCGGACGAAAACCCGCCCCTACGCCACTTTGTACAACGAAAATCCCACATGCGGGCGCTTAGGATGGAGCCCGAGCCGCCTAGGTGAGAGACAAGTGGTCTAGTCACTTGGCCACGACTCTGCCTACAGGTATGCTAAACAGATCACAGTATAATGTGGAATGCTTGAATGTGAAGTAAGCTATACACCTAGTGGCGTTGCCATTTTGTTTATTTCCAAGCAATAAATATTAACAATGTAACAAAATACACCGTAAGGAAAAATATACAAACGCCAGAGAACGTAGTATTTCACTGTATTACTATCATTAGTGTATATAAGCTTAACAGAATAAAACAAAACTTAGAAGGTGGTAACGCAAAAGTTTATAACACAAGAGCACATAGTGTTTTAATATAGTCCCTCTTTTTTGATGCAGACTTTACACAGAAAGTAACGGGTAGTGCGTGTAATAGGATAGGAAACCCGCGAAATATCGGAGTGATGCAAGTTTAACTTGAGTTCACTATAAAGCTTCTGTTTGTGCGACTGCTGTTTCATTCATGATAAAGTTATGCCCTTTCCGTGACCCGAGTACCACTTCCTCACAGCCAAGCGAGGCACTTCTGTCAAGATTCATTTGTGTTTCTGTGAAAAATGGTAGTTTAAATAGATAGTACTTTAGGAGAGGTTGCGACATATTGGTGGGTAGGTGCCGAGTAAATTTGGATTTTAAATTTGTGAGTTAATATAAATTATGTAAGCCTAGCTTTATAGAGAAAAAAAAATCCCCATCGTTTTTCTCTCTCGCGTTATATTTTAAAGTATTGTGGTAAAATAGTACAGTTTTGGTGAAGTTTACAACGTCTTTATTTGACTTTTAGGTATAAAAAGTTGGCGTTCATTATTGAGCACTTGATCCACAACTTTGTTCATGTTTGCTAAGTCTGTTATAGCTTACATTTGCATTTAATATTAACGAGAGACAGAAACATTGGTTTTGAAAGTAAATTTAACAGTTTTATTCGTTTTGTCTTGAAATTAATACTTCTCGTTTAGCTTCGTTTTGGAAATGTTGTGTACATTTTTCTTGCCTCCAACTTGTGTGCTAACGTTGCATTTGATTTAAAAGTGTGACTATGTGTTCTGCTTTATATTCACATTGTATTCTAATGTGATTCTGTTACAGCAGTGAGTGTTGACATTTCAGTGAACTTTGATCAAGTGTTGTGTAAGTTGAGCTTTATTCAGTGATTTTTAAACCTAAATTGTTGCTAGTGGGTTATTCTACTCATGTGTGTGCTAATTGTGCCTATATTTGCCGTTTCAAATTGATGTTAACGTTTAGTAGATTTCTTTTTTTAATTTGTTTTATTCCCTTTATAATTTCTGCATAAAGTACCCTAAGTGGGTGTGATATTAAGAGATGTTATATGAAAGAATATGTTTTCCCCTAAAGGAATTAATAATGCTTTTAGCTCAGCCTTCAACTTTGCTGTTTCTGTTTTAAAATTCTGCTTAAACAGTGTACTATTGTGAGTGTTTGCCTTTTGAAAATGTTGCATTGTAATTTCCTTGGTTTGTTGGTTATGTGTATTAATACAGTTTAGCATATTTTAAACTACCTATTTGTACTTTTCAGCTATTTGAGTAGGTATTACTGCACAGTCATACCTGTAAGTTTTGGGGTTAACTTTTGAAAGTGTAATTCTTTTTTCATACTATTGTTACTTCTTTTCAAACGTATTTAGTGACAGTGGTTTAGGTATTTTGAGAAAAGTTGAGCATTAGATTTAAAATATTTCTTAAGCTTTCTTTGTTTTGTGCAATTCCCTTTTGTCAACATGCCTCCTAATGAAGTACAACTGCAGGCTAATCTAATGATCTTTTTCCTCAGGACAATTTTCAGATATCCCGAAAGCACGTGAGGTGGCCATTTGTAACATAAACCATCAGCAGGTAAAACAGAAAGCCGCATATGATACAAAAGCATAGACATATACAATTTAATATTGATCAATCGCTTAAAGCTTTTACTCCCGTTAGAAAAAGGGCAAATGTACTAAATTTTCCCCAAAGGTATTCTAGACCATTTGAAACTTTGAAACAGATTACGTCAGTGATATATAAGATTCGTCTTTCTAATGCTCCCAGAACTAAACTGCAAACTGTACATGTGTCTCGCATTTATCCATATTATAATCCTACAGGTCCTTACCGCCTGTATTGCACTTTTGCATTGTTCTAATTATTGTTTTCTTTATGTTTAATATCTATATAAAGCTTTTTCTGTTATAAGTTTTGCGACCTGTGATATATGCATTGTCTATTTTGCCCAATTGGTTTACGCTTAATATTTGTTTGCCAGGAAGACAATGTATCTTTCTACTTGTGTGACGTGATTTTTGGGACATGCTAAAGTTTACAGTATTATAATGCTGTAGGTTCTTTTGTGGAGTTTAAAGAGTTTGGGAAATTAATTTGTTATGAGTCCTAGTTCTGAGTACTGGCTAAACTAATTTTCTAGCCGTCATTGCTGTTGATTGAGGAGATGAGAACTTTTATTCTTTGGAGGTCAATAGTAGGTCGCCCTTTTAGTTCTGCTGGATTATGATTGATACGGTGATTATTAGTTTTGAGATTTTATTGGAGTTGCCCATATAGGCCCAATGTAACAAACTTTGGTAGCTATTGTGGTCGGTGGGTTTGCTGAAGTGCCCTCATATGATAAAAGGTTTGTTCATGAGTTCTGAGAATATTGTGAGCTGTTAAGTACACTATTATTTTTCTGACTAATTTGTTTTCTTGCTCGATTTATTTATCATACTGTTACATATGTAGTTATTTAACCACCTTTATTGGAGTATGTTGAGATAAATCCTGTGCACAAGATGTTTGGAATTCCTCATACTTCGTTGATAGTTGACAGATAGATAGTTTGCTTTTATAAACTGGTGGTCAGTGTATTGCATTTTCTGCAGGTATATGTTGCACGTTTAGTTTGTGCGTGTCCGTGACCTTGTACATATGTTTTGCGTTTTGGTTTTGTTGTAATATTTTGTAATTTTTTGGCGAACTTTAATGTTATTATGCTATTCATTGATTTGTAAATGTTGTAAAAGAGCCTGTCTATTTGACCTCTGACTCTGATGCTACTGTACAGCTTGTAGATTCTATCGTGGCGCATCTGGAGCCCCAATTTTGGTTGGGTGTGTCTGATGCACTGGCTCTGCACACCCAATCCACGTTTGCTGCTGTAGTACATGACACTCACTTGTATGTTGTTCCTGGGTGTTAATCTTCTCAGCATTCCTATGATGCTCACTAGTTCAGCACGCTTCACTGGTTGTGATATTGTGAACTCATCATCATATTCTTAGTTTGGAGAACGGCCAGTTAGATTCGGTCCTACATTTATTACTTCGACTTTCTTTATGGTGTGTGTGTGTGTGTGTGTGTGCATGTGTAACACTGTTTTTCAGTGCCTCTCCATAGTAATAATTTATATGGAAATGGGCACACATTGTTATGTCTTCCTACCAATTGTGCTACCTTTAATGGTGTGTTTGAGTCGGGTTATTTTACTCAGTGGGTTACATTGTACATCTCAAGAAATAAAGCAAAAGTTTACAGAATTCTTATAACAGATATGTTGTTTTGCGTTTTACGGCCATTGGAACACACATTGCGTAAATTCACTATTTTTGATTTTCTTGATCAATTTGTATGTAAGCTATTACCTGTAATATTTGCTTCTTATCTTTACTAGCGACGATGGCGTCGTCTTCAGAGGATACGGGGGCATGCAGTATGTTGGCAGTAACGTTTAGTTTTTATAAGTTGGTAATAACTTCTATAAATTCCGAAAGCCACATGTTGTAACCCCTCTATTTGGATGCAGACCTAACGCAGAAAGTAACGAGCAGTGAACAGAGAGATGGCGACCAGCATTCTCCAACTCCTCGGATCCAAAGCTGGAACATTGGCATGATGTAAGTTTAACTTGAGTTCGCTATTCAGTTTTTGTTTGCGGGACCGCTGTTTCATTCATGTATAGCCGTGTAACACTTCCTCAAAGCCAAGCGAGTCATATCTGTGTGATCCTTTTGTGTTTTTGTGAAAAATGGTAGTTTAAGTAATACTTTACGGAAGAGTTACGACAGAATTACTATCATTAAGAATATTACGCAGAATACGCTTAGCAGAATAAATCAATACATGAACATATCGTAACGAAAAATACTCGATCACGAGAGCAAACACGAGACCAGTAATACAACGAAGTTTTGCCTACTTTCATGTTTGCGTGCTTTTAGTTACGCCACTTTAATGTTTTATTTAATCTGTTTGTGTATAATGCATTGTAGTAGTAGTAGTAGTAGTAGTAGTAGTAGTAGTAGTAGTAGTAGTAGTAGTAGTAGCAGTAGTAGTAGTAGTAGTAGTAGCAGCAGTAGTAGTAGTAGTAGTAGCAATAATAAAAATAATAATAACAATAATAGTAATAATAATAATAATAATAATAATAATAATAATAATAATAATAATAATAATAATAATAGCAATACATTGAAACACAGCGTAATCTGATGCATAACTTTTGTTTAGGTGCCTTAATATTTTTATTTACTTTGCAGTGGATCTAGTCTCCAAAGTTAGGTAAGAACAGCGTATAATTGCAAAATTACAAAACTAGCTGGTAGGTGAATTTATTTTCTAACTAAAGGCTCTATAACTGCAGTTGAAAACGGTTAACAACGTTTTCGTCCTTTGTATATCAGCACGGACTCTGTTGCCTAGTCTGCTTCTCGACAAATGCGATTCCTCACCGTTTTCGCTAATATGCAGGAGGTGTACAACGAAGGCCGCTGACAGTACTTACTCACGCGCCACTGACCGGCGTTTGCTTGCAAATGTCTCGCTGTATGCTGTAATCCTTTATCGTGCCAAAAGGATAGCCAGTCTTCATTGCCGCGGTCGCTAAAGTGCCTCGTTTTAGTGCTTCGAGGTGCACGGGATCGTGGGTTCGAATCCCGCCTTGGACATGAATGTTTGTGTATTTGTTAATGTGTATATTTAGAATCAAAAGCAAAAGATAAATCAAATAGTTAAACAAAGGAAATGTAAGGAAACTGGAAAAAGGAGGAAAAAGGAATTCAACGCAGGATTTCCGGCAAGCCTCCGGAAAAAAAAGGGAGGTTATTTGCAAAGGTGAAATAGAGGGCTGTTAGACCACCTGGTATATGCTTGTCTTAAAAGTTCATACACTTTCCATTCAATGACAACATATTGACAGGTGTTTAAAGTAATGGCCGTCTTCAACAATTCAAAGTATTAATTAACAGGTATCTCGGATAATGGCTAATGTCACAAAAATCATTAAAAACAAATTGCTTGTTTTTAAAGGAATCTACACTTTTTATGTAGTAATTTTTGTCAATCGCTTAGCATCTACTGGTTATATAAGATTGCACAACATCCATGCTTAATGAAGAGCGCTTCACAGGTTTTTCCCAAATAGGTCCCTCCCCCTTTCGGGCCTAATACTCTAGGTACGGGTTTGGCGGTTATACCTGTGGTAGGGGCATAAAGCCGGGTTATGAATTGTGTAGCTCTTACCCCTATCGACCAGCAGTGGAAGCCGGAGGGTAACTCTTCCTAAGCACTCCGTGAGATCGGTCTGGGAGATGTCTTCCAGGCGGCACCGACTGGTAAGTATTTTTGGTGTATTTTTTCTCTTTCCCCCCGGATGGCAGTCCGACGCCGACGGTTTTGGAAGGGGGGCATTTTCATCATGATTCCTCTGCGCAAATCTTCTGCATTTGACCGCTGTTTGATAGTGACCTTGGCTTGTGAATCTAAGACTATGCGAGACATCAACCCTTTTTACATTCAAAGAGAAATATCAGGATCTGTGGAAAAGTGACCAATGCAACCAGGACTAGAGACGGTACGTTTATAGTGGAAACCAAGACCGAAGATCAGTCCAAGAAGCTCCTGAGAGCAGGTTTATTGTTCTCCTACCCAATAAAGGTGGCCCCGCACATATGTTTGAATACCGATAGAGGTGTGGTGACCACTCTTGCTTAGATGGTCTTTCAGACTCTGAAATTGTTTCCAATCCCTCCGACCAGGACGTATACCTTCTAGGTAAACTTGAGAGTCCGTCGGTTGCGTTACGGATGGTACTCCTAACGTTCAAGAGTACCACCTTACCTGAGGCACTTTACTGTGGTTATGAACGCGCTACTGTGCGGCCGTATGTAACGAACCCTATACGATGTTTTCGATGTCATAAGTTTGGTCATACCCAAAGTCAGTGCACCTCCGACGCTACTTGTGAACGTTGCTGACAACCTGCTCACGGAGACACTGCTTGTGCTCGAGATCCTTCGTCTATCCTCTGCGCCGCTGACGTAGTCCGTCTTTTGTCTCAGCTCCCGGCACCGTTTCTTCTGCTGGGTGATTTCAATGCCTATCATCTTCTTTGGGGTTCCACTAGGGCCTGTGCGCGGGGACTATTCTTGCTGACGTTTTCGATCAATATAGTCTCGCTGTTTTAAACACCGATGAACCTACCTTCATTCCCGGTTCTTCTACCACGCTCTCCCACCTGGACCTTTCTGTGTGCTCAGCACAGCTTGCTCACTGCTTCCAATGGAACGTAGTATCTAACACTCATTCCAGCGATCATTGCCCTTGTGCCCTCACCTTGCTTTCACATCATATTCCCTCATCACGTGCGGGCATTTGACAGCTGTCTAGGTTGGTCTGGGCTCTCTTTTCCGTTGTTGCTGTATTCAGCGACCATCAATTCGACACGGTTGGCCACATAGTAGAACACATTAATTCTGTTATAATCTCCTCTACCGAGCAATCAGTACCCCGGTCGTCTTCCTACCCTAAATGATAATCGGTCCCATGGTGGACTGCCGAGTGCCGCGATGCTATTCGTACTCGCGGGTAGACTATATTTCAACATCACCCTACGCTGGAGCATTTGATCACCTTTAAACAAACACGTGCCCGGGCAAGCCCAATTATTCAGGAAAGCAAACGGACTTCCTGGACTTCCTTTGTTGCTACCTTTAATCGCACAACAGCGTCATCCGTTGTGTGGGAGAAGCTCCACCGTGTTGCCGGTAAGCAACCTAGTTCTTCAATACCGGAGCTTCTCGTGGGAACTGAAACCGTGGTCGATCCGGTCACGGTTGCAGACAATCTTGGTGGCATATTCGCCAATGTGTCCAGTTACGCCAATTATCACCCGGCGTTTCGTGCCATTAAGGCGGAGGTGGAGTCTCAGCGGCTCTCTTTCGGGTCCTCTGACACTGAGTGCTATAGCTCGTTTTTCAGCTTACCGGAGCTGGATGCCTCCTTAGTATCTTCTCGTCACTCCGCTCCAGGAGCTGATGGTATCCATATTGCAATGCTACAGTACCTCTCTTCTGACGCTAAGCTTTATCTGCTGAGCCTCTACAACCGCATTTGGCACATGGGTGTGTTTCCTACGGCTTGGCGCAAAGCTACCGTTGTTCTAATATTAAAACCGGGAAAGATCGTAGGCTTCCTTCCAGTTACCGTCCTATCTCCCACACCAGTGCGGTATGTAAGGTGATGGAGCGCATGCTCAATGGACGGTTACAATGGTGAGAAACTTCGGTGTAACATCCAATGCGGCTTTTGCCGGTACCGTTCCTCAACTGGCCACCTTGACTCCCTCTCGACTTACATCCTGAATGTATTTCTACGAAAGTGTTAAACTGTGGCCATATTTTTCGATGTATGACACTTGCTGGAGGGCTAGCTTATTGCGTACCTTGAATATGTGGGGCTGCCTTCCAGTGTCCCTCCGGGAGTTTATGAAGAATCAGGTGTCTATTGTGCGTGTGGGCTCTGTTTGCTCCCGTGGTTTTAGTCAGGAGAACGGGGCACCTCAAGGGTCGGTACTCACTGTCACTCTCTTTGCTATTGCCATTAATCCTATTGCTGATTGTCTTCCTGCTGGTATTTCCTCCTGATTATTTGTTGACAAGTTTGCAATATATTGCAGCTCTCGGCGCACATACCTTTTGGAGCGTTCCCTTCAAGCTTGTCTCGATCGTCTGCATAGTAGGAGCGTTGAAAATGGTTTCCGTTTTTCTGTTGAAAGGACGGTTTGAGTGAACTTCTGGGAGCAGAAACGTTACTAGTCGTCTTCTCTTCGTCTCGGGTCGCAACCGCTGCCCTTCGCCGAAGCGATAAAGTTTCTTGGATTGATGTTCAATAGGAAGCTTAGCTGACCGTCATATTTCTTCCTTGAAAGCTCGATGTGGTCGATCTCTTAATACTTACGTGTTTTATGTGGTACATCCTGGGGAGCCGATCGCACCGTCCTATTACAGCTTTACCGTCTGCTTGTCCGTTCCAAGCTTGATTACAGTCGGCCTTCGGTTTTACGCCCCTTGAACCCAGTTCACCATCGCGGGATACGTTTAGTGCTGGGTGCCTTTCCGACTAGCCCAGTTGTTAGTTTGTATGCGGAGGCTGTTGAACCTCTGCTCTGCCATAGGCGTAACGTACTCCTGTGCAGCTAGGCTATCCGACTCCAAGCGTTACCAGATCACCCAACTTCCCTGTTATTATTTGACGAGTTTCTTCATCTACAATATGCCTTTAGCCCGCTGGCCTTGCTCCTTGCAGGGGTTCATTTTCGTCTGCTTCTTTGGGTTCTGGATGTTTGCCTATCGCCGTTTTGCTACTGGGGGAATGTTCCTTTCCCGTTTGGTTACGCTGCGAAACTCCCTTCCACCTTGATTTGATTTCCATGCCAAAATCAGCGACTCCGTCCTCGTCCATCCGCTCCGCGTTTTTAGAGCTGCAAGCCGAATTTCAAAACCACTGTTTCATTTACACTGATGGTTCCAAGAATGGCTGGGGTGTGGGATATGCCTTTGCGTTAATTCGCGGAGATGTGTATTTCATCTTTTGGGGCAGTGTTTGATTTTTACCGCCGAACGTTTTAGTACCTATCAAGTTCCACTTTTTATCCGGGGACAGCACTTCAGGTAGCTTGTTATCTGTAGCGATTCCCTTCGTGACCTGTATCCATACCATCCCTTGATACAGCGTATTCAGGTTCACCTGCATTCCCTCGCGGACGCTGGTGTCAGCATATCGTTTGTGAGGATTCCTGGCTACGTGGGTGTGGGCGGTAACGAACAGGTGGAAACTGCTGCAAAGTTTGCCATTTCATGCCTTCTGTTTTTATATCCCCAGTTGCTCCAGATGATATGTGTGTGGTCACCTGTAACCACGCCTTTTTTCGCCCTGGTTTGAGGATTAGTCCGGGCTGAATGGTAATAAGCTTAAAGAAATCAAGTCCCCTGGGCTAATTCCTGGCGTGCATGTCGCCGCGATGAAGTGATTTTAGCGCGACTGCGAATAAGGAATTGCCGTTTTGGCCATCAGCATCTTTTACGTGAGGAACCCGCGCCTCAATGTGTTCCATGTAATGAGCCTTTGACTGTGCGCCATCTTTTATTGGAGTGCCGCCTTTTTAATGTGCTACGTGCATATTTGTTCCTGGCCGCTGATCTTCTCACACTGCTAGGTGACAACCCTAGTATTTGAGTCCCTCGGATTTTGTGTGGCTTTGGTCGCTGTTTATGCTGTCTCCATGGACCTTTATCTCTTATTCGTTAGACCTATCTTCGTCTTTTTGATTCTTTTATGTTTTAATTTCTAACCCCAGAGCGCTAATAACCTTAGTAGTTGCGGCCCTAAAACCATACTACTACTGCTGCTGCTACTGCTACTGCAGCTGCTGCCGCCGTCGCCGCTCCCGCTCCCGCTACCCCTGCCCCAGTCGTTGCCGCTCCTGCCACTGCCACTGCTACTACCACCACTACTACTACCACTACCACCACCACCACCAACCCCAATACTTTCTGGCGCCGCTGCTGCTACCACTACCACCACCACCACCATCACTACCACTACTACCCAAATAGGTCCAGAATATAGTTTTGTTTGACATATAAATGTGAATGATAATTATGTGTTATTTAAAGAAGACCGAAGAGTGAGAACTGGGCAAAATTGTCAACAATTACATTTTTTTTTTCTTAGCATATTACTAAATGTAATTCTGGAGGAAAAATTTTGTGTAAACAATTTATATGGGCGTGAACCTTAGGTACATACGTGATGATTTAAATAACTCAGAGTGGTGGGCATAATAGGTACTTCAGGCTTTATTGATATTTCTTACATTTTTTCCACCTGTGTACGATTTTTTCTTTTTGCAAAATTTTTGCACATACTTTTATTAATCAGGTTCTTTCTAAACTGTGCATTATAAATAAGAATAGACACTGTTCATCAAAAATATATAAGCTAGTTAATATAAGTGCGTTTTCTAATATCTTTTTACTTTCCCTACCATGTAGCATGTTCCCAGTAGATAGTGAGAGCAATGCATTACACCCAAGAATGTGATGTCAAGATTTCACCGAAAATATATGTTTTGAGTTCACCTCAAATCAAAAATCATTTTTAAAAACAAGTAAATGCGCCCGTCTCTGTGAGTGTGCGTGTATGTGTTAGTGACAACAAGTCCGTCAAATACCAAACTTCCAAGGATGAAACATGAAGATTTTCAAGAAATTTCTGAATACAAACTTCACTTAACATGGAATTTCTTGGCTTTATGAAAAATGACTCTAACAATTTAGATCAAACTTCCACAATTTTTTGCCTGGGGTGCCAAAAGTAGTAAAAGCAGGCGTTAAACTCTACCGCCCTCTAAAATTATGTTCAATAAACTATTATGACAATTCAATTTTATATCTTGGTACTTCTGGGAATGGCCCTGATGTCTTGTGATGAATTTTGCTTAACTGATAACCTTTAGAGATAGAGAAATACTTACTGCACGTATATGTGAAGAAAATAATTTCCGAGATATTCCTTGTTGCCCGTTTCAATTGTTACATATTTATATCTGTCTAAATCCGGATATGTATGTATGTATGTATGTATGTATGTATGTATGTATGTATGTATGTATGTATGTATGTATGTATGTATGTATGTATGTATGTATGTATGTATGTGTATGTATGTATGTATGTATGTATGTATGCACGCATGCATGTATGCATATGTATGTATACAGGCAGGTTTGCATGCATGAATATATGAATGTATCATGTACTTATATGTACGTATGTGGACATGGTTATATGCACACACACACACACACACAAACACACACACACACACACTTTTCGTTCAAAAGTAGAAACTCAAATTGAACAGAACCTATTTTACTTCCTCTAGAACGTATGTACAACATACATCGTCAACAGTATGTAGAGAAACTATTGTATTCCACGCAAAAATTGGGTACCGATTTTTCCCTGGAAATATATGTTTCGCGGACCCCTGAATTAAAAAAGAATCATTTTGGAAAGAGGTCAGTGTGTGTATGTGTGTGTGTGTGTGTGTGTGTGTGTGTGTGTGTGTGAACAGCATAACTCAAAAACGATTAAAGACCAACATTAGTATCTTAATGCAGTACCTTGCAAGGATGTGACACAATGATTTTCAGAAAAAAAAAAAAAAACTCACCCATACTACCATTCCCACGGAAAACACTTCGAACATATGGTTTTTATCAAAAAATTGCTTTATTGATTTTAATTAAAATACCGTATATAAAAGTCATTTATTTGTGTATCTTAAATATTCTGGGAATAGCATTCGAAGGTTTTTTCACCTCTGATTTTACATAACTGTTAAACCGTAAGAGACAGACAAAAGATTACTATACAGAAATATATAATTTGTTAAAGCACATAATTAATTTCATATGCAATTTTTGTGAAATTATCTAATCCAATCCAGGTTATTCCTTGCTATGGTGTCAATTTAAATACTTAATTTTTTCTCAAATGGGAAGTCGCCATTCGTTTCATATCTCTTTGGTTTTATTCTTTCCCAAGTAAAGAGAACCGAATTTCATTTGTGTCAAACAGCATCCATCTTTTAAGGAATTTAATTGTGCGTTTAGCCTAATGTACTTTGTTATTCCCCTTCTGCTATAAATAACTAACTAGTAAGACTATTTCTGCTAATGTTTATGTTGATTAGCATCCAGCAGATAAAAGAATACACATTTATAAGACTAGTTTGTACAGAATAGGTAGAGAAAGTAATGTGAATTTAACGCATCATATTTTAAAAAACGCAATGAGTTTATGGTATATTTTCTCTCAATTTTTGATAGCTAAATAAGGAATATGTACCTTAAATATTTAAAAAGTATGACAATTGCAGTAGGTATAAGGAGCATTTTTGTATAAAATAGCTGAAACTTGTGTTTTAAAATACATTAGGTATTTAGGAATCCCTTATTGTGTATGCACCAAACTTTGTAAGAACACATTTTTATATTGACATTAAATGTGGTACAAAGATTTTTAAAAACCTCAGTGGAGTAATTTGAGTTTTGTAAACGACAATATAGCAGTTGCATTAATAAAAATCACTTCAGCTGTTTCTGAGGTAACAAAACAAAACTAAAAAAAAAATCCATTTGAGTGGTAGTTAAGGGCTTTTTTAAGGATCTTCGTGTCTTATTTTTGAAAGACACTGACCATAAACACCAAGTTTGGTATTTATCCGAGTTTTTGTTCTTTAGTATTGCTCACAAACTCTCACGCATACACACGCACACCCCGTTTTTATAAACCAACTTTTTATTAATGGGGTCCGAAAATATGTATACATTTCTTGTCCAACTTCTGAATCCAATTTTTGGTTGGAATGTAAGCTCGCTCTAGAGAAAGTAAAAATGATGACATTTGAAACATAGCTTCTTTCTTGTTTTTTGTGTATTTTTTTATTGCCTCAAAGCTGTTTTCCCTTAATGTGCAAACCTACGACACAATGTTACATTTAAAATTGTAGAGGTCGTTAAAACAGAATAAAATCTTAATGCTCATGTTAAAACAGAAGAAAATTTTAATGGGCATATGATCTTCGAAATAGAAGCTGCTATTCATTTCCATATGAGGATGCAGTATCTCGTTAGGGATGTGGTAGAGAGCACAGGTTCCTTCCAACTGAAGAGGCATTAATGTCCGTTAGGACAACCACGACTTATTCACTATACGGCCTCATTTGTCTTAAGTTGAGAGCTGCCTGCCCACATTTCAGACTCAACTTTAATAAAACGTATAAATTACCTCACATAAACATTAAGTATCGCACCGTTTTTTTTTTTCTTCCTTTCATTTTCTTTCTTTTTGTTTTACTCCGGCACACTGGGTCTTGTGGCTAACCACGTGATACCTACACCACGTAACTAAACTACTGGCTACCGGCTTCAAAATCGCATCTTCTAACCTTCACTTACTCATTTGCTATGTACTGATTCAGCTCTGACGGTGACTCCAACATAATTTTACTCTCTTTATCACGTAGCACATGAGATTTTAGCCGATAAATTGGAGATCGAGATTTCAGCGTAAATACTAGTTTGGAGGCACCTGAATCGAAATAAATCGTTTTTAAAAAATATATGTACATGTGCATGTCTGTAAGTGAGTATATCTGTTTGTGAGAATAGCATAGTTAAGAAATCAATGTTTGATTAGTTCCAACAATTGGTACTTAAGTTCAGTATCATTCAAAAATGCGATACAAAGATTTTCACTGAAATAAGTTAAACTATCCTTTATATTAAGTTTTTCGAAATTTTTATTTTATCAAAAAATATGTCTAAAAGTTTTGGTTTAAAAAAGTGTACCTATGTTTAAGATATTTACTAGACAAATAAAATGTATATATTGAATTTTCTGGCAATCGCCTGTGAAGTCCTTTTTATTCGGGAATTATTTATTTATTTATTTATTTTTAATACACCATACCAAAATAAATAGCCAAAACATAGTGCACAAAAATGAACATATTATTAACATAAAAAACCAATAACCTTTATTGGTTTTAGCCATTCTCCACGGATTCGTTGTTATGCTTTGGATTCTTCAATATTAACAGTGCTATTTTTTATGGTTTACTTTCTGGTTCAGAATATTGTTACCGTTATTCTTTCGGCTAATAACAAGCCCTGAAAAACCTCGGCGTATTTGATATTCTATAACTGTACTGGTTATGGCGACGGTTGTCGTCTTTCACGTCATTAAACACCTGAACGACTAACTGCATTCGTGCGCTTTAGTTACATCCTTTGTTTTTCCATCATTGTCAGCGCGGCAGTATCAAATACAGCAGATTTTGACTACTTTGTCTCTGCTCTATGCGGTTGAATATGGAAGGAAAACAGTTTGTTAAAATTATTCCAGAGTAATATTAAGTATACATTGATATAGTAGGAACAATCCTATTAAGAAAATTGGACAGCCCACCCCTGATATTTTTCTTAAGATTCGGAGAACAACATGACCCTATTATGTATTTGTATAAACTGAAAAGTAGTGTAATACAACGTTGTTCAAACAAGCAAGCGCCGCCACATATATCATCATTAATTATAAAGTATTTCTTTAATGATAAGCACTAAAATGTTTAACCGCGTAGTAGCCAACCTCCACGATGCAAAAGCAGCGTGGCCATATTACGTATTTCCATAAATTGAAACCTAGCGTACCTTAGTGCGCTCAAACACCAAACAAATTTCTGAAAGTAACATTATTATTTAGCAGAACATATATTTCTATAATAATTCTTATCCATACTGATATAAAGTGGGTTCTGGTGCATAAGAAATATCCACCTTCTGCACTTATAGCTCGAACACTTTGCGCGTTTTGACTAAATTTTGATAATTATGAACCTTGGCGTCTGCTGGTGTAGGAGAGGGCAAGTTAGAGCACAATCTCAGTACGCTGCAGTTATAAACATTGTTATAACATATGTTATAAGCATTTCTGATGCATGCCAAAATGTCGACACTTGAATGGCAGAAAATTAAAGTTAGTCTTGATTACGGAGTCTCTGGAAAATTATGAAAACGGCAAGCATTGTTTTAGGATGAAAAGTTTGTGCAATATGTAGCAGGCTGTAACACTGTAAACGACGCTGCTGCGATACGAAAGTAACGAAATAGCTCGAATGTTTACTATTATCATGTGAATACTCTATTTCGAAGTTACGGTAGTAAAACAGTCAAGAGCTAGTTTAAAAACTTTACGCACAGACATACAGCTCAGGGACGTTATTTTGACACTTAAAGTGTTTTCATTTTAAGGTCTAATATGATCACTGTTAAAGTGTGATTTATTTTTATAAGTTTTGATATTTAAGTGTTTTGCAAATAAAACAATTCGTTCTTTGAAGTTAGCATTCCATAGGATCTGAAATCAAGTATGAGCTCTAATGCATCCTAAATATGCACTTTATACCAGGTGGCCCAGCTGCTCCGTATGTGACATGTTAAAAACAGTTGCAGAACTCAAAGCGACTCTTTCAAGTTAAAATCCGCTAGTGAAAAATTGACTTAGCGACCTGTGTTTTGTCCTTCTTGCTTACCAGCGGAGAAGGTGAAAGGGTCGCATTCATAGAGAGTGATGTGTTGTGTCCCTCGTATTGAAGTTCTTACTTGTGGTTGCGAGGAGGACTCTACCTCTTGTGAGGAGTTTTTTTTACGGTACAGACGGGACAGCATTGAAACACGCAACCGAGGGAAGGCATCGGTGAGCTCTAAGATGCTGAACTGGATCGTCAACTCGGTCAAAAGGGTTGAGTTCACGCAAATGCTTCGAGACATGTAATCAGGCATTACCCTGAAGAATTTCAGATGCAGAACGGGATCCAAAACTATGGCATTTGTGTCAGGAGCAGTAATATGGAAGCTTAAAAAAGGACATAGGTGTAGAGATAGATCAGAATCGCGCTACCGTGCCTAGAGCAGGGGTGTTTCAATTCTAGAGGCTGGGCAATGGCCTCCATGCCCAAGCTGTTAGTAGATTAAATGCAGGGTGTAAGGGGGTGCTTTGCTAGAATTAATGTAAACTTTAGTCGGATTCAGCAGAAGCACCCCATTTAGTGACGGCTGTTAAGCTTGCCGGCATACAAACATGTGAGCATGTCAAAGAATTTACCGGGATTCACGCATGTCCGAAGTCCTGCTTGGATCACTGGGGTTAAAAGTTGCAACACGTGGTGGATCTATCTACGCGGTAGGAAGGGTTAATGGTTAGAGATTGTGTGAACAGTTCGGAGGGATTTTGAAGATTACTCCTAAACATGCTTCAAACAAGGGGGGGGGAGTCCTTAAGTTACCGATTTTTCTGGATGTGGAGCTGGTGTTGTTTGCGGGAAGAGGTGTGGAGTGTCGAATACCTATCACGTTTAGATGTAAGGCTGGTGTTGTCTGCAGGACGTGGCGGGGCACAGCTGTGCTGAATGCCTGGAACTAAGAAGCAGAATTTTGTAACAGGATTCATGAATGTAGCCAGAGACGCGTGCGAAGTGTACACGCGTGTCCATGGCATCAGTGTTTTTTTTTTTTTTTTTAAATAAATAAATTAGGACTCCGGCGCTGTATCCCCGTTTACATTTCCCCCACCTAAGTTTATTGTATGATTACTGGTTTTACTGTTCCTTTACACAAACATATAACACCCATGTCCAAGGCGGGACTCGAACCCACGATCCCCTGCCCACGAAGCACCAAAGCGAGACGCCTTAGCGAGCGTGGCCATGGCGACCGGCAGTGTTAAGGTGTGTTTCCTTAAGATGGTACCGAACGTCACGTCTCACCACTACATGATTTTCTAGGAAGCGCGGCGATAGGAGCTCGGTGCGGTAATGCTTCCGTAGAACATAGAAAAAATGTAGAGTTTTTCGCAAACTCTGCCGAATAAAGCAAACCAAAATAAACTATATAATCTCGGCTGAAGTGCGACATTTCGCTAAATAGCCCAGGCACAAGAAGTACCTAAACACCTGATTGATTGCAAAACGTCAATAATGGGTTTTCTTTTAGAGGAATATGATATTCTTGTTTGTTGCTAAACGATAAAAGCATTACAAAGGAGAGCATTAATCCACTGCACACGACATTTTACTACATTTGAAAGTTTTCTGCGCTGTATGAACAGACATCTCATTAATGATGAAGCGAAATTTGGAAAAAGTTTCACCTGAATGTAAATCAGTTCAATCACGGCCTAAGCATACGAAGTAGAAGTGAAGAGGAAATTACACAAAAGATTTAAGTAAACTAAAACGCGTACTGAGAAAGTTGAAGTAACTTCGAGGTCGGTTTTAAAGTATCGTAAATGTTTAAGTTATGGGTGATTAATTCTTCATTTGTTGCACAGATGTAAATAATTACGATTTATGTGAAAGGCTTAATTTTAATATGATGTAAGTTTAATTAAACTTTCTCGTCATGTGTTAGTTATTAGGTGAGGATTTTTAAACAATGTGCTGTAAATATTGTTTTAAACACGCATACAGAACTAAAGAATGGATTAAATCTGATGAACAAAAGAATCGTTTCTAGCTTCCTCTGTATTGTAGCAGAAGCTGTCAACACATTTATGACCTTGCTGACATCATTTGACTCCGTCTCGGTCAAGGACACATTGCAGCCATATACAAATATTCACATTAGATACATAAGACTATTCTCATGCTTTAGTTTATTACTTACGTTGTACTTTACATTTTATTGTTACTTGTTACCTAAATAGGGTTTCGCGATAAATGACACACAAACATATCTTCGTACTGTAATATGACACTCAACAAGCTCTGCATAACTATTTGTGTGGCTAGATTTTATGGTTACTAAAGGCAGCTTTGAAACATTCCACATGAAAGGTTACAGAAACTAAGCGGAGTCCTAAACAGTGTGCTTTTATTAATGTTCTGCCACTAAAATTATAACATTAAATCGCTCTTTGCATAATTTAACAATGAATGAGGATTTAGACTATCAAGGTCAAATACAGATCTTTGCATTAATTCGCGACTACATCTTTTATGACATATACAAATCTTGTTTAAGGTGGCTAGCTTGATTCCCATAATTTTGCCCAAAATATCAGAATATTTCAAGAATAGAGTCACTTTATTCCGAATTTCGAATGTAAAACATACTATATTAAAATAGTATATCGTAGCATTAACATTCGCTTTCAGATAAATAAGCGTAACTTACATTTAACAGACAAAAGGGATAGTTCACATGATGAACACCTATAATGTGTAACACCCTACGGTTAATAAAATAACAATCAAAGAGAGACGAAGAAGCCAGGATGTATTATAGGTACTGCAGCTATGTGAATGCCATGATGCCAAACTTGTTTATCCACAAATATTATACATTATTATATTTAAAAACGTTACACTCTCTGTCATGTGAAAACCTAGAAATTTTATTAAACAAGTCGAATTCTTGGCTGATTTTATCATTACTTCTGAGATATTTCGGCCCAAACGCTCTTCTCCATGCTGTCATTTCTGTAATCACATCGTTGAAATGGTAAAGAGAAGGATGTTCCCTTATTAGCTGAATTAATAGCCATAGTTATTTTCTCTTAACACGCGCCGCCGTGAAGTTTTTGCTACTACTCGGACCAATCGAAATAAAACGTCGCGCCAGGCAGTGGGCAAGCATACACTCACTCCCTCCCGAGACTCGAGAGGGCTGACATCTACTCTGGGCAGCAGCTACGGCACCACCTACCGGCGGATCTGGCAGCAGCAGCAGCAGCGGTAGGAGCCACGGCAGCATTCCCCCAGCGGCAACGCAGTGGGCATTCGTTCCTCTATTAGCTTGCAGCTCCGACGCCTGCGGGTGCTCGGCTTCTATACAGCGGCAACGCAGTGCGCTCTGACCCCCTATTAGTTTGCCGTTCCGCCGCCAGTGTGCGAGCGGCCCCACAGACAGCTTGCTGTCATTTTGTAAAGAGCAGGAACACCCCTACTTTCCTACTCCTCTTCTACTGTCATCTTTCTTTTCATTGACCTGACTAGACCGACTGACAACGAAAACAACGGGTCCGTAAGGCCACAGCCAAGGGTGAAAGGAGGTCCGGTCCTCTGCGGACAGCCGTAGGGCAACCGCACCGACCCAGACCAGTGACGACGGGCAACAGCCAAGCACCAGGACCAGTCAACCTACTCCCTCACCAGAGACGGCCGAACCTTCGCGCAGGACGTCTATTGGCGGCAGCAACAGGCGCAAGCCATCTTCGCCTCACCGCCTCGTAGCGGTTGAGAGTGTACAAACCAGGCAGGACCTCACCAGTCCTTACACCATCCCTATACCCGACTCCGACACCGACGTCGAACCTGACGGGCCGTGGATAACTGTCCACGCAGGGGGCCGCAGAAGCGGTCGTTCCTCCCCAACCCAACCGAAGGGGGGCGAAAAATCCCGCCTATAGTTGCCGACGCTTTCCGCAACCACGTTGTGGTAATGAGAAAGCTGGCAACGAAGCTTAGGGGCCCTTCGAGGCCCGGCGGAAGCTAAGGAAAGTCCACCTCCATACCTCCTCGGAAAAGGATTTCGAGGCAGCGAAGGCTGTATTACGGGACGAACAAATCCCGTTCTACAGCTACTCGCTGCAGCGGCCCTACGTGGAGCGTAGGATAATACGGGGCCTTGACTCCGACTGCACCCCTGAGGATGTCAAGGCGGACCTTCAGGACGAGTACAACATCACCCCTACCTCCGTGGCAGGTCTCAGTAAGACGGTGGCAACAGACGACGGCTCTCAGCGAGTGCCTATGCCCTTATTTCTGGTCGTGGTACCAAGGGAACGCGCCCAGACAGTTCAGCCGATAGACGCCGTCCGTCGGCTTATCTTCACCGTCGCGCGTATCGAAAGATACCACGGCAAAGAGGGACCTGTGCAGTGCCATAGGTGCGTGGGCTTCAATCATTCTAGCAGTGTGTGCGAGCGCAAGCTCGCATGCCTGCGGTGTGGTGAAGCCCATCTGCTGAGGGCCTGCACAAAGCCCTATGAAGCTCGCCAATGTGTAAACTGTGGTGAGGCGCACGTGGGTTCATATAAAGGCTGTAAGGTGCGGAAGCGCCTTGTTGAGAGCCGCCGTGAAGGCCCCAAGGAGCCAGCTAATGTGCGCCCTGGGGTGTCCTTCTCCTCGGCACTAAACCGCGCTGAGGGAACGCTGCGCGCCGCTGAGGCAGCAGCAACTCCCACCCCCGCAGTCACTGCAGAGATTGTGCCAGCTCCGTCCTTGACGGAGACCCCAACCCCCAACCTGGTCCGTCTACGTCAACGGAGGAAGCCGCCCCGACGCCCTCGGCAGAGGTCCCACGCCGGACTTCTCCAAAAAAGAAGTGCAGGAAGAGAGGAAAGAAGAACGGCCGGGCGCCCGGCCAGTCGGGCCAATCAGAGGCTCCCACCTCTGTGAGACCCGAGGCCACGCCCCCAGCACTCCAGCAGCTACCAGTGGCGGAAGCTCCAGTAGCTGCCGCCACAGTGCCAACTCCAGCAGTGGAATCTCCCGCTGCACCTACCACCACAGCGGCTTCCTCGGCCTTTACAGCGGCCATCTCACAGGCGGACCTGGATGAACTTCAGGACCTAGCCCTGTGGTTTGGTGACCTCCTAAGTAAGGTCCTACCTATACTGCTAAACTTCAAGTTGCAGTACAGTGACCCCAGACTCTCCCCCCTCCAGAAACACACCCTGTTCCTCCAAACCTTGGTGCAGTTGTACCCGGGTTCCGCTAAGTAATGGCCTCTAGACTCGTTCGGAGACCATTGCGACTCGCGTACTGTAACGCGAACGGCATCCGGGGACAACGCCCAGGCGCCCTTGAGTTTGTACAATCGTACGGAATTGACATCCTGATGGTTTGCGAAACCCATCTGGATGCTGTTACTGACTTCTCGCTGCCTAGTTACGTCACTCATCGGTCCGATCGCGTCGGCAGACAGGGTGGCGGTACAGCTATCTTCATTAAGAACCACAAAACCCATACTCCTGTCCAACTCCCAGCACTACAGCACGTGGAGGCCTGTGCAATCCGGCTTGCCGTCGGCGGGCTAGACGCGCTGCTGATAGCTGCATATGACCCACCAAACCACCGCTTCCATGAAGCGGACTACACCACCCTACTCAACCTTCACCCAGTGGTATGCATCGCAGGAGATCTCAACGCGAAACATGCCCTCTGGCACAGCCGCACCAACAACCCCCGAGGCCGCGGGCTCTACCGCCTCATCAGAGGCAACCCCGCCCTCGTCGCGCACGGACCGAGAGGACCTACATGTCATCCGGCTCGCGGCAGACCGGATGTTCTTGACATCATAATCACCAAGAACACATAATTTCATCTAGACCTCTCGTCGGTGAACGAGTTGGACTCCGACCACGACCCAACCGAGACCGTATCAGCTCTGGTAACACCAGACTGTATAAATGAGATCAACTGGGACGCAGCCGTCCTAGACCTAACCCAAACCGTAGACCCGCGACCGCGCATCGATTCTATCCAAGCGCTGGAAGCGGCAGCCACGGCCTTCTCCCGACTACTCCTGAATGTGGTACGTGCGCATACCTACCGCATCCCATCTAACAAACCTAACCCGAGAACCATACTTAATGAACTCCGTGAGCTGCTAAAAGCCAAGGCAACCGTACGGAAACTATAGCAGCGCTTCCGCCATCCCAGGTTCCAAGCAGTGTACTAGCGGTTCAAATCCCTGGCAAGGCGCCTGCTTCGCGCGCACCGCAAAGCGGCCCGGGAACACACAATGGCAAATGTAAACCTGGAAGAGAAATCACCCTGGAGGATCATCCGATCCCTCAGGAAAGACAAAAGTCAGTTTCAGCATCCCATCCATGGCACCCGTGGGAGACTCTCTTTTGAGCCCCAGGATAAAGCCACGGATTTCGCAGATTATCTGGAGTCTCAATTCGAACCCCGCGAAGACCCCCAGGACGAGGACTTTACTGAGCTCGTGGAAGCGACGGTAGACTACCTCTATGAGGAGCCCCCGCCGCCCCATGAGGAGATCCGCATTGCTTTAGTCACCCCGAAAGAAGTGGCTTCCCAACTCAACAACGTAAAGCCTAACAAAGCCCCTGGACATGCGGCGTCACGGCGCCTATGCTCCAGCACCTACCCAGAAAGGCCGTAATCCACCTGACACGGATTTACAATGCATGCCTACATCTACGTCACTTTCCAACGTGTTGGAAGGAGGCGAGGGTAGTATGCATTTTGAAACCCGGCAAGGACCCGTTCTTCCCGTCAAGCTATAGATCTATTAGCTTACTTCCGATCGTCTCGAAAGTATTCGAGCGGTTACTCCTACCTCGCCTCACCCCTCTCTTCGAAGAGAGACTCCTACTCCCGGATCATCAGTTTGATTTCCGTACTGGACATTCCACAATCCTGCAGTTGCTGCGACTGGCTGAGAAGGCTGCCCTGGGCTTCCAGGACAACTTCAAAACAGTCGCGGTACTCTTGGACGTGGAAAAGGCCTTCGCCACCACGTGGCATCAGGGACTCTTGTACAAGCTCAAGAACGCAGAAATCCCACCCCCCTACCTTCACCTGCTTAGTAGCTTCCTTCGGGACCGCACTTTCAGGGTGAGGGTGGAGGGGAGGCACTCCACAGTCAGACCCATAGCGGCGGGAGTGCCGGAAGGCAGCGTGCTGTCACCGTTACTCTTTGCCGCCTACATGTCCGACTTCCCCACAGAACCCAGTACAGTTACGTGCCAGTATGCCGACGATGTCCTCATAATGGCGCGTAACAAGAACGCCCGATATTGCTTCCCCCCGCTACAGAGACAGCTCCAGGCCATAGGCAGATGGAGTGAACAGTGGCGGATGGCCATCAGCCCGCAGAAGAGCTCAGCTCTACTGCTGGCTAAAGTGCGTGGCTGGCGACCGGAGAGGTCGCTGAGGTTGCGGCGGCGGATCCCCTGGGTCCGCACCGCCAAATACCTTGGAGTCCTCGACCGCGGCCTTACTTTCACTCCACATGTCAGGGAGAATGTCGGTATGGGACACGCTGCCCTACGGCAGTTGTTTCCCATCTTCCGCTCCACCATGCCTACACACCTAAAACTACGGCTGTACTGCGCAGTCATCCCGCCCCTGATGCTGTACGGCTGCGAGGTCTGGGGTTCGGTGGCTCGTTCCACCATCCGCAGGCTGCAGACCGTGCAGAACAGGGCATTGAGGATGATATATGGCACAGACCGTAGATTCTCGTCCCACATTCTCCATTCCCACTCCGGAATCCCTTACATAGTGGACGTTGTGCGAGAAAGAGCTTGCACAATATACACTAAACTTGCTCCTCACCCAAATCCCCAGGTGAACACTCTCGGTCTTTACGACCACACGCTGCCTAGGAGACGCGTAAGCTACCGCCTTCCCAAGGACGCCTTGGGATGGTAGTTTTCCGGCCGCCTCTCCCTTCTTTACAGTTCTACCCGCCAAGTTAAGCAGCATCGGGCCCGGTCCCGACTCGGACGGGTGACCGTCCAGTTGTATTCCGACCAGTTCTGCAACACTGGCTTCCCCCACCCCGTACCTACATCCCTTCAGTTCCCCCGCTAGCTGGCACTGCTTTCCTTGACAGCCCGCAAGCGGCTGGCCAAGGTAAGCAGCATCGGGCCTGGCCCCTCTCTGGGTGGGTGATCACTCGGGTAGGTAAGCCAGCCCGCGCCGGCTGCACAGAGGGAAACACCCTGCCCACATTACTTCGACACAGACATAAACGCTTGCACAAGACTACATCTTTTATATCACACGGGTAAATCCGCGAGAAAAGCGGATAGGTACCGTGGTGATTTGCCCCCGCCCGAGTACACTCGGGCGACTAGTTCCTGCTCCTGGCTCCTGGCTCCCGGGCAAGCATAAGAACTCGTCTGTGCATGCTCAAAATATCGCGCTTTGACGTCGTGCCAATGCCACGCCGCTAAGAAATCATAACGTTAGGGGTGATAGAGGGTTCGTACAGAGATAGGTGGCGGTTGTGTTTGTCACGGGTGCTTTCATAGGTACCAAGGGTGCGCAAGCGGAAATTTCGCATACACGTCGGATGTAAGTTTTTAATAAATTCCTCGGTGGTATTGATTTTGAGTTCACATGAAGTCGGTCTGCAGAGGCAATTTGATGTTGAGCGGTTTTGAAGCCGTTGTAGGTTTGCAAGGTGGGAAGGTGTTGCATATCCCCATTATATGTGGTTAAGGTTGGGTCTGACGAAGGTCTTTCAGAGCTAAAGTCCGGTGTTGAGATGTAAGCTGTTACTGCAGTTAATCAGCGGGTACAATTTGCGTAGCTGAGCGGGAGCTTTGTTCCATGACTTGCAGATGCTATCCGCCCACATGAGGCCTTGGTCCAATGACAGGCCGGGCGCCAGGGGATGTTTTCCCTGAAGAGTGTGAGAGGGGTGAGGCCGTGAGCAGTGAAGTGGTGTGTGTTTGCAACGTGTGAAGATTATTGCATAAGTTTTGGTAATGTTTACTTTAATGCGCCAGTTAGTAAGCCAGGTCGTGAGGTTGTCATGTGCGTTTTGTTGATACCGGTGGAGGAACTGGGGCTGCGTCGATAATGCCATGAAGGCTGTGTCGTCGGCGTAGAGAAGTTTAATGGTTAGCGTAGAGCTAGGTTTGTCGTTCCTGTAAATGTTAAATTGTATAGTTCCGAGCAAACTGCCCTAAAAGACACGGGCTAGTATGCGTCATGGAGTAGGGTAAGCATAGTTAATAATAGACTTAAACTGACGGTTCGTGCGGTAAATCGAGATTAACTTGATGAGTGTGTATAAGAAGTTAAGTTCGGAGAGTTTGCTCAGGAGGTCAGGTTGCCATACGCGATCAAATTCGCGTTCAATATCCAGGAATACTACTCGGGTTGAGCAGTGGGTATTGAAACCGCGGGTAATGAATTCGGTGGGGCGAAGTAGCTTATGGGCAATGGAACGGTTCTTGCGAAAGCCAAGAGGAATGACTAATCTCTTCATTTTTTATTCGAGTGGATGGGAAAAATCCACCTTAAGGACTGATCCGGGCAAGCTCGTAGTGTTGGGGTCCCCCATGTGGGCATACCGACCAAAAAACCCCTCCACGGGTATTAAAAGGTAGAACGCAGTCAGAGGAGTGAATGAGGGCCGGGAGACAGACTTGACCGAGGCCCAGACTGTCACCGCGGCGGATTCTGGGAGAGGAACGAAGGAATTTGGGGCTGAAGGTTGGAGTTAGTGGTTAACTGTTCTTATCCAGTCGTATTTGTCTTGCGCGGTGAAGCCAAGACTCAGCGTTGGTTCTTGGAGTAGCCCCGTTGTGCGATTGGCAGCGGAGTGGAGCTGCTGCGGCTGGAAGTCATGTTGAAGCTGCGACTGGACACTGGCTATCCGGTTCGACAGCTCAGAGGTGGTGGACTGTAGTGTGGAGATGGCGGCGGTGGTGGCAGCTTGAAGGTCTTGCAGTTTCTCGGTGAAGCCACTACATCCACAGCTCTTCAAGGGCAGCTAAACGAGCGCCGACGTTCAGGATCTCCGCGTGGAAGTCCTGAATGGCGTCCCTGTCGCTGCATCTATCTAGGGTGCAGGTGGCGTGGTGTCTATGATGGTAATCGGCGGTGGTGTAGTCCGGGCTGGTGGTGAGTGCTCCTGGGGTAAAGAGGGCACTGGGCTTGCTCGGTGAAGTGTCCTGTGCCACAACAGGTGGCACAAAATCGGCGGTGACGGCGGAGATCGTGCCTAGTGCACTCGGCAGTGGTGGTTTTGGTACCACAGTAGTGGCACCGCGGCGATGAGAAGCAGGCTGAAGGCACAGCAGCGTCAGCAGGGCCGGTGGCGTTCCTGTGTGCTAGCCTTGACGACCAAGAATCGCCCTGATAAGGGCAATCCTGAGGCCAAGGCAGCTTCAAAGTCAGCCTGGTCCTGCATCTCTATTCGTACCAACGGCGTTGGTCCCCGGTCGCAGTTAATGCGGGTGGCCCTTAAACAAGGTCACCGCGACTGTGCGGCGGTGAGCAGATGCCGGGTGGAAAAGTCCCGAGGGACCCCCCGTATCACGGCACTGAACCGGGGCGGTGGTGTGGAGATCGACGGTGGCGGTGTTGGAGTTGCCTGCAACTGCGGCGAGGCTGCGGTGACGGCCAGCGGCGAAGCTGGACTTGCCGCGACCGGTGGTTACGGAGGTACTGCCTCCTCGGCGACTGCCGGGGAAGAGGCGCCGTTGGTTGCCTTGGCAGCGGCGGCTCTGCACTGTCTCTTCTTCGCCATGTAGTCAGCTCGAAGATCAAGCTCACCTCTCTGCGGTCCCTCTCCCTTTTTATATCCGCAGCTGCCTTACTCTGTTCTCTCTACCGTAATTAGCACGGAGGAGCCATCTCTCTTTATTCACTATAACATTTTGTGCACAGTGTTTACAAGTGGCGACCTCACATACTAAGTCTAATCCGACTTGTTCAGGTTTTGTCCCAAAAATCCTGTGTTGCATGTTTTCACAACAACGTGAAACGAAAGTCGGCATCGCAAGCTCTCCTATGGCCATTTTTTACTTGAAATAGCCCTTTTTAGGCCTGCAAGACCTTTAACACATGAACACATATCTGCACACGGCAAATACGTGTCAGTTAGGTCTCCTGTTGCATTTATACATAGTCTCATTTATATTACAAGAAATCAGTTTACGCGTTTTGTTTGAATTTTTGTGATTCTTGAATGGAAAAAAAAAAAAAAAAATTAAAACTTCATTACAAAAATAATATTGGCATTAGAATCTAATATTAAAAACAACAGATATTCTTGGGTGAAAGACTATTTTTGTGCAGCAATGGTAACATTGGGTGCATGCTGTTGTGATATGAAGATGAACACGACTATTTCGTTACTACTGCCATAGGATACGTATTTCTCTGTTATTAGATTAAACTATTCCTCAAAAGTTAGTTTAGGAATATTTATATATATTTTTAGGATAAACTAGATCATTATTTTCACACTTAGCGTATCTATGGTTTCGCTTTACGGCATATGATATAACATATTTTCGCGACCCCTCTGAAAATATTGCTTAAACCATAACTTTCCGGGGCAAACAGGACGGGGATGCGACGAGACGCTATTCGCTAGCTGCAAGAGAAGGGGTAGTGGGATCAAAAGGGAGTCAACTTAATTTATACATGATGAAATACTGTCACAAAAAATAATTTTTAGTTCAAATACTTATCTTACATATCTTTATGTGATCCTGGGACGATGCAGCATGTTGTCTTGGTTTACATTTCCACTATATTTAAAACATTCCACATTTTCCAAGTTTGCATGCCGAAAGAAAAAAGGCATTTACGCAGTGTCTTCCAAGGTTACTGGCCAAAAGAGGAGAGATACCGGTATCCCCATTCTTGACGGGATTTATAGGGAATACAGCCAACTTAAGAAAACAAAAATGGCAACAAGTCAAGTAACCCGTGAATACTCAAAATATTACCAACATTTATAATACAGAATGCTGCCAACACACTACATCTGCCCGGACCCTCCAAAGTGACAGCCTCGTCACTAATAAAAAAAGAAGGAAAACAAGAGCCAAATTAGCAAATAAAGAGCTTGCTCAAAGACTGGATAGAATACAACAAAACCTAATAAACGCGAACATGAAGTCCCCAAACGAAATGCCGGCGACAATTAAAATTTTCGATATGCTCCACAGAATATGGAGCAGATCCACAACCCACGACATGCACAAATTTAACACATTATTTATCCCCCAATGCAGCACAAAATTTGCAGTACAATTTGGCCTTCTCCTTTAATTAGTTTTTTGGAAAGGCACCAACGGATGGATATACGAGTATGTACCAATACCTACACAGCTGGAACTGATGTACAAACCACCCGAGGACTCAACGTTCCTGGTCGGTCTCCAAAACATAAGGTGAGATCTCCTGGAAGTGCTAAACAACACTATGGCAGTAACTCCAGTTAACTGCTGTGGACTACAGCCATCCACTCCATAGAACACATCAAGGATGGCTGTCCCCAGTCTCACCAAATCAAAGTTGGGCCTTCGCCAAGAGCGCCAAAACGGGGTCTAAAGCAGGTTATACAGCAGCACTAGAAGGACATAAAAACATTTGAATAGAAAACCCTTTTAAAAAAGAGACAATACAACAGAAAACATGAAAAGGAAAAAAAGTACAAAAATGTAAAGTTAAGTTAAATCAGTGGAAACCACTTAAACAGTGTCTCTTTACATTTCACTTAGTTTAGTTAATTGCACTCATAACATCAAAACCAGCCAAATGACGTTAAGGCACACCAAAAGAAGTCAGCAAAAGCTTAAGAATACTTAGAAATTGAGTTTACATACAAAATGATTACATCAGAAAATTATTGTAGTATATATATATATCACTTGCAAGTGAACGCTGCGTAAAGAGGGCACAAAACAAACAAAACCAGGGATCCCTAAAACCCAAAGTATATACAAAGACGGAAATACAAATTACAGTGCATTATTTACTCGTAAAAAACAACAACAACAACTAAAGCTAAAACTATACCTACCAATTGATAGAGTCAAGCTACTATCATGCCTATTTTAATATTACGCGTCAGAATTGTCAGTCAATGAAGTGTCATTAAATGGGCAATATATTGCGCATCTATCTAGTATATATCTTTCAGCATGGTTCGGTAAAAGGGGTTGCCGCTGGACTTTTGTAATTAGATCTGTAACAGTAAGACAAGGAAATTTAGCAAAAAAATAATATAACCAGAAAGCAAACTGTAATTATAATAGTGTACTCATAACTCAGAATATTCTCAAACCGGATAAACAAATCTTGTAATCATCGGTGAGCGCACCTCAATAAGGCATTAGACATTTCATCACATCGGGCACACATGAGTAACTCCTATGAAAAAAAGATCACATTTTTAATTAATGGTAATGACGGTAATAGCAATGCGGCTACAAATTTAGCTTGGTCAAAACCCCGCACTAGAGCTCGTGAAAAACAGAAGAAAAAAAAACACAGAAACATATTTGCTTCCCCAACTTGTTAAGCTCCAGTAAATAAAGTGCAATATTATAATGCAGTAAAGTTTGAACATTTCCGAAAAGTCACATTACACCAAGTAATGACAATGTACAATATCTCATTGCAATAAGCATGAAAGTAAGCCAACTTGGGCGAAATAAACGGAACATAATTGGAATGCATACCTCACATATCACAAAATGTACAACAGAAAAAAAAATATATATATAATATACAGCTCTAGCATAAGAACACAAGAGGTCATCATAGGCTGCAAGGATCTGTAGGATCATAATATAGACAAATGCGAGACACATGAAGAGTTTGCAGTTTAGTTGTCGGGCCATTAGTACGAAAAGCACACATGTTACTGGGGTAAGCTGTTTCGCAATTTGAAGTGGTCCAAAATACCTATGGAGACGTTTAATACACTTGCCCCTTTATCTAACAGGAGTAAAAACCTTAACCAATTGACCAACATTAAGGGCCGGTTTCACCAAACGGGAGTAAGTTTTAATCTCAGTCTTTACTCCCGAGAAAACCTTTCTAGCGTTTCACCAGCAAATTACCAGAGAGTAAATCATCAATTTTAGAATAACTGTGAGAGTAACCTTATTATACTAAATTTTGCCGTGTATAGTGTGGAGTAAGTGTACCTTTCTATTTTACAGCGTTTCCGATGTCCCGAAGATGAGTGAGAATTGGAAACGAGGACGATTCTAGTGACGAAGACATGGGTTATTATCCTACGGTATGACGTCTCATATACATAAGAGATAGAACAGAATGGTTTAACAAATATGACGACTGAGAGCACTTCTTCTTCTGAGCAAAATTGAAGGTAACTTGGAGTATACATTGGATGGGCTAATTTAATACGAATTCAATGTGAAGTTATGCCACATTTAATAATTCCACCTGAACAGCGTATAGTGCAAACAGTTTGAATTACACTGATCGGATTTACAGGTTATGTCATCTAATTGTTGCAAATTCTCTCTTATGCTATTTGTAGCAGTCACATATGTAAAACAGAGTTCTGTTATACCCACATCTCTAGTTATAAAAGTACACACCTGGGTCTCGATAGTTGGGAAAGACTTGGAGGTCTCCACACCTAATAATCTGTTTGCAGTGCAAATGCTCAAAATAAATGATACCAGTTAAGCTCCCGACTCCTAGACTGTGCTTTTTGGAATGCACTTAAGCGTAGCCCAATGTTGAGGGCCCTAAACCGCAAGGCGTAGCCGACGGATGTTTTTAGTAGCGCGCCGCAATTGCGGTATGACGACAAAGTGTACCTGAGGTGTCGACCCACCAAAAATCCCAATCATTCGCGAAAAACACCTCATTCCAACAGTGTGGATTTGAAGCTAATCCACAACTTTCTTGTTTTATATAAACTATATGCAGAAATTTAATTCACAAGAACTTTGGAATATTCATCTCCAGTTGTCTAGATTTATATACCCACTTCATGCTCAAGCTCTATGTGATAACCCCTATATATTAAAAATGAATAAGATTAATTTAATCCTGAACACACTAGTAATGATTCCCTAATGCATTGCATTATATGTTATACTGATATAGTAACTTAATGCTGTGAAATGCCTACATATTTAGTACAAAATTAATTCTTAAGACGTTAGTGATAATTCCGAATAACCCTTGTTTATATATATATATATATATATATATATATATATATATATATATATATATATATATATCCTTTATTGAGCATTATTTTCGATTTGTCTAGTAATGCTTTACTATTACCTATGAATCAGCGCCAGACTGCAATCCGATATTATGCCACTAGTTGCTCACAGCTGATGGCCTACATTGGAGCTAGCAAGCCAACTGTACATAGAATTGTGCACTATGTTAGTGCTGCTATTGCCTCTCTTTGCCCGGAATACATAAGGATCCAAGAAGAGCTGGAAGCTAGAAGGAAGGAGTAATTGTACTTCTACAATATTGTAAGGATTCCAAAAACTAAAGTTGCAATGGACTGTACACACATTAGGATTGCTCCACCTGGTAAATAGTAATTTTTAAATGTTCAAAAAATGACACAGTCGCAACCAAATTTCATTGCAAATGATTTTGCATGTATTGTTCTTTCAGATGGAGAAAATCCATAGTTCTTTCACAATAGAAAGAATTACTTTTCCTCAAATGTCCAATTCTAGTCTGGAATTTACTAAGCTTGTAGCGCGATGGCCAGCCTCCACCCATGACAATTTCTCTTGCCGTGCCAAGTTTTTAAGTGGGGATCATGGTGATGGGTTCTGTTGGTATATGGAGGATTCAACCCCATTCATGATGACTCCACTTGAAAACCCTCAAACTCCAGCAGAACAGCTATATAATGAATCACAGATTCATTCAAGAAATGTAGTTGAACATCTGTTTGGAGGTTTGAAAAGACGGATTCCTGACCTATCTTTGGGCATAGGACTAAAACTAGAAACTATGTTTGCCATTGTTGTCGCTAATGCGTAGTGTACAATTTCCTGCGACAAAGAGGAGATAATATGTCTCCATTTGGTCCATTTACCAGTTTCTTGGGAGCAACTATTGGAAGAGGAAAGGGTGCCCATACAGCCACAAGGTAGACGAAGTGGAAATAACGCTGCGTTACTTTGAAATGTCAATAAAAGTTATGTTTTTTTTTTTTATTATTAAGCTTCAAAGTTCTTCTCTCTATGGTATCATGTATTATGTTCTGGAAACCTTGAAGCCTATAGTCACCTTTTCACCATGGCGGAGCTAGACCATGCACTTTCATCTTCGCGAACGTCTGCACCTGGTCCAAATGGACTCCACGTCCAAATGTTGCTACATCTCTCTCCTGAAGGTAGGGTTTATCTCCTCGAGGTCTATAACCGTGTAGGTGGACACTAATTAACCAACTCAGTGGCGGGAGGCCACCATCGTACCTATTTTGACTCCTGGAAAGGGTCGCCACCTTCCTTCCAACTGCCGTCGTATTTCCCTTACCAGTTGCGTTTGCAAGGTGATGGAACGCATGATGAAATGGACGGTTGGTATGGTGGGTGGATTCCCGCAATCTTCTGACCAACATCCAACGTGGTTTTCGGAGACGTCGATCAGCGATTGCCCACCTTGTGTCACTATCGACGTAAATCATGAGCGGCTTTCTTCAGAATTGTCAGACGGTTGGGATATTTTTTGACCTCGAGAAGGCTAATGATACGTGCTGGCGGGCATTGAAATAAAAAAATGGCGTGTTATGTATGGACGTTCTTTACCTCTCAGCGTTCCATTCTAAATTGGGCGTGAAAGACCGCTTAATTTTGCTCAGAGGCTTCTCTATCAGGCTTGAGGTTCTTTTACGTACCGTAGATCTACGACACGGGACCAACGGCCTTACTTCCCTTCCGAAGGAAGCCATGCTAAGGATATTTACACCCGAAAAAATCTATCGTGTTCCGTAGGGTTTGAACCCGCGACCTTGGGTACATGAAGTTAGCATGGTAACCATTACAGCAAGGAGGGCGCCTGGCGGGCAGTGATTTTACGCTCCCACCACAACTGGAATATACGTGGACGCCTACCATCGTTCCTTCAGGAGTTTATGCGGGACCGCGTTTTCCAAGTAAGGGTAGGCTCGGTCTCTTCTAACCATTTATTCAAGAGAACGGAGCGCCGCAGGGCTCGTTACCAAGCGTAACGCGGTTTGCTATACCGATTAATTCCATATCGCAATGTGTTCCCACCAGGTGTCCCGTCCTGTTTATTCGTGAATGACTTTGCCATCTTCTGTACTTCTTAGCGTGCAGCGTTTTAGGAACGCCGTCTCCAGCGGTGTTTGGACAATCCCTCTGATTGGAGCTCGAAAAACGGCTTTCGTTTCTCACCTGAGAAGGCCGCCTGCGTTAACTTCTTGCGTCATAGGTGGCAAATGGACCTACTTTTCACCTCGGACCAGATTTACTTCCCTTTGTAGATCAGGCGAGATTCCTGCGGTTAATATTCGATCTGAAACTATGCTGGTCACCTCTTGTAGCATAGCTTAAAGCACGGTGTAACCGTTCTCTGAATAGTTTACGGATACTAAGTGCCACTTCTTGGGCAGCAGGTCAGACAGTACGGCTGCGTCTATATCGTGGACTGATCCGACCCAACTTAGACTATGGTTGCATTAATTATTCTTCAGCACGCAGATCAGTGCTGAGCAAGTAAAATACTATCTAAAATCAGGGCATCCATGTGGCTATTGGGGCTTTTCTATCCAGCCCAGCTGTGGGTCTTTACACCCAATCGGCGGAAGCGTCCCTTCGATATAGGCGTGATGTGCTGCTTTCATATTATGGTTTTGGACTTGAGTGAATGCCTACGCAACCAATGTTTCTCCGTTTTCATTCTACTGAGCTACCTATCCCTTTATCCAAAGCCTACATGCTTTTGTTTTAGAGAGCTTCTTCGGAACTACGGTATAGCGCTACCTAGCATGTTTCCCACGGGACAGAGGGTGCGACCACCTTGGTTCCGTGCAGCCTCCCATGCCGATCTCGGAATATTGGAATTCGGGAAGTTTATGACGTCTGCGTGTAGTATCTGTAAATAAATGTGTGTTTTTTTCTTTTTGAATTTTTATCCCATTACAGTGGCCGAATTTGTATGTACACCGATGGAAGCAAGTTTACCGGCGTTGTTGGATGTGGCTTTATTACTGGAACCGAACCGAACAATACACTTTCGTTATAATTGTAATATTCCTCTCTCCTACATATTATTGAAAGGTACACTGATATACAATTAGTTAATTAGAACCAGTTGAAAAATGCAATGTCACAGCCGAAAAATAGGTAAACACGACAGCTCGTAATGTTTTGCTGTACTATTATAATTAATACTATGACGCCTAGCAGTATGAATCAAAACAAGAACACATCGAAGGGAAAAATATGCAAACACAAGAGCATGTAGTAAACTCATAGACATTAAAAATACGCCTGGAAATGCTTATCGTAAGACGCGGTCTTTTCGCTGACTTCATCCATATCTTCTACCTACTTGCTATGCTCTTAAAAGCGTAGTGAGCGTACCACGTTACCGAAGAGAGGCGGATAGATATGAAACGTAACTTGTGCCAAATGAAGTTGTGACTTTTGAACTGGTGATCCCTAAACTTTCTTGTTGGGCAATAATCCGCTGTCTCACCGGGTGATAAAAAATTAGGTTTATCTTTTCTCTGCGCTGCATACTGAAGCTGGAGTGGAGTGTACAAATCAGCGAGAGATCGATTGTCCCTCCGTTTTTGCTGAAATGTAAGAGGTGTGCAATGAAGGTAGCTCACCCGCCTAACGGGTATTTGATTTCAATTGCCCCGTTGAATTCGGCATCTTCTTTATCGTACAATGTGTTAGCTGCACATGTGAAATACGGTGCTATTGGACCAACTAGTAGAGGCAGTAAAATCAGAGAATGTAGTAATATAACACTTCTTGTTCTACTATTGATCAAAATGCGGAATGATGGTTTTCAGCATTTTGAAATCAGAAATTTTGCATTTTCATTTGTACATGTATTATCTTGTAGCATTTATAAATTTTCTCGTCAGTATTCTAAACCATTTAAAGCAAGAGAACATATATTAACTTAATTGTGATAAACGATTAATTTGCTTTGAAATAAGAGTGTGAAATTAAAACCAGATTGTAGAAGATTGATAGGGAGACAAAAATGTCTAAGCTAAGCTCTGGATTCATTTTGAATTAAAACAGGTAGAGAAAAATAAGACAAAATTAAAAAGGCTAAGGCAGACCCAGAAGAAGATACACCTATACTGATACAGAATAAGCACAAATAATAAGAAAATATACAAAATTAACTAAAGTGATGAAGTGTGTGAATAAGTAACACTATTGAATGGAACAATGGAACATACTTTTCTTCCATATAACCTATGGAAGAAAGTTTTAGTTATAGATTTTTAAATTCTGGTTACCGAAATATATTTAAGCATCTATGCAGAACTGATTGGTCAATCTGGGTACCAGCGCTTAACGAGAGTATACACGATTTGCAAGAATTGGAAATGAACGCATTCATATATGCGTCAATTTAGCAACTCGAAAAATAACACATTTCTTTTATTTTCCTTAAATCTTTATAACGATTTGTCCATATTCGGCGAGTAGTATTAGGATTCAAAATCTTAGCAACTTGTTGATGTCTTCCATGTTACTGTGATGTATTTTGTTATAGTTAAGCACACGCTCTATTAAACATTTTTCTTCATTTAGCTTTTTAGATTTTCATATGAAAAATAGTGTAGGAATAAGTATATATGTATATTGACCAACTTGTTCGGTAACTTATGTGGAAAAGGCTAGAAAGAAATTTCACCTAGATAGATAATTAATTTATTTTGGCAGACACTAATTTATAAATGTAACCTATCACTATAGTTCAAAATTCTAATTACATTGCCTTAAGCATCACAGTTGTTGTTTTCGCGGCCCCCAAAATTCCTGATTTAAACGAATTTAATTCATTCTAAATGCCGTAATGGAATACGTTTTAATAATTGGTAAAATGTCACCGAATTAAAGAAACTGGTTTATTTTTCACATTAGCCTTCCTGAAAGTTGGACAAGTGCGTCCATCATAAACAGCTTAGTAGTGTATAAACAGCACAGTTAAAGTTTGCAGATGAAAAAGGAGGTGTTTATTCGGGGGGAAAAGAATTGTGAATTTTGCTTTTATATCGTATCTTGGTATAATTTTCGCATTTGGAGGCAATTGCGCATTTCATCACATTTTATTCTGCTTCTTTTTCATCACATCTCTTCGCATTTGTAGCATTACGTCCTCAGTGAGTTACAAGGGTCAGCAGCCTGTCGAGTAGCAACCAAACGCTGGATCATAGCATATCCAAGTTGGGTGTCCAGCCCAATGCCTTTTGTTGCATTTTCAAAATGTATTAATAAGTGGTTTACTGTTAGTGAAAAAAGAAAATACAAGATTACAATCCATCGTTAGTATTTTGCGCCATATGGCATTTGCAAATTCACCCGTCCTTAAACTTGATGTACATTTTTAAATACCATGCTTATTGAGCATATTTAGCAACAAGGCCTTTCATTCTCTTTACAGACAGGAGCAGCCTAGAACAGTAAATTATGTTTACTTTCATTCTTAGTTATCTAAAATTCGGTACGAGCCAAAAATAGTTCTTATAAAAAAACAGAAGCGGAGCGAATGTATATTGTTTGCATTGTAAATCATTACTCAAAAAGTTTGTAACTTTACCAGCGGCTTATGTATAGCTATGTATTTCTACTTTTATTTGTATTAGACATAAAACCATCCAGATACATGTCCACTGCAAAGAAACATGACCCAAGCAGGACTTATTCAGGCCAAATAATTGTAATTTGTGGGCATTGCAACGTGGATTTTACTTAAAAGGCATGTATTGTTTCATTCACTTCTGTCAACAACCGCCCCGTATTTGACGGGTACCATATCCTTTCCTGCATTTAAGTTGCAGAACTCAACGGGGTTAAATAAATTTAAACCAGTAAGTGGGGAAATGACTGAGCATAGTTCGTTTGACCACTCTTGCTAATCAGCTGTGACGGTGAGCAGGTCATGTGCATTGAGATGAGTAAAATGAAGGAGAGTCATATTAGAAATGTAGTTAAAAGAGAAACAAAAATTAAAAAATTCAAGATTAGCTTTTTCTTAAAAAAAAGTAGCATGCTACGAGCATACTAAAATAGTAACAGGTGAAAAAAGGTTAAATGCGTATTAAACCAATCCAAGTTGAGGCTACCTTTAAAGAAAACGTATTCAGACGCGAAATATGGTTTAACATTAAATATAAGAGGAATCGAATGCTTTTAGACTGAATATATGTAATTCGATGCCTTTTGTTGCGTGTAACACCGATGAACCTAATAACCACTTATAACAGAACAAAATTTAGGTAGGAGCTACAGTATGTTGCGTCTCTCATTGCGTATGAATCCGCACCGGGCCACCATTTTCTTGAGAGTGCCTGCCAGCTCTCCAAGAACATGTAATCAAGCACTTTAGTGCATATTAAATGAAAGTTATAGCCGTATTAATAACCACGACAGGGACTTCGATTCAGTATAGCAGCGAGATGGATTGCTCTGGGAGAGAAGTTACAAAGGAGCCTTTCACCCCTTTAACAGCTTCTATCAAGGAACCAACTGGAGCTAAATCCAGAACCGAGCAAATTACCGCAACAAGCAAATCGGACGTTATCCGTGTTGGTAGCAGGCCTGTCATCGCCTCTCAGTCGACACAGTCGCCATCTCTCCTCAGCAACCACAGTATGGTTCTCTGTGGTGTCCCCGGGGCCCAGGCAGCAAATGTGCTCTCACCAGTGCAGCAGTAATGAGGACCACACGCATCTGTTCTTCCCGGGAATCCAAGACATTCGTCCGGCTGGAGCTGCCAGAGCGCAGGCTGAGAGCCTGCTTTAATCTGGAGGTGGCCCCTTCCCCTGGGTCCGCACCGCCAAATACCTTGGAGTCCTCCTCGACCGCGGCCTTACTTTCACTCCACATGTCAGGGAGAAGGTCGGTATGGGACACGCTGCCCTACGGCAGTTGTTTCCCATCTTCCGCTCCGCCATGCCTACACACCTAAAACTACGGCTGTACCGCGCGGTCATCCCGCCCCTGATGCCGTACGGCTGCGAGGTCTGGGGTTCGGTGGCTCGTTCCACCATCCGCAGACTGCAGACCGTGCAGAACAGGGCATTGAGGATGATATATGGCACAGACCGTAGATTCCCGTCCCACATTCTCCATTCCCACTCCGGAATCCCTTACATAGTGGACGTTGTGCGAGAAAGAGCTCGCACAATATACACTAAACTTGCTCCTCACCCAAATCCCCAGGTGAACACTCTCGGTCTTTACGACCACACGCTGCCTAGGAGACGCGTAAGCTACCGCCTTCCCAAGGACGCCTTGGGATGGTAGTTTTCCGGCCGCCTCTCCCTTCTTTACAGTTCTACCCGCCAAGTTAAGCAGCATCGGGCCCGGTCTCAGCTCGGACGGGTGACCGTCCAGTTGTACTCCGACCACCCCGTACCTACATTCTTTCAGTTCTCCCCGCTAGCAGGCACTGCTTTCCTTGACAGCCCGCAAGCGGCTGGCCAAGTTAAGCAGCATCGGGTCTGGTCCCTCTCTGGGTGGGTGACCACTCAGGTAGGTAAGCCAGCCCGCGCCGGCTGCACAGAGGGAAACACCCTGCCCATATTACTTCAACACAGACATAAACGCTTGCACAATACTACATCTTTTATATCACACGGGTAAATCCGCGAGAAAAGCGGATAGGTACCGTAGTGATTTGCTCCCGCTCCTGGCTCCTCCTGGAGGCGGCGCTTCTTATGTCGGCGTATTCAATTTGAGGCAAGACGTCTGGAACGGTCGTCTCCGTGACGCTATTACTGTTTCTACGGTCTCAGCGCGGAAACGTGCCCTTCGCCGCCGAGGTACCACCGCTGTTGTCCAAAGGCCTGCACCGCCGAGTCCAAGAAGCATGGTCTCCGCCTCCGCCGATACTTTGATCACACTTCGTCGGCCGAGCCTACTGTCCTCACTATCCGAGCAGCAGAAAAGTGCAGCGGGCGCAGAATTTGTCCATCAGCGACCATCACAGACCGGCAGCGCCGCGGGATGCCTTAAAGAGCTTCCATATTGAGGTTCAAAACATTATTTCACATACCATCTCTGAGATGCACCAGAACACTTATACAAGCCGCAGACGTACTACACGAAACATTCACCACCGTATTAGCTAGGTTCAACAATGTGCTACTCATCTGCAGACCCTCAAGGACATTTTCAAGGTCCTCAAGAATATCATAATCATCATTCACAACCGGAGGAGGTACTACACACACCACATCAAAGCCGTCCCTATTTGAGATTTCTCCAGAGACGTGGCGTTTCCTCGCGAAACGCCGGGCTATCAATCTGGTAACTCAAAAACGACGAAGGCTCCTAGAAGCAGAATGAAGAGCTCTTAAGCCTTGTTTCTTCTTCTGTCACTATCACCTTCTAGCATATACGCCGCAGTCAGATCATTTTGTCGTGGCTGTAATCTAGAATGTATCTTTTTACCATTTCCCGTCCATTAGTTGACAACTCTGTATCGTTTGTTTACTAATGTATGTGCGTTTAATGGACCGCGCAAACCTATGCCTAAGATTCCAATCCTTAAAATTTCCTTCAATAGTCATTCCTTTCCGCTGGTGAGATAAGCCGTTTCCTGTCCTGGCAAAGTATACTAACTCTTTGGCCTCTCTCCGACTTTTTAATATCTTTCACCTTCAATGAAAAAACAAGCCAGCAGAGAACAAATGACAAAAGCGCTGCCACAAATATGGACAGTTAAAGCACTGATAGAAGAGAAACTTCTTTTTAGGTGCAGATATACGTAATATAAAGAAATTCAACTATTAGATTTCATGATTAAAAAATTGCTTGCGGATTACCCGGAATAAAAAAGAATGGTATTTGGGCACCATATAAAAATTTCGGCCAGGTGACACCACTAATATTATCTGGTTAAAATAAGTACATTTAAGCTCACGTGGAGCATAATATGCATGACAGCTTCCCTTCAGAGCTATGTATTTCAAATAACTTAGAATGTGGTTTAAATTCTTTCATTTAAGATTACTTCGATATCTATTAACTTCTGGCTTATTCAATATGGTTTAATCTTTTATTTTTTTAAAAGAAATGTAACAATGCAACATAACCTCTATGGTGAAAACGCATTTGTGTTTTGTTAAATGCGAACAAAATATCCCAATTCTTCTTTGAAAGTATTTTTGTAGTTTTAGAAATGTTAGCTTGGTGTTAATTTGTTTATTCTGGATGTTACATTAGTTCCGTATTATTGTAATTTAAAATTCAGTATTTGCACTCTAATCACACTTCTAGCCGCTGCAGAGGATAGAGGTAATAAAGAAAAAAATGCTCAGCTTGGAATAGATCTCAGGACATGTTGAGACCTGGGCAGTCAACTCATAATATTTTAGGTTATAAGCCTACTTGATTGGTTATATTATTCGTTAACGTTGTTATTCGTGGCATACAGTGATTGGCTCTCTTTTGGAATCTGCAGTTCCCTCAAATCCGGATATGAATTCAGTAAAGTGTATTTGTTCTCATATGCCCAAATTAATTGCTCTGTCTTTAGAAAACAATGCTTGCGCTTTTGGTGAAGCAGATGCCGAGATCTGATACGCGTTAAAACTCTCCCGATGTTTGAGAACGCTAAAGAGAAAACACAGATGCAGCTCTGAGTACTACAGAGCAGGGGTGTCCACAGCGCTGCTCGCGAGACTCATAAGGCTTTTTCGCTACTCTTTTACGGCTCCTCGGACATCCTGATATTGACATATTGAATTCATGTAAGCATTTGTTGTTGCTGTTGTAACTGTAAGAACCAGACAGCATATCTGACAAGTCGAAAATGTTGTATATAACGCTTTTATATCGGTGCTTGTTTTTTGCTATAGGTTTATAAATGTTTAGTTTGTCATTGATTTCCTTTCCTACAAAAATTAATAACATTAACTTAAGAAGCCCAGGCATTTATGGATCCCCGTTTCTTGGTCTTACTCACAGTTTCACTTTAGAAGTTAATGCCATGGGCTTTAAGGTCGTAAAACTTCTGTACGGTTGTCCGTGTATTAAAATGTTCGACAAAAGCAAATGTGAAAACGAGAACAAGTCATTCAAGCAAATATGGGAGGATTAGAGGCACATACGAATGGTCTTCTCAGTTGCTAGAGCAGAACGCCTCACTCAGGCCCTTAGGGAGGGAAATAGAGGAAAGCCCCGAAGGGCGGCCAGACCCGGATGATGAAGATCGCAAGCATGGACGGGGTCTCCAGGCACTGAGGCAAAGTACCTCATACAGGACCTCAAGCTCTTTGCATCTTACATGACTTGGGAGGGAAGGATGAGGTGAGAGACCCGAAGGGTGACTACATCCAGATTATGACGGCCGCAACAAAGGGCGGTGTACATAGCGGTTACTATGGACCGACCCCCCCCCCCCGGTCCTACTGACGAGCCCCGAACCTCCAGTGGGTCCTCGAGGAGATTCGATTTAGAAACCATGAAGGAGGGGTCCCGTTCGAGCAGTACCGATGACAACGCCAGGATAATCCCTTTACAGTGCGCAAGCCACCATCCAGCCGCAACCCGCCGAACACCATTGCCTGATCCTTCAACACAGAAACAGATGACAAGGAAATTATGGAAACAGGGAATGGTGTGCTGAAAAATTAGGGGGATGTAATGAACCTTCCCGGCATTTGCCTGGCGGCCTGGTGAAACCCATGGGTCAGTGAGACCTTTCACGGGAATCGAACCTACGACCACCCAAATGCTAGTCGCACACGTTACCGCGGTAACCCTTCGCTCGATAAGTACAGGATAAGAAATTTGCTTTAGTGGAGGAAAATAGTAAAGCAATTTGTATTTTTGTCAATCAGTATTGTCATAGGGCGGCGCCGTGACCGAGTGGTTAGACCACTTGCCTCTCATCTAGGAGGCCCAAGTTCGATCCCAGGATCGAAGTGGATTTGTGGTGGACGAAGTGGCATCTGGGCGGCTTTTGTACAGATACTTCAATTTCATCCGCCATTCCTTCCGTCAGTTGTTTAAAAATTATCTTTCCTTTCATTCTTTTCACCACAATTGCATATCACCCATTTTCTCACTTTCATAGCAGTCATTGGACTCCTCTCTGACCCAGAGACTCTGCTCCTCCACAGGTATCTAGGCGCTGACTTGTATAGTCCGGGCGTGTAAGTCCTATGAACGAGGAGAGTAAAAAGAGAAAGAAAGGAAGGAAGAAAGGAAGAAAGAAAGAACGAAAGAAAGGAAAAGCATTGTCGCAGCTAAGGATCAGAAACCGCAAACGTCACCATGACATGCATGACAGTAGTTTACAGGGACTTTCTTCTTTGTTGTACACTAAGTCATTACTCAAAGATAATATTCCTGGCGAAAGTACAGTAATTGTGCTTGTTTGTAAACGAGACGGAATTAACAGCTGAGGCAGGACTTGCTTGGCTTTGAATACTGTGAAGTCGAAAAAAACATTACTCCAAAGAAGCCTATGTTAAACCAAATATGCAGCAGCAATTTGTATTTTGGATCCAGGAAACTAAAGATTACACCCACTGGTTGACCAAATGCCTGTATTTGGACATAAAATGAAATATGAATTTCTGTCAGTGCTGATGGAGAAAATATATTTTTAGCTAATTAATTTAAAGTCACTAACTACAAGGTTATATCGCGACTTCTCATTAGGGTTACAAAATAGAATGCATTCATAGTGTATACTTAATCATGTACAAAGTATGCATACAAAGAAGTAAGAAATATGAATACAATACTATAGAAATAAAAGTACAGTTACTTTATGCATTACTGTGTAGCAGTGGTGCATATTAACATTTAAACATGATAATAGTTAGGATTTGTTTAACATTTTTGTAATATACAAATCGAAGCAAGAACTTTAGACTAAATTTTATTATATCCTTGGATTGTTGTGAGAAGTACTGGACATTGTTGGGGAATTGTAGTTGGTCCAGGGCAGTCGGGAGTTCGTTTGGTAATTTGCACATGGTTCGCTGTTTATCATAGAGACTGCAGTTGGTAATGAGATGTGTCACTGTTAGCTGACAGTTGCAAATATTACACATTGGTGAGCTTTCATCAGACAAAAATGAGAATTTGTGAGAGGCGTATGTGTAATACTGAGACGAGTCAGTCAGTCTGATCCTTACCATGAAAAGATTTGTTAGGGTAGCTGGAATCTTCGGGAGTGTGTACCTCATTTGATTTGCTATTGGACAGGGAGGGCCATATCTTTTCCACTTTTGGATAAACTCACCTTGAACTAAATTGCTGTAGCCACTGTCAGTATTCTTGAAGTCCAGTAGGCTACACAGATTTTTGGTAGCTTCTTGGCTGCTTCATCTACCCTCTCGTTTCCTGGTATATCTATATGCGACGGGAGCCAATGGAGCAAGATCATCTTACCAGAAAACAATATTTTGTTATATACTGTTTGGATCTCCAGGAGCGGTGGATGGGTAGGGTGCTTCTGCTGAAGAGCAACTAGAGTACTCATGAAATCCCTGATGCTCTTTAGTTCGAAGAATGTATTCCATAACGTATTTAATGGATAGTAATTCACACGAGAAGATGGAGTTTTATTTGGACTGGATAGACTGTATAATATTGTGTGTTTGGGATATACAGTGGCATATTTAAATTAGTTGATAGTCGAGGTGGTTTGTAAATATTTCGTTAAACGACCTTAGATAGGTATACTAGTTAGTCTTCCCTTTGCCGTATCTCGCTAGAGAGATATTTATAGGGGGAGTTTTGAATCTCCAAGGGATGGCTTCATAGGGATAAGGAATCAACGGTGGAGGCGTCGAATTGAAGTCTCTGAGGAATTTCTGGATTCTGTTTGAGAAAGGTAAGGTGAGAACATTTTCATTAGAATATATTTTGAGAGGATTTCTGGGAAAGATGTACAAGAAAGTACATAAGTGAGACTTGGCCGCAGATCGTATTGCTATTTTAGGTTTATCACTTTTCTCCTTATACAAAGGGCAGGCCCATTTGCTCTATTTGAATACTATTAATTTGACTGGTGTGAAAGGCTTCCAAGAAAATTCTCAGTGTTCAGGACTGCATGCTGTTGAGTACATTGAGGTTAGTAGGACTAGCTGAGTTGTAGACGGTGGAACCGTAATCCAACTTGGGGCGAATGATCTATCTGTATGTGCGAAGTAAATCGGGAAGGACAGCACTCCATGTTTTAGAAGTTTCAGTATGTTGAGACGTCGAACACATTCGGCCTTAAGGTAACTAGGTGTTCACTCCAGTTCAATCTCTGATCAATCCTTCAAAATGTAGGCACAAAATAGGTATCACGTTGCTCCCAAATAGGAGTCTGGCCGCTGGTGAGCCCTTTCGTGGTCTACTGAATTCAATTCATTGGCTTTTCTAAGTCAGTATTATGGCTCCGTTTTTGTAGGTTGTTGAGAATGTCTTGTAGCAGCGTTTGGGTTGCTTACTAGCTTTCCCCTTCCAAAAACTTCTAGGTCGTCTACAAAAAGGCAAGCCCCAACAGACGTATGAAACGCGATACCACATTATAGATTGCAATCAAAACTAGCGTTTCACTTAAAACCCAATCCTGCGGAATGCCATTGTCAAGTCGGATGCTATGAGAGAGAACTCCATTTGCTCTTACCGCCATGGTTCTGTCTTGAAGGAAATTGTACATAAAGGCGATCATATTCCCTTTAACGTTGTATTTCATTAGTGACCGAATTATGTAGTTTCGCTAGACTGTATCGTATGCTTTATCTGTGTCAAGGCTTACTAGAATCAAATGCTGTCGTTTGATGAAGAAATCTCGGTTTCTAGCAAGGTTAAATTATCAATAGTGGAAAGTTGTTGACGGCATCCATTTTGAATGTCGGCGAAAAAATGAGTAGACTACAAATACCAACGAAGTCTTCCATTAAATATTTTCTCCAAGGGTTTGCACAATGTACACGTGAGGAAGATTGGACGATAGTTTTCTGGGAGTGATGGGTCTCTGTTAGGTTTCCGGCGTAACTATGGAAGATTGCCACTGATTGGGAAGAAGCTTGGCTGTCCAGATATGATTAAATACGTTTAAAATACACAGTAAGGTTTTCTGTGGAATTTGCTTAATACTTTCATAAGGCATCTGGTCAGGACCTAGGCTTCTACTGTTGCAGCGAAATAATTCTTCTCGTAGCTCTTCTGGAGCCTTTTCCTCATTGAACACTTCATTGCTATCTTCAAAAATTTCCTATTGTGTCAAAGCAGGAGTAGCTTTTATTATATGGACAAAAATTTTATCGTTAGAAAAGTCATTGGAAAACTTAGAAAATGTAACAGCTAGAATGTCAGTTGTGCTCTAAGAGTCTGAGATAGGAGCCGTGGATTCTGAAGATACAAGATAAAATATTTATGTGTGTGTCATATTCAAGCCTTATGTGTGTCACATATGGCTTGAATTTTTTTTTCACTTCTCCTATTGTACTGTTTTGTTGTTTATTGACGTTAGGAAGGTCACCCAAGATTCCTGTTTTCTTCTTTTAATTTTCCCACGCTCAGGTGCATGTAGACGTTTGGATTATGTTTTATTCTCTGTTCTCGGGCAACGTTTTAATAAATAGAAAGGTGTGTTCTTTTTGCTAATCGCTTCTTCACCCAGGTACCCTATGTTTTCCTATATTCGTTTGATTTACAAGGATGCTAAACTCGACTTGTGTGAGTCTGGTAGTAAATAAATTGTTAACCACACCGTTAGTGTTCATCTGAAAAAATGTGCTCGGCTTCAGGAAGTTCCTTGACAGCTTCTTGGATAAGCTTCCTGTATAGTGACCAGTTAGCTTGGTTCAACTTCCAATTTGGAATGTAAGTGCCCCAATAAAAGGTGAAGCCTTATGGGGAAATGATCGCTTCCATGAAGATTTTGATATATAGACCATTGGAACATATGAGCTATTTCAGGAGAACAAAGTGTTAAGTCGATATTACTTTAGCTATCATGTACAATGTCATAACGTGTATGAGATGGAGAATTTAGGATAACTAAATTGAATGTATTAATAATAGATTCAAATACATTTCCCCTCTAATCAGTTCTGTTACTACCCCATAAGGGATTGTGGCGTTGAAATCACCCAGTAGCACACAAGGCTGTGGTAACACTTGATAGTTTTTTTTTTTTAAAACAGTACCGGAGTCTGGTCAGCACTCCGGTGCTGTATCCCCGATTTACATCCCCCCCCCTGCATGATTACTGTATGATTGCTGGTTTTACTGTTCCTTTACACAAACATATATGCATTGCACAAACATATAACACCCATGCCCAAGGAGCCGGTCCCCATGGCCGCGCTCGCCAAGGCGTCCCGCTTTGGTGCTTCGTAGCGCTGGGGATTGTGGGTTCGAGTCCCGCCTTGGGCATGGGTGTTATATGTGAATGTATATGTGTGTGTTGTAATAGTAAGAAAACAGTAATAAACAGTAATAATACGGCAAAACAAAGTAAAAAAAAAAGGAAAAAGGTAAATAAAAAGTAGGTTATACAGTGCCGTATTCCTGATCAGACTCCGGTACTGTATTCAAAATAAACAACAACAAAAAAAAAGGCGGGACTCGAACCCACGATCCCCTGATAGTTCGGCTAGCATATTCACATCAATGTCATTACTATTTGGGAGATATATACTGCAAAAGCATATAGCATTTCTCAGAAAAACGGAAACCGTCACTGCTTCCAGTCGGGTCTGGAGTATAATTTCTCTCTGAGGTAGATTGTTGTGTACGTACGTTACTAAGCCCCAAACTGGTATGAGAAGTATTAATTCTGTTCTTGTAGTAACCGGTATGGCTGCGAATGGTTATAAAGAGATTTAAGTAATTGCTCAGTCTTTAGTCTGTTTTTGGGCAACTGTGCTGACATTCAGGATAAATAACTGTCCATTTTTGTCCATTTTTTGTGTTGATTAAATTAGGTATGAAGGAATGAACCTTAGAGTCGGTTGCCTGAAAATAGTTCTCGAGTGTGTGACATTAAAGAAGTTCAAAATTGTGTGCTTGGCAAACGTTCTACAGACATTTAAACATGTTACCGCTGCTATTTACACGACTTAACAATACAGTTAGTGTGAAAATAAAAGAATAATTTGAGTGTATTATTTAAAATTGAAACTGTTGTGAAACAAGGACCTCTGCTTTTCACTTTATATAGCATTGCAATGGACTCGATTCTGAGTAATATGAATTTGAGAGAAAACATTTCAACCCGGTTAATACAATGTATAGCTCATGGAGATGATATATTTCATTTTAGCTTGGACAAGAAAAGTGCACATAGAAACAGTATAAAAACTAAATAAAGAGTCAACACTATACGGATTGTTGATACATATTGAAAATATATGTTTAAAGTCTATCACTGGATCAAACCAACCCGAACCTTAAACTATAACTAATACTATTATTAAAGTTATAAATTGTTTTAAGTGTTTAGTGTCCATAGTAAACCATAATTACTCAATAGAGGAGGAAATAAGAGAGTTACTCAGAGAAATAAAGCATATTTATGTTGAAATAAATCAATATCAACAGCTGCAAAATTAAGAACCTATAACCGAATTAAAATTCCCAAAATAGTATATGATTCAGTAGCCAAGGTGGTTAACGAATCTCTCTCTCTCTCGCTCTTTTTTTTTTTTTTTTTTTTTTTTTAAGAATGATCCTGTGAAGAAATCTCAGCCAATTAAAAACAAGCAAGGACAATGCAAGATACGAAGAACTGTATAAGAGAATAAAATAGGAACACGCAATATATTTACTGTTTCTGAGAGCCATTGTATTGTAAGTCACATTTTATTGATTTTACAGGAGAAGGAATAAACCACAAAATTAATAAAACAGCATAATTTTCAAGGTCTATTTTTTGATTCAAAATTTATTACCACCATTGGTGCATTTTTCCTTATCCTGTCATGTACTATAGCTACAATGTTTTTAGCAAGATACACAATTAAATAAATATTAATATGAAAAGCTGTACTTAAGATTGTGTGGTTCCAAGCTTTAAAACCTATTTTAGGGACTTAAGATGATCAAACATAATACATAAAATTATAAACTCAATAATATTGCATAATCTTACCTCATGGATACTATGTATTAACATTGCTGAAGCGATTATGCCAGTATGAAATTAATAAAATGCGTACAGCTCTTTAAGAAGATTTTGGAAAAATCGTATCCTAAATAATACTGAATGAAATGTTCTTCTTCAGGAAAATCAGCTATGTTTTTGAAGTAATCACTGTATTCTTCTGCAGTCCACTGCAATAGTTTAGGATGTGGTCATATTTTGCTGTATTTATGGTGTTTTTTTCGATTTCTGATGAGCTGTATATTTGAAGGCAAGTGAAGCTGAAGTCGTTTGTACCTTCGAATATCAACCGTGTGAAATTCATTTTCATCAAAAACTTTTTATAACTATAACATCATTTTTGCTCCTTTCGCACTTATAGGTGCACGACTTTAGAAAATTGAACATGTTTACCATTAAGGTCCCTTTTTCGGCTTACAAAATGGGATGTTGATATTGCCAATATTGCTGCTGCAGTTCTTAAAGTTCTCTAGCTCCATCCTCAGAACATTAATTTTTGCCCAATTTGTTTGACAAGATCTATCCAATCGTTACAAGTGAAAATGTTCTGCGTACTTAATTTCCTTTTCTTCTTCTCTATTAGGCTGTGAATAGTATCAACCTCCATGTGAGTGTGGCCTTTAAGCAAACATTTATGATTTATCTCTTTCAGATTTTCTCCTATAGTCAATAACAAAAAATACATTATAGACATTGCATGATATCGATTTTGACAACAGTTGTCTACCCAAAATGTCCAAGTTTCCACTTTCTTTTCAATTACTTTCTCTGTTGCCCATTTCAAAAAAACATAAGGCCATCTCATTTCAGCCAGACCTCCTATGCTTTCATCATACATCATGCAGAAAGAAGTTTTAGAAACTGGGTCATGTATTGTATAATTTAGTGTCCAGAGTTTCCTCAAATAAAAACTCTGAGAATTAGTGAGCAACGGTGTTGGAAGACAATCAGTTGGTTGTTGCACGATGCAGATTGTGTGATTGCGGGCACTTTGTTATTATCCTCTTCATTTGGAATTAGTTAGAAAGCATGTAGATGTGTCAACTTATAAGATGTCACACAGTTGGTCGCTGCTATGAAGTTTGGAATTTTCTAGTAGTTGTATATGACGCAGGTCATAGTTAGCAATGCTATAATTTTAATTGCAGTAATTTTTATGATTCATTTCTCCAGAGGCCTGAGAAATATTCAATTCTTCATTTACTACTGACAGAGCTTCACTTAGAATATCTGTAAAATACAGTAATAGAATTTTGGTAACGTGGACAAATGAGCTTAAAAGAAGTACATTCTACAGATTAAAATGCTGGGGCTATTATTTTCTCCTTAATAATTTTTACCTAATGACTCATTAAATAAATGCGATATTCCCAGCTGCTGACTTTTGGGAACATCATTAGTGTTAAAATTGAATAAAAATTAAAAAATAAAAATGATTAGAGATTCAAGTACTGGGAACATAATTTACTATAGGACAACCTGTGTGTAAGTTTTGTATGTTTAAAATAGTCTTATCTTCCTGCAATTCCTCGTTAGTGGTGAGGGGATTTTCAATAACTTCAGTAGCATTAACTATTTCTAGTGCTGTTGAACCGCACTTTGTGCGTTAGAATTAATCAAACTTCATGTAAGGTACAAACAACCGTTTAATTGTTTTATTTGCATGCACATATTTAGAGGCTATTATGATTATAACTTGCAAACAATATAGTAATGTTACGATTTATTTCTAAATCTTTAATAATTTGTACATGAATCCGAAGTGATGACAGAATTTATCTGTAGCATTTGGAAGTGAAGAGTAGTATTTCGTAGGACTGCTTTATGAATAAACTGAAGTGTTTCACGAAGAGCATGTTAATACTCTGAGTATACTGATAAATAAATTTCGATAAACATTTCAAACCGTATAAATAATAATTTATTTAACTTTTAATAGAGCAAGTTCAACAAGCTTCCTTCCTTGCTAGCCATGTCACACAATCACATAATACATATAACAACATGATTGGTATTGTAGATTTCATAGTCAACAAATGAAGATAAGTACGCCATTCTTGCCAAGGGTCACTGACTGTAGGCATTGAATGAACCAACTATCTTATGTGGACTAACAATAATCATAGAAGCACTGATGTTAGAGCAAGCATATCTTAAGTCCTTTTCAGATACTTTGGCATTAAATAGTGTAGGGACTTATAATCATAAGGTACTCAATATCTCACCTTCTATCAAAAATCCAAATATGTGATAGTATGCCTCTAAAGAGAATTGTTTTTTATCAATAAAGGTGCCAAAATCTCAATTTTCCATTTTTTGGACTTACGATAGTACAGGTGTTATAAAAGCGCAGAGACTACTACAGTTCGGGCACATATATTTAGGGATCCCAGATGAAAGAAGAGCTGAAATAAAGCGAAGGGAATGGAGAACTATTGTAGAGAAGGCCAAAGCCTTTAGCAAATAGAGCATATTAAGAAGAATTCTACTGACATGCACTTCGGCTAAGAGAAGGAAACAATCGCTTTTGGGATCTTTATATGTTGGCGCATCATATCCTGATTTCATTCTTGGGTGCTGCATTCTTCATTAGGAACGCTTAGTAGTTACTTCTTTTTTTTTTTAATATAATATGTTATGCAACTATTTCTAAGAAATATTGTTAACTACATCTGCTAAAGTGCACAAGCACACCAGATTTTAAACCTTGCACAGAAGAAATCGCAGCCATCAATGCTCTGATGATGTATCGAGGAATTGCTTAAAAATTTGGCTCTCTGCAAGTAAGAAATGTTCTCAATAAAGTTTCCCATTACTAGAATATATCAGAACGTTCCTTAGAAAAAGAGAAAACTTTTCCTCAATTTGAAGAGTCCTAATATTTGACAGATATTATATTTGTCAAAAATAATAACCTATATTTTAATTCATTAATAATTTCATTACAAGAACAAAATACGCCTTTTTAAGCTCTAGCACAGACTAAAGTAAATAAGACCTTGAGTCTAAAACATTTCTTCACTTCCCTTCTATAAAAAATGTTGGCAACGTTCTGGAGCTGAAGCAAGATCGGACGGTTAGGTATGTAAATTAAATGATCTTATAGAAGAACTGAATGACGGATGTGTGATTTTAGAGCACTTAAATCTTCGTCTGCTTGTTTTTTGAAAATCCATTTTCTACTTTCATGTTGATATGATAGAAATAGTTGCTCCATTTCAAGGAGAAGCGTGATTGCTTCTTCAGTTGTTGTGGAGCATCTAGAGATTAAAAGAGGTTGGGCTAAAATAGTTGCCTTTAAAACAATTTTTTTCTAAGCATATGTGGCGATGCAAACAAGCCACGTGTAAGGATACGAGTGCAACAGTTTGGTTGGTTCAATCTTATAATCTTTGCGAAAGGGAATATATATAGGCTTTGCAAATCAATAGGAAATTATATTTCCTTTCGCAAAGATTATATATATATATATATATATATATATATATATATATATTACAAATAGATAGATATAGATGGATGGATGGATGGATGGATGGACGGATGGACGGACGGACGGACGGACGGATGGATGGATGGATGGATAAGTAGGTAGGTAGGTAGGCAGGTAGGTAGATAGGTCGGTGGTTGGGTGGGTAGCTTGGTCGCTAGGTAGGTAGGTAGGTAGGTGGGTGGGTGAGTGGGTAGGTGGGTAGGTAGGTAGGTAGGAGGGTAAATAGGTAGGTGGGTGGGTTGGGTAGGCAGGTAGGTGGGTAGGTAGGAGGGTAGATAGGTAGGTAGGTAGGTGGGTGGGTGGGTAGGCAGGTAGGTAGGTGGGTAGGTAGGAGGGTAGATAGGTAGGTGGGTGGGTTGGTAGGCAGGTAGGTAGGTAGGTGGGTAGGTAGGAGTGTAGGTGAGTAGGTGGTGGTTGGGTAGGTAGATTGGTAGGTAGGTAGGTAGGTAGGTAGGTAGGTAGGTAGGAGGGTAGGTGAGTAGGTGGTGGTTGGGTAGGTAGATTGGTAGGTAGGTAGTTTGGTAGGAAGGTAGCGCGTTCCTGAAATGCTGATTATCATGGCGTCGCTCCTCCTGTTGCTTACGCACCCTATGCGATGACTCGCATACAAAATCGAATGAGCAGTGCATTTACACACGGACACGCACACTCACACACATTGCAAAAGTATAAAAACGTCATTCCATTACAAAGCAAGGTATCGAACTGCATTATAATTCATAAGTGAACATGGAATTATATGTATTTTGCGCTTGTGGAATTTGAGGCCGTGAGTCTTGCCAATGTCACCAATCTGGGTTCGAAGCCGAGAATGCACTATCTGGTGCTTTGAATGTGGTGATCAGGAGAATACGACACAACAAAAAGGCCACCGCATATAACACACAACGTATAAGGCCACCGCAAATTAAAAGGAAAGGAAGTGCTACGTTCAGTTTGTAGTACAAGGCTGCTTCTGAGCAATTTATATACCATCCCGGAGGGCAACCGTTAAAAATTGGTAAAAACAGATTCTATTGAAAGCGTTTTGCAAAAGTATGCAATTTTAGATGCAATCGGTTTGTCAGCAGAGTTAACTGGTGTTTTAGTGCTAAACATTAATGCTTAACGGATTGAAGCAGTGGAAACGTATCGGTCTCAAAACCTACAAAACAATATAACATAAAGAATATTATGAGAAGTGGTATTATTCATAAGGTGCATAACCTGTATGTAAAAACTGAGACATAAGCAATGTGCTACAAGTTCTAGCTGTATACATAAAGGGATATAAAAACGTTTAATCTGTATTTTCCTCCAATTGGGTCATTCACTGATTCGTAGTGCTGAACTGGATTATATAGTTATAAGTCAGTGACATCATTTAGAGCATGGGTGCAAAAGGTTTCAATTTTGAACTTTATATGAGATAAGAAGAGCAGAAACTGACAAATGGAGTTAAGTTTGTCTTGGATTAGCTGGCAGATGACGCTGGACACATGTTTTAAGGCTTCCTCTATCATTGTATACTAAACCCAATAGAAATGGTGTGGAGATAGATACATATTGTCCTTAACATAACATTTCTAAATTACATAAGATTATATAATGGGAGTTTTGTTGGAGTTTAATGACCTGCAGCACATCAGCCATTAGGCTTATTGTGTAAGACCCTCCATAACGGTTACCAGTTGACTTGAATGCAATTTTTTTTGTTTCAAGAAACCGTTCTGGTTATATCGGCAGAAAAATGACTGCCGTGCTTAAAGCACATCGAAGAGTTGGTGGAAACAACATTTTAGAAGTCTGATGTCATGTGATGAGACGTAATAACTCCAAAAGAGTATCGCAGCAGCGATGAGGAGGCGGAGGAGGAAGAGTAGGTAGGTGAGAACGACGACGAACACGACAATGACGACGACTTATTGGAAAAAAATCACCAGTTATCAGATTCTTGATAGGCATGTAAAATATTGCATACCTGTATATCTTTGGAAACAGGTTTAAAAGCCACTTCAAAGTGACTCTACACCGTGTTTGCCACTATTTTTCCGTGCTTGAATATATTTGTTTCTAAATGAGATGAAGCTGCGTGAGGAAACCACAGTTTTTAGCATAGTTTTCTTTGGTTTTCTTATAATCATGTTAAACAGTACATCCTAGCTCTCTAGCACTGAATCCAACAAAGAAAGCAGTACAAGATAAAGCTACGCAAACATCGTTATACGGCAAAACATTACTGTTTTCATTCTAGCCAATGTGCTGCATTTGCAGGACAGTTCACACCAATCAGCTGCTGGCAGAGTATACATTTTGCCGCTTTGTTTGCATTGTTTTGTAGTCTTAGAATGGAGTCGATATAAGTGCATCTTCCACCATCCATTTGTAAACATGTATGCAACATTACAGGAATATACCAAGAGGACTACCTTAAGGAATGTTCAATGATACACATATTCCGCGAAACATCGTCTGCAACCAATCGCACGTTTTGTTTTAGATTACGGCTCTCAAGAATCAGGCTGGTGGCCAACCCTGCTGTAGAGGAATATACGCGAAACCATCCACAACAATAGGGCCTTTGTTAGTACTGCGGTATCAGGATGCCGAAGATTTTCGCCGGAGGTGGCCGTTTTTACAACTTCCTGAGAACTCCGACAGATGAGCCTAATGAAGTTAGAGTCCAAGAGGAAAAGGTCAGACATGTAACGTAATGAGTTAGTGATGCAAATTGCTGGCACGCTATATGAACCAGCCGGGCGCCACCTATTGCCTCTTCAACCTCTTAGCTACACGGACCTTCCTACCATTTTTTTCATTCATTACTATCCATGCCGCGATGTTTAATCTTGGGAGGATATGTTCCGTTAAAATATTCCAAACTCTGATCTGCTTTGTATCCAGGAGAGTTTTAATCAATTAAAGGATGTACAAATATCAAAACTACTTAAAAATTTAATATGTATTTCTCTACATCTCTGCAACAAATTATAGTTTAAAAGCTTATTCTTCAATTTACTTCTTGCTAATTTAGAAAAAAATTAGCAGAAATGGTCTTATTACTTGCTTCCTTGCAAGTAGAAGGCAAATAAGGGAGTACTATAGGTTAAAGTGACAGTCAAAATCAGGTTGCTATGTGACTGAAGTTCCTTTGTTTGTGTGGACAGGAGTTGACAAATTCCGTATGAGAAAAGTATAAGTTCTTCAAAGCTGAAACCAAAAACAAGGAATATCTAAAAAAGATCAACTCCACGAAAAAATGTATATGACATAAATTGTATGTTTTAATGTGCTCTACTTTTTTTTTTTTTTTTTAAGTTTTTGTCCATATCTTACGGTTTAGCAGTTATACAAAATTCCGTAAAATTCATCCAGAATAAAGTAGTCTTCAGAGGCCATTCCCAGAAAATTCAAAATATACATTTTATTTGTTAGGTAAATATATTTAATATTTGACATTTTAATCAAAATCGTTAGAGCCCTTTTAAACAAAATCAAACATTTCGGAAAATGCTCCATGTAAAGGGTAGTTGGGGATGGGGGGATTTTCTTGAAAATCTTCGTGTCGCATCCTTGGAAGATGCCAAATTTAAATACCAAGTTTGGTATTTAACGGTCTTTTCGTTTTGAGCTATCCTCTCCATTGACACACAGACACACACACACACACACATGCACACACACACATGCACACACACACACACTTACACGCATACACACACGGACCTTTTTGTAAAAATTCTTTTTTTGGATTCAGGGGGACGCAAAACGTATATTTCCGGTGAAATCTCGGTATCGAATTTTTGGGTGCAATATAATACATTCTCTATACACTATGTACATAGTACGTGTAGAGAAAGTAAAAATGCATCCGAACTATAGGCACTTAGCCAAAATTACAAGGGCTTCTAGTAGCAACGTTCGAAACACAAACTTTGCACAGCTGCTGCCAAAAATTGTATGCATTCCAGACTATTCTTCAATTATTATTTTGCTTTTCCTCAAGTAGATTTTGATCTGGAATAGTGAAATTAAGTAACGTTTTGGGCCAAGAAATTGGCAGACATCGTTGGTAAAGTTTAAACTAGGCGGTACTTCACCAACCATTGGAATTCCTGTCCACTCTATCATAACTAGATATCTATTGATTGATCATGTAGGTAAGTAGGGATTATGCTAGTCTCCACTAGTTCAGGAGTAAAAGTGTTCAGTCCGCAGATGAAAAGAATACTAAGAACAGGAATTTGTTACATGAATATTTCCTTCTCTCTTCATGTAAACGTATAAACAGAGTCAGGGTTGCTAACCAAACAATTGAGAACTACGCTAGAGGACAGCGTTTACATAGCGGTAAATAGCATGTTAATCCAAGCATATTAGCCATGTGTGTTAGTTTTGGTGCAGGGTAAGCCTGATATGCTTGGCAACACATCGCAAAGTAATATTAAACTGTCAACATCAGCAAATAAATGTCCCTGGCTCCTCATGCAGCAGTAGCATTCTTCTCATTTGCAGAGCAATCTGACAGCTAGCAACAGGAAGGACTACCTGATTCTTGTCTTAAAAGGGCGCGCATGCACACACACACACACACTATCAGGGTTGTGGGGCAAATAGACTGCAATTACACAGCAGTAAACAAGTAGTAAACTAGAGCAGATAGCCTGGCGTCGATTCCGTTAGGTGCTGCGGAGTTCTGCTACGGATGGAAGCACGGCACTCATTAAAACAAACTATCAACTAAGTAGATAATGCCTTTACTCCTCATTCCGGAATAGCATTCTTCTTTCTGTAAACTGCTTGCTTGTCTCATTCGCGAGAAAAATGCATACCAGTAACAAAGAATAAACGGAATAAATTATATTAAAATTTAGTGTTCAGGAAAAGTGTCACTTTAGCAGGAGGTTTAACTAACAAGGGTTATTACGGAATAGTGTGGTCTTCCCGTAATATCTCAGCAAACTATAATAGTGCAATATGAGCTTATAAGAAATGTTATTCCAGAATAAGGTTCATTTCAACTTAACAAAATTTGGGACAGTCAGATCATGACGTGTGTTTTAAGATTAGCCAAACAGAGGTACTTAAATGTCAACTAACAGAGATAATCAATCATAGGTCCCTCATGAGGCATGAGCTTTTGGTTTTCATTTATTAATGTACTTTTTAACACAACTATGTTAAAAGTGTAAAGTATATTAGCTGCAAAAGAATACATTAAATTTGTTAGTGAATCATTAATCAATGTCTATGATCACTTAAAACACCTTTTATAGGACTAGATCCTTTGGTTTCCTTCTTATTCAACGCCTCGATTTCCCTGTATTATACAGTAGCAGAACCTCTTCAAGTTCTTATGAGTGAAAGCCATTGTCTATGTTTCTCATCTCTTCGATTTTATAGTCAAGATAAAATTACCCATTCTCATATAGCGTGGTTCATCAACGGCGCATAGGAACATCTTTGTTTTGTAGCCTCTGAATTACATCAATATGAATCTCTTTTGTACAACCCCAAAACTATGCCCCAAATACGAGCTCAATATCTAAGGTGCCCCTACCTGAATTTTTATCTTCATATTCGAAAATTCGGAAATATCCGATGATATATAAGATGTCAGTAACATACCATACCAAAATGGTAAGAGTTTTGTGAACTTAAACTCCATACTACTATGTCAAATTCTATCAAAGGCCTGAGCCACATTCAGAAATATTGCCGAGAAAATCTTTTTTCCCTATAGACTTCTTTCAATCACATCGGTAATTCTGTGTATAGTACCAGGTGACCAATTGCCCGATATCTGACGTGTACAGATATCCCTTGGTGCGCCAAAAGAGTTGCGGAACTCAAAGGGGCTATTTCAAGTTAAAACCTTCAGAGGAAATCTGGCGAGAACGATCTTAGTTTTACTCCTCTTGCTATCAGCGGAGCCGGTGAGCGCATCGCGCTCATTGAGAGGGGGAAAAACGAAGGGCGCTCTCGCCAGCTCTACACTGGCTGGTTTTAACGTGAAACGGCCCCGTCGAGCTGTGAAATTCTTAACGTGCGAAGGAATATCTACACACGTCAAATGGGGGACAGCTGGCTAACCTGTTATAACGTTTTTCACGATGTTATAATTGATTTAATGGAAGCATTTGCATTCTTTGCATTATTTGCTTTAGTCATATAAAGAGCATTGTTTCGAACAGTTCTGAAATTATAAATAACTGAAAATAGGAAGGTATGAAGATATTTGTTCCAACGACTTGCCCGGTTTAGGGATCATAATTACTCTGAAATTTCCCAGTCTATAGGAAAATACTACAAATAAATTGCAGCATAAAACTATGATTTATCATAACCACACTTTACCAGGTAGTTCTTCAGTTTCACTAAAACACAAGGTTATAGTGAAACGGTCCAGCTCTGACGTTAAGAAATAGGAAGGGGTTTAGTTTCCTGAAACGTCGTGCTTACTACTATAGTATGTAAGTTATCAAATAATAAGCGTTTGAATGAAATGAAAGGATTTTGGCTGTATTTAAAGTTGGTTTAACGGAGACTAGAATTAAAATTCTGACTTCAAGTGTTCAAAAAATTCAAAATGCTCTTTTTATGCCAAATCCTTTGGACTTCCACAGAGAATCAATATTTAGCTGTTTCGGTATCTACAGCCATTTAAAGATCGTAAAACACACATGTTTCCTGGTATACTATTTTATACATCTTTATTTTAATGTTTTTAAGCGTCTCAGTTTGTTTTTGTTTTTTCTTATATATAGAACTATAATTGCTCTGAATGCGCTGAAGTATCTATTGCAATAATATTGGTAACAAAATTATTTAAATATTAAAATTAACGTTTCGAAAAAAGTATTTTTATAGAAAATTGACTGGTTTTAGAGAATAAAGCTTCTAATGCTTTAAAAATGTACCATGTTTCAGTAATCAAAGGTACTGGAATATCAACGCTAAACGTTTTTCTCCAAGTTTTCCAGTTTATTCTGTTATGTGAAACTATAATCTTTCCTATTTAAAATAATGTAAGATTTAATAGATAGACTAAAACATTCAATACCACAGCCGGATATTTAACCGCGGTTCTCCCGGTTTCTAGCCAGTTGAACATTGAATTTATTCGGTCTGACTGTATCTATCCAGCTCCGTCTTACACGTGGCTTGTGTTACAAAAATTAAATTGATGTAAGACTTATTTCAATATTCAGATTCTGTGGGCTAAAATATATTAAGTGGTTCCGCTACGTTGCTGGATTTCAGAAAGGTGGGCGTGACAGCATATTTTGAGCCTCTTTGATCCTTCCTTCTTTACCTTTTCTGATTCAAATCTCCCTTCTTAGAGCTAGCATAACTTCTGAACAAATTTCTTCAGTCTAGCAATAGATGACACCACTAAAAAATTCTATAGAAGTTACGTTTAAGGATTTATAGCGTCTTTGACATACCGCTCCTTGAAACAACTTCTATGAAAACATGGTGTCATGTTTACAAGTACTTTTTTAGAGCAGTTAGGTATTTTGTGGGCAATTGTGAGTTGAAATGGGTAAAAAAAATCTATAAGCTCGTTCAGAGAAGAGCAAATTTCAGGGAAATAAACACACTAGAAAGTTCAATGACAGTAGTGAGAGTGTTTAGACAGTGAATAATGATACATATTCAGTGAATATTGATAAACCCAGAGCTTCCCATTCAAAAATTACATGGGTTGACTGTGCTAAAACCGACAATTATGATTTAAATGTAGGGATTTTGTAAGAGAGAACATATAAAAGAGGACAAGAACATGCACAAGGAAGGTCCTACCAATGGAGCAGACATGTCTTAAAAGTTTCAAGTAAGTAGTTAGTCATACTGAATAATAACTTAATGTTTAAACTCATTTTCTGAAAAAATGAAAATACCTGTGCTTTGCAATCTTCAAAACAACAAAAGCTAAACTGGAAATCACACCAGAAGCGTCATTCATACATCAAATTATTCATCATCAATTTTTTTTGTGAAGCTAAATATTTTAACTAAATTAGAAATCATCAAAGGTATGCATTTTAAAATAAATTTGCCTAACGTTTGTTATGCAATTAATAAAAACATTGAGCTGCATAACTACTAATCAAGATATCTAAAATATTCTACTTAACAGAATAAAACTCGCATTAAACCATAAGTCAGTGATCGAAAAATCTGGAAATATTAATTTTGTCGCTGCTAGAATGTTTTGAAGGATGCCATAATTTCTTGATAATTAGAATTTTTTTCTGAAAATATTTACTTTTTTAGTGTTATGTGTTTTTCTTAATTAAAATTAGAATGTTTATCTGTAAGAATCATAGAGTTCTTATTAAAACTGTAGAATTAGCTCCTCAGTAACGTGCGAGACTCACATTTGGGAGATCTTGGATTCGAGTCCCGATGAGCCCGCCACCATGACTTTGGGAATTTTATCGTTGATTTCCCAGTTCGGTGAGGGAATGCTTCCACCATAAATTTAAAGAGTATTATTTCTTTTCATCTGTTTCACTTTCAGGATTGGAGGACCAGGTGACATCGATTGGTGTGTGGCGAAGAGAACTAGATTTTGCGTTCTGCTAGAAAAGATTTCTTCCTGAAGCATGTATGGTCAGCTCGTGCGCCTACCTTAGGTGATGAAAAGGAACTAGGTAGAGAGGAAGAAGATGATTGAGATGATAGGAGGCATTGAAATAGAATAAAATATTATTTGACATTTATTGGTAGAATTGAGGCACAGTAAAAAAGGAGAAGAAGAAACAGATGAAGAAGAAGTAAGTGGCGGAGGAGAAATGACGTGATTGAGTTAGAGGTCGAGAGAAGAAAGAAAAACAGAGGAGGAGAGGGATGAAAGGAGAAGAAACGAAGAGATGTACAGAAGAATGGTGTGGGTGAAACGACGGGGATAAGTACCAGTGAAGAGTGGTCAGGACGATGTTTTGGGATTACAGGGAATGTAGTGAATGATAAAGCAGTGAAGCGTGATACTAAATTTTGAACATTTTCATTTTGAACAAAGGAACTGAAAATATTAGGAATGGAAATTAAGGACTTTAATTAAGTAAATAAATTACCTTTTGGTTGATAAAAATGTATAAATTATAAAAATTTAAGATGTTCCTTCAATATTGATTTTGAACCTTTTCAAATGCAATTTGTAGTTATATTGAAAAAATTGCAATGTTATTTAATAGTTGAATTTTTAATACTACCTCTTATTGAGAGTCACAGTTTTCTTTACTTTTGTTTTTAAGAAATAAACTTTCAAATTCAAATTTCGATTTTTTTCATTCCAAACATATACGTTGGAGCAGTAATCTTTGCGCTTAAAAGGAAATAATGCTATATTTTGATACCATTATAATATATGTATGCATTTAAACAAAATATATATTGTGAATTGATTGAGGCATGACTCCTGAAAATAATTTGAGATCAACCTGTGATTTACCGAAAAAAAACGCGAGGAGTTGGAGAATTTAGTGCCGTACCGGCATATTGCTATGGCAACACTTTTTTCAGTGCAACTGGACGAAAACCAGGAGATCCAAGGTTGAAATCCCGGCTATGGCGTTGAATTCTTCCATGCGACACTTACTCTTCAAAATATGTACTATAACATTCATTATCTTGAAGTTCTGAAGAAAGTGTTTCCCGTACTTCTTACCCAACCTGTCCCGCTTTCATATTTTAGCACATCACAGATGAAGTAAGAAGATTAAGTCAACAACAAATGGTACTATTTTTACCATTAAGATTATCCTTTACGCTTGTAGTTCTGAGGATATGAAAAGCAAGGAAATGTTGTGTTTTAAAAAGTGAATGCAACTCTTGGATTTTCTGGTGCATTGCAAGGAGAAAGTTTAAAATTTTGGTTCATTTAAGGCGACAGTTAGCAAAACTTTGACACGTTGACAAAGGTGCTGAAATATTACATAAATATATGCAAAGTCTTTAACATGAAGATAGCCACAGTTACTTCAAAAACTGGTCGAATATTCTTTTTAAGTACTTGGTTCCAAAGGCGGAATATTGCTCAGAGAGGTAAACTTGCTTCCAGCTCTTTATTTCTGGGCAGATTTGAAAACTCGTTACATTGTCACATATCTTTAATCGTCTTCGCAGAAATGTGATCGTTTATGTTAAAGGGCATAAAGACATTTCAAATCTCATAAACTTGTATGTAATAATTGTTGGTTACTCGTATATGAACTGAGAGGTGCCGCCGCGGTAACGTGTGTGACTCGCATTCAGGAGTTCGTGGTTTCGATTGTCGTGGCCGGCCTTCGTGACTCTTCTTCCCCCCCTCGGATTCTCCGAGTCACCAGGTGAATGCTAAGAAAGTTCATTACTTCCCCCAGAAATGTCCGTTTCCGATCATTTCATTGTCATCTGTTTCAGGGTTGAAATACAACCTGTGTTCGGCGAGTTGCGGCTGGGTGCTGTATTGCTCGCTGAAAGAGTTTGTCCTGGCGTCGTTTACGGTAGTGCCCAATCGGGATCTACCTTCGGGGCTTACAGGCTTCGGTCCCCTCGGGGGTCCAGCGGAGGCTCGAGGCTGGTGAGTGGGACCGTGCGGCGTTGAATCGTTTCATCCATAAACGTTAAGAACCCTGCCCATGCTTGTGTCCGAGGTTATCCAGGTCTGGTCTCTCTTCGGGTCTCTCTCCCATCCTTCCTTCCCAATCCTATTGGTATTAAAGGATTGTCTGCCCATCAAGATTTCGCATCGTGCCTTAATGCTTTCCTTAATTTTCCACAATATTTTCTAAGCAATATTTTTAGCACCCCCTCCATTCGCCTCATAAAACCGTAATATTTCCTTTGTAGAACAATCAGAATAGAAATCAAGTCTATCTGTGACGTGTACAATTTCAATACTTCTTTTTTCCTATATTAATTACGAAAAACAGGTCATAACCTATGGCATTGACTAATTTACGGAGGGAACACCCAGTACTTGAATCCCTGGATGTTCAAGGATGACTTGGACCGATGGATATTTTGCGTGTAGCCCCCGGAAGGAATGGATGAGCTGAAAGAATCGCAGCAGACTATAGACCAGCGCAGCCGAAAGCGGCGAGCTGAGTTTCCTAACAGTTTCAGGCTTGACCGCCTGTCAAAAGAAGGTTACTAGAAGCGTCCCTCGACGATTGCTTAGAACTTTGCTCTAGCGGTACCAGGGAAACACGACCTAGCAGTGCAGCCTCAAAAGACGGTCATCTGTAAAGGCTGAAAATATGTTCCAGAGCCCAAGCCTCTGTGCCATCTGTCAGAAATCCACCGTAAATAACTCCCAGAGTTAACCAGAAACATTAAAGAGAGAAACGGAATGCTTGAGGAAAATGGGAAGACAGAAAATCTATAGTAGAATAAATTACACCAGAATTTATTTGCCACGTAGGGAAAACAAGGAAAAATTCGTGGTCAGAGTGGGCGGCTGCCGGAAATGTTGATAAATTAGAACCAAGGAGAATAAAGATCAGCTCAAGTGGAAAAACTGAACTGAACAAGATTTGTGGATGTAATTACAGTACATTTTATCGTAGTTTCATTATTTCTATTGCCAAACTGTTTATGCTGGACATACTTAGATGCAACTTGTCCTTTTGTTTTGAACAAGAAACTACCCCAGGGAACCTGCTAAGCAAATATTTTAAGCATGCTTGAATCCAGAAAACTGTGTGAATAGCTGTTTCATTAATGAAAATGACCAACATTAAGCAATCAAATACACATAGCTTTACCACTCGCGAGTACGCAAACAATACTACCAAATATTCATGAAATAGCAAGCTAATACAGAGCGTGGGTGTTATGCAACAAATGAAATGAATTTGTATCTATTCAGCATATTACAGTTAATGGATTCCTTTAATTTCACTTACATAATACATATATCACTTTTCAGCTTATTTGTGTTAATAAAATTTGTGTACAGTAAAAGCCTTGTATTGAAACGCCATCATAACTTTATGTCATTGCAGTTATACTTAGTCCGAAATATTGAAATAATGTACATCAATACGATTTTCCTTAAAATATAATTCCGAGAGAACCTTTATTTTTTAATAGATTAAAAGAGTAAACTAATGAAAACAAACGTATGGGAATATGCTGCATATCTCATAAGATGTGTTTCATTCGTCCATCACATCTGTACTTAATATTGGTGAGGATTTGGAGATCCATGTTACCTCTTAATATATTTTTATTAAGTAACTTCATATTCGCTGCTTGTATAAAAATTCAACCAGCAATGCACGATTTTCGTTGCTAATTGAATTTAATAATAATTATAATAATAATAATAATAATAATAATAATAATAATAATAATAATAATAATAATAATAATAATAATAAATAATGCCTTATATAGGTAATATAATTCGCAAATCATTATGATTACAACTCAAATCAATCTATATCTCCAGCAGTTACAGAAAAAACCATTGAATTTAGAGCCCAGCCTGCTACTCAGTTTTTCTTGTTGCAAACGCTAACTAAATGGAGCGGAGCAAGTAAAGCTAACTCCCTAGAGCTCCGTATTGATGGTGAATGACGTAGGAAAAGGATATTAAGTACTCTGCTAACATAAGGTCATATTCATACTCGTCGGTTATGTGTAAACGAGATACTTAAGAAATAAGTATTTTTCTTTCATAAGGAATTGCTTATTACCATTCAATATCCATAAATAGTACTTATGTGCTCAATACTAGCTGGTCCCCATGGCCACGCTCGATAAGGCGTCACGCTATGGTGCTTCGTGGGCAGGGGATCGTGGATTCGAGTCCCTTCTTGGGCATGGGTTTGTGCAATGTTTGTGCAATGAGTATATGTTTGTGTAAAGGAACAGTAAAACCAGTAATCATACAGTAAATTTAGGGGGGGGGGGATATAAACAGGGGATACAGCGCCGGAGTCCTGACCAGACTCCGGTACTGTTTAAAAAAATGCTAAGTGCAGCTATCATCTATCCCAAGTGCATGTGGCAACATCGTTCAGCTGTTTCACAGCTATTCGGATACGTACAGGAATATGTAAATGAATATGCAGGTGATCGATCATATAGCCAGTCGCATTTTCTCTTTCGTTGTTCATTTGTTTACTACAGTTATCCACGTTGGTATTATTCGCAACCTTTTAATAGTACATTTATTTATGTATTTATTTTGTATACTGAGGTTAAAATCATGTACTTTGTTAGTTTATTTTAGAATTAAGAGTATTAGTTGTGTATTAATAATAGGTTGAAATATCGCCAAAAGTATAAATAATAGCCACAGATGAATAAATAAAGAAATTAGTGATGTGCTGAGGTATAAAGGTATTCAAGGCGTTGTGAGAAAAGATAGACATGGCCAAAGGAGATTTCTAAAGAATTTAATGCTATCTTCGAGAAGGTTCCCATGAGTATTGAACTACTTTTATTTCTATACACAATGTCCTTTCTCTTCCTTCGGGATTTTTCTTTCTTTCTTTATTTCTTTCTTCTTTATATCATTCTTTCTTTCTTATTTCTATTTTGCTTTAACCTATTGGATAATATCAGACGATGAATGAAATGGGTGATGCTCAAATGATACGACGCCCATACCTGGCATATGTTTTCTCAGGATAAGTGAAAATCCCAAAAAAGGCTTATACGGGTAACCCACCCTAATGGAGATTTGAACTTGAGACCTCTCTAATGTAAGACAGATACGTTACCCACACACTACATTATTTTAATAATTTACATAGAGAAATAGACAAGAAAACGTGTATATCATTGGATGTCGTGTGGTCCGCTCGTATATAAGAATCTCCTAAGATTTGTGTTGCGATGATGCCCGTGTATATATAATAAAGGAATGAAAATTAGCGCATGTGCTAACCTGAAAGTGATGCTCACTTCTTTCCTGTAGTGTTAGCAGCTTATCATATTAATCGGTGAATATGCGTATATGGAAGTTAACCACAAAACCACGTCACACTTCTTTACTTTTAACTTGCAAATACATGTTCGATTATGAAATCGCTGGAGTAAGGTAGGCTTACCAGAAAAGATGATAATGATGATGATGCATAGAGTATCAGTATTTTCAAAATCTTGAACAGAGTGAAATGGGTGAACCTCTGTTTGCTATGTTTATGTTTAGTAAAAAACTGGATTATTTATGACAGTTTTAAAGCAATGTCGCTCTTGAATTCAGCATCATCATGCTATTCTGCGCATCACGCGAATACTGCATATTAAAGTGCAGTGCAATTTCATTATACAACTTCAAATACTACTGGAGATAATTATCCGCCTTAACCTCCATTGTAAGTAATCGATGCAAGATGCAAACTGCTCTCCTTTTTGCTTAAGGGAAGCTCAGATCTACCTTATAGGCATAAGCCGTTCCTTATTCGCCTGAAAGTGTAACATTTGTGGATTCAAAATCACTGCTTAGAATTTCCTTCAATTAAGGGACGACTATGAGTTCGACCATATGTAGAATGTGTGTGTGTGTGTGTGCGCGCGCACGTGGGGAGGGGTGTTTGTGTACAGTGATAGAGGAAATTATAGTATTAAGGGTACAATTGTCAAAATGACAATTTTCGGTTTTGGCATTTTCGGTTTTCCGAGTTTTCTGATTCAAAAATATATATATGTCCATTTTTCAGTATTTCAATGTCCTTTTAAACATGGTGCGCAATCTTTTAAATGCTCCTGCACAGAGCGCTACAGCTCCTTTTCTGCATCTTCAATATTTCTGCTTTCTAAAATGATAGAAATTTGAGGAAATTTTTTCATGCTGAGCGAGCTGCGTACCAGTCCAGAAAGTAAGCCAGGACCAATAGGAGGAATGCTGAGAAGCAGACAGAGTCCAGAAATAAAGATTCATATGATTATGACCCTGGAAAATATTTAAAATATTTAAGTAAGTCACATTAGCATTTAATTTTCTCAATATTACACTTTCTGATACACATGTACCTTTTACTCGAGAACCATTGATGCTAGAATGTTGAAATTTTCTACACTTATCTAACATGCATCAAAGACCTACGACTGTCTGACTCATAAACCTAGCTTATAAATTATGAAAATTAGACATTTTTAGCCATGTGAAAATTGAGATATTTTAATCTCTTTTTCTTCTTCCACAAATGTGGTATTTTTTAAAATTATTATCTTGAGCCATATACTTCTAATTCTGGCAGTTAGAGGAAATAAGTATAATCAGAACATGTGTAAAAATTTGAATATTCTGCTTTGAAAGTTTTCTGAATAAGAAGTACAGGTAATCATGTTTTTTATGTAATTTTTTTTCCCCCAACATTATAATTCTTAAGAAATAAAGTTTTCCAAGTAAAAGCGTATACTTTTCACTAGAAGAAATGCAGAGTGTCACTGTATATCCCACAAAAGTTTCATGAAAATTCATTAAGTACTTCCTGATACGTGAGGGATTAATTTTGACATTTTGTTAAAGCCTTACAACTACACTACCTTGTACACTTAAACTGTGTAAGGTGTTTTGAAAATACATCCAATAACTTGGGAAACAATATGACTGGACTTCATAGGCGCTAACAGTGCAAACTGTACTCTGGCGAAAAAATGCTAACCCTGCGCTAGGCAGGCAGGCAGAGAAAAAAATGTCTTCTACCACTATTCATTCCCATTAATATGCTTGTTCCATGTATATGATAGGGTTGATAAGCATCCTAGGATGACCAGTAAGATCTTCCAGTGAATTTACGTAAAATTTCTGATAGATTTCTAACTAAAGACGTTGGTTGTCGTGACAACGAGAAAGTTGGGTTAACATTTTAGTGAATCACTTTCAAGTTTAGACCCATTCACAAAAACGCGTACGGACAACAAGACGCAGTATAAAGCAGGCCTGAAATCAAGCAATCCACCATGCATCCGTAAGCGTAACGCAACAAATTGACCCGATTCTAAAGTCTGTTTTTCCTTACCTTGCGCTGCATGTCAACAGTATGGCGTACTAATACTCCTGTCTCATAACTGCGTACCGCTGTAGGAACCAGTTCCCTAGTTAAAATAATGGTTTTTCCCTACATTCAGAGTATTTCAGTACAGTTTCCTTCTTCTTCTTCTTTTTTCTACAAGAAATGACGCATCTGTAGATTACTATTCTAAGATATGAGAGAGAATACGTCCCTTTTTATACCAGACTGTTTAGAACAGCAGCACGTATGATTCAATACAGTATCTTCGCTGACCAACCTGAGTTGAAGCTTCAGTACATTAACGGTAATACCTATTCATAGACGGTGAAAAGTGCGTTTTCTTATAGCGTGAGCAAATCATGCCTAATGGCAAGAAGAGGAAACAATGAAGAAACCAAAACCATACTCGGCAATGATTGAGTGATGTGAAAAATGCTTTATGGCAAGAAATTATATTACATTGACACTTCAAGAGGTTAGGGCGCTGCTCGTTGCAAACTAAGACACTGTGGCAACCTAATTATGAGAAGATGCTTTTATGGCCGGAGTAAATACAACTAGGATTATTTCCGGGCTGTTTTACCGTGGCCTGCTGGAGTAAGATCATCCAGGCGTTTCGTCCCCAACTGCGGTGAACATCTTCAGTCGCGCGGTCGAAGTTTTTTCGGAGAAAGTTTCGCTGCATCTGAAGCATCGACACAACAGGAGCAGTTTACAGGCTGAGGGCAGTCCGATGGTGTTTTAGACGTGTACCAATTCTTGCTAGAATTTTACCACGCGCTGACGGGAATGTGAAGTTTGCAGGATGGCGTGTGAAAATGTGGTTGAGGAGTGAAGAGAGGTAGCAAGTTTTCTCCTCAATGAATGCCAGTCACGGAGCAACGGCCTTTGTACACCGTTGGTGTAATTTGTTTACAAAATACTTATTTATTTTAAGTCCAAGCAACTCTTAAAAGATTGTAAAGGAGCTTAGATGTAGCAGCTGTTGGAGTTGCTACTTGGTTACCAGAGGTGTCCGCTAGCCGTTCGGGAAAGTCGGTATCGCATGAAGCGCCGGAATCTGAGATTGTAATCCCCAAGAGACCTAACGAGGGCGCGCCGATGGAATGGCAAACCGTTGTTGAATTTTATTGCCCGACGCCTAGTCTCGTCTTCCAGGTATGGCAGACCAGAGGCATCGTGCAGTAGTCTCGTAGGAAAGCAGAAGGGACAGAATACATGGCCTGAAGGCATCTATTCTGTACTCGTTGAAGCAACAGCATGCTGAAGTGTGCCGCCATGCCCCAGATCTCGCAGGTGTAGATTAGCATGGTAACTATGATAGCACTCAAAGGGCGCAACTTAAGGAGAACCGGCATCGTGGATTTCAGCATCGGGTACAAGGAGACCGCAGCCCTAGTGCCCCGACACCTCAGTTCCCTGATATGCTCCCCAAAAGTGACGCCCTTATCTAGCCTCACTCCCAAGTAAGTGATGGAGTTCGTCCATTCAATCCTTCATCTGAGGTACGTGAATGCGGAAAGGTGGCGCCTGGTGAAGAGGTCAGCGTGGCTTTTCTCCGGGTTGGTGGACAACCCTACACGCTCGCATCACTCTTGGAGGAGGCGGAGATGTCTTTGGATGAGGTTGAAGGCTCGGCGTGGGCTATTTTTTCCTTCAGAATAACAACACATCATCAGCATATTCAGCTATATTGATGTGCTGCTCTGTTGTTAGGTTGGCCACGTAGACGCTGAAAAGTATAAGGGAACGTAAACAACCCTTGGGGACTCCGCCTCTTATTGACCTTTGTGTAGATTAGTGTCTCGCAACTGAAAAGGTGTTTTAGGTATGTATGTAATAGATGTATAACATGTGACTGGAGCTCAGACGGATGAGTTTGAGCAGAAGACCTGCATATCAGGTCGTAGAGAAGGCCTTCTCCACGTCCAGCGACACCGCTGCAGAGTAAGCTCTGTCCTGGAAGCCCAGGGCACTGGCTTCCACCACTCGCAGTATTTGCTGGTGTGTAGAATGCGCAGGACGGGAAAAAAAACTGCTGGTCTGGAATGACTTGAGTGTCGCCCAAAAGAGGTGACAAGCGAGTTAGCAGTAGCCTCTTAAGACCTTCGAGAGAACTGACAGAAGACTGATTGAGTGGTAGTTTGAAGGATGGAGTGGAACTCTCCCTGATTTCAAAATATCAGCCGGGCTTGGAAAGTGGCACGATGTGAGGCACCGGTTGAAGAACTTGGTCAGAAAGAGCACTGCTTAAAGGGAAGGCAGCAAAGCATGGCGGGGGTCCATCAGGTCCTGCTACCTTTTTGAAGTTCTGACGCTGAAGTGAGCCCTGGAGTTAACTTGGTCGAATGACAGGAAGTCGATCCGCCTCGTCAGGGCGGCATCGAAGCTATCGATGCACCTCTCGACGAGCGCGGTCGGAGAACAATATGTACCTGGGGTCATCTATTAGTCCTTTCGAGATTGTCAGCGAACACATCAGCTTTGGCTTGGGGATCGTATGCCAGGCCTTGGATGCCTTGGATTGGGGAGGTAATTTGACTTCCTCTCTGAAAGATATTTTTGGCAATCCTCCTCACGTCGCCACCCTCGAGCATTATGCGGGCCATCGTTTCCTTCCATTCTCGCACCCTGTGCTCGCGTAGGCGGGTCTGGACCTCTCGGCGTAAGCGCCTCAGAAGTGCACCATTATGGGGTGTGTGGTGAAAGCCTGCCGGCTGCCCAGGAACGGCGGATGAGTAGATGAAGTTCCAGGGGAAGGACGTCAGGGTAAAGGGGAGCTGGTATATGAAGGGTAAGGTTATGGACAGTTCGCACCACAATGGATGTAAAGGATGAGTCGGTAGCATACAGGAATGGAATGTGTGTGATGCTAAAGTTTGCTTGGATGGAATTGTTTAAGCAAACCCTGACGCATTCCCATTCAAGGTCGCGGTGTTGAACCAATACGTCATGACTGGCAACCCGTGTGTTAACCTCGGCTAACATGGGATTATGATCGGAATGAGATGCGTTGATCGAAGTGAGAGATGTATGAAAAGGAAATTTCTTGATTATCGCGAAGGCATCAACGGTTGCCTGTCCTTGACATCGTGGATGGTATGTGGGCTGTCAGGGGCGCGCTATTCTCCGTATCTATCATGCGTCTAATTTCATTGCTTCGAACGTCCTCCAGGGGGCCGCAATGCCAACATGGATGCTTGGCATTGAAGTCCACGGCCAGAATGACGTTAGGATGTGGGGCAACGATGGAAAGGTAATCGTTTCGTAAGAACCGCCCTCGGAATGGGTGGTATACAGACACCAGTAAAACTTCCGTACCGCCTAGGTCAACACAGACAGCCATGGATTCTATGGTTTGAATAGGCAGGAACTGGATGGTTCTACGGACTACTCTACTCCTCGCGAAGATAGCAGTGCCACCTCCATGGTGATACACGCGATCCACCCTGAGGCAGTTGTAGCCCGAAAAATGGAAAGGGGTGTCTGGACGGAGAAGCGTCTCGCTGAACGGCACGAGCTCTAGGGCAAGTGAGCCGGCAAAATGCTTGAGCTCGTTCCCCTGACCAATCAGATCACACGCATTCCAGAATACGAATTGAAATGAGCTACGAGACCTAGTTCTATTCGCCATAATGAGCGGTTGGAAATTCATTGTCAGGAGAGCGAGTTCCTCCATGGCAACTGCCATTTTTGTGTGACAAAAAAATCTGACTGGCAGATCACAAATGCGTTGGCCAAGCTTCAGCAGTAGCTGCTGTAGCCAAGCTATCACGTGCAATAGCTGCAGGGCAGAGGAATGGCGGTGGTGATTCGCGGAGTGGGTGTGGAGAAGCGCTCGCTGTATTTATGCTGGTTGGTTGGGGGCGGGGCTGGGCTTCTCCGATGCAGAAGCCTTCTCATTGGCCCGCTTCGATCTTGCCAGCTTGGTACACATCGAAACCACACAACGCAGTGTTTCTACCCGCCAAGTTAAGCAGCATCGGGCATGGTCACGACTCGGACGGGTGACCATCCAGTTGTACTCCGACCAGATCTGCAACACTGGCTTCCCCCACCCCGTACCTATATCCCTTCAGTTCTCCCCGCTAGCCGGCACTGCTTTCCTTGACAGCCCGCAAGCGGCTGGCCAAGGTAAGCAGCATCGGGCCTGGTCCCTCTCTGGGTGGGTGACCACTCAGGTAGGTAAGTCAGCCCGCGCCGGCTGCACAGAGGGAAACACCCTGCCCAATTACTTTGACACAGACAAAAACGCTTGCATAAGACTACATCTTTTATATCACACGGGTAAATCCGCGAGAAAAGCGGATAGGTACCGTGGTGATTTGCCCCCGCCCGAGTACACTCGGGCGACTAGTTCCTGCTCCTGGCTCCTGGCTAGTGTTAACACCAGAATCAAGGAACAAAAAGGTAACTGTCGACTAGGCCACAAAGAAAAGTCAGCGTCGCCGAACACGCCATGGAAGCGGAGGGCGAATACGTCATAAAATTCCAGAATACCAGCATTCTTTCATCCACGGTACATTACCATGCCCGACTACAACGAGAATGACAAGTACCCTAAAAATTTAAATAAAAAAGAAGAGGCCTTAAAGCTCAATCGAAACTGGAATCCTGTTATAGAAGGCAGGAAACGTCATAAAACCGGCCAGATCGAAGGGAGCCAATCAGAAGGCATCTGCACCACAGAAACCGTACCCCGCCCCTACCAACCGGCATAAATACAGCGACTCTGAAAGTCAACGCATCAGACGCAGCGGAACCTTCTCCGAGAACTTTCGACCGCACCACTCAAGATGTCCAATGCAGTTGTGGATGTCTGGATCATCTTACTCCAGCAGACCACGGTTAAACATCCTGGAAATAACTCATAGTTATACGAACGAAATGAATTGGTAAGAATCGGTTACTCTTTTGGTCAAATAGGGAAACAAAACGTGGAGGCTGTGTGACAATATGGATAATATTATTGACAGTGTCGTCACAAACTTTGCCGAAAGTTCATCTGACAATGAAATTGACGTCGTGGAATTGGATTCCGAAATACAAACAATTACTCTATTACCGAATACTCCGTAACAGTGAATTAAATATCCTTTATACAATTGCTGCATGTTTCCAGCACTTAGCTGACATGTGTCGTGCAGTTGTTTTTAGTTTTTGTATTTTTTTAAGTTTCCATTATTTAAACAATGTCGTCTCCTCACTCCGCGTACTACTTATGCCACATTTATGGCGGGAACAGCTTCGGTCAATCAACGAGAACGGGACGCTGATATATATATATTTAGGTGTGTTTATATGCGGTATAGGCTTATAAAAATAAAGAGCAGATGCATTGCACGCGAGAAAATTCCGCAGGTTCTAAACTAAATAATACGAGCAATATTCAGCATGAAAATACATCCAGTCTTTACATAAAGAATTTCCCAGAATTCGGGGAATTGTAGTGGGGCCTTTGAATTAGAGAACGTATTACATCCCTTGCCGAATTTTAAAGTTTGGGCATGTTTTCTAGAGTGCACACTAGAGGTTGTAATTCAAAAACAGGTGGGCGTGTGTGTTTTATTTTCATTCATCGTTTGTATGCCAGTAGTCGAAGGGATGCAGAATTGGTGAACAATCAATACGATATATAAAACTATTGGATTTGCAATTTTGGCAAAATTGCCGGGCTGTGAACGCCAATGATAACACTGGTCAACAAAAAGCAACAACTTATTTTCAGGTACAGAGATAAAACACGGTGGACCTAACTAATTTGGCCTTGCTGATTCTGAAAAAGCAGTTACGTAGATTTTAGCCATCACCATACAATTTTTTGTTACGGAGGTTTTTAGATGCTTATATCTGAAAACAAAAACTAGGGTGGTCTACACTAAATTTATACAATATATAACATGCTTAATGCCATAAAACTATCTTACTCTAGTGACCTGGGCCTAATGCACATTTTTACAATAAATTTGCAACATTCGTTTGCAAAATGTCCTGATGGAACCTTTCTCCATGTTCGTCACTAACCGCTCCCAAATTGGTAAGGAAGGAATCAAAATGAGAATGAAGGAAGTGCATTTTTAGTGACATTCTTCATCCAAGATTGTTATAGTTCTCTAAAAGAGTTCCCACTCATATGTCAGTGTTTTCTGCTCTGGTATTTCCTAGGAAACCTTAAACGGCATCCTTAAAAGAACGCCAGGCTGCAAGTTCTAAGTGACTTAATTTTTCTTCGAAGTCCCTAGCATGCATTAACTTCCTAATTTGTTGCCCAATAAAAATCCCCTCTCTCAATTTGGAATCACTTATTTCACGGAGCACTTTACGTAGATACATGAAACCATTAGCATTTTTGTCCATTCCCTTGCGAAAATTCTTCATTAGGCCGAGCTTAATATGCAGTGGGGGAAGGAAAACGTTTTGAGAATCCACCAAAGGTACGCATTTAACATTTTCTCTTCCTGGAGTCAATTCCTCTCGTGGTGGCCACTGTTTAACTGTATAATGTTTATCTGCTGCACGGCTGTCCCAAATACAAAGGAAACCGTAATACTTTGTGAAACCATTTTGGAGACCAGTTAGTAAACGAATCGCCTTAATATCACAACATATTTTCCAATTTTCTTCCTTATACTTAACAGCTTCAAGAATCTGTGACAAATTTTCGTAGTTCTCTTTCATATTCGCAGAGTACCCTACAGGTACAGATGGAAACGTATAACCATTTTGCAACAGTACAGCCTTCAGACTTGTCTTGGAAGCGTCAATAAACAGGCGCCACTCAGCAGCATCGTATGGTATGTTTAACTGTTTCATTAATCCTACTACATCACTACAAGCACAAAAGTTGCCCCCGCCCCTACCGTAATATGTCATCAGATCTTTATTACGTTGCCTAAAGTGAGTACTTTTTGTGTCTTCATGAAGTAAGTTCCATCCCTTAAAACGTGAAGGTAACAAGTCTGCATGTTCCTTGGATAAGTATAAATCACGAACTAGGTCATTCAAGCCGGCTTGTGTATTTAAATGTGGTCTTTGTTCTCGAAAGTGCTCCTCTTCACTTCACTTCTTGCTTCCTCAGAGTTTGTAGATTTATGATCAGAATTAGGAACTTCTTCCCACAGTAGTGGAGGAGTTGGAACTGGCAGGTTTCACATGGGGAACATATTTAATTGCTGAGGGTAGGTTAGAGTACTTAATATTCTTCTTAATCGTTGGTGAAAAACCACTTACATTAGTCAAACGGAAGTATCAATCATCAACATGATTTTGAGGCACTCGCCAGATCATTGGCATGACAAAAGGTAAGTGCTCTTTTGTTTCCTTTCAGTCATTGTATTAGTTTAGAATTACACCTAGTGCAAGCTGTGTGAGGTGCCCAATCTTTATCCTGATCTCCCAGTTGGCATTTGAAGTATAAATGATACGACGTCTTCAGTAAGATAGACATTGGTTCGTCTTTGTTTCCTTGTCTGAATTCACCACATATATAACAAAATGAATCGGGAAGGTTAGTACATCCACTTTTTGATTTCTTCATGTTGTATTTTCAATGCCTACCAAACACTTTTCTGTAGAAGGAACTTAGCCATATCAATTCCTGAAAAGAAAAGAAAAATACAAATACTTGAGATAACATATAAGAAAGAGTAAGGAAATGTATGTGACTGGGGGGTGTAATACACAATGTGAAATACGCTAATGTTAATATTATATTTAAAAATAGTTCACATTAAAGTTAAGAACAAAAAAGGTTACTGCACTAACTTTTATCACACTCCTTTCAAACATAAAGCACTTAAAAATTATACAGTAAATTCAACCATGTTATGTAACTTGCACGTCATAACTTTTAATCCTGACGTGATGTACACCTTCTGATTTCACATTTTATGTCACATTACAATATAGAATTAAGTTTTATACGTACTTTATCTGTACCAAAACTACTGTAGACTAGTGTAATGTTCAGTTGATTTCAGAACATATGCAGTTAGCTAGAGCGCCCAACTGTAACATCCTGGTGGATGAGTCGGTATAACACTGGTCATGGAAACCAACGATACTAGATCTCACCGCTCTCTGAAATTCCCATTGTTGTTGTTTTTCTTAAAGAGGTACACAATGACCAGGATTAATACGCTCAGTTTACATTTTATTATTCAAGACCATAAACATTGCAGGACAAATTTATTTAAAAAAAACTGAATGAAATCTACGCAGCGTTCAATATTCTATGTAGTAATTGTTTGTCATAAAACCTGCGATAATAGTTTAATAAAGCAATCAACTTTGCTGAAAACATTTATACAATGTATCCATTTATAGGCTCAGTTATTTGCTAATTTAAATGCGCCAAGTGGAAAAAAAGGACCTGTGTTCTTAAGATTTAAAAATCATATTATTTTACTTTAAAATGTTTCGTTACATTTCACAGATGCACTAGCTTAATTCAATTGCAAATTGTAGTTTAGATATGCTGCTCTTACCTAAGTTATATCAGGTATGATGTATGAAAGTAGTTTGATAAGCTTTTCCTTTTTCATAAAAGCAGCCTTTAGAAGCGATTTAGAAGTGTCAACAATGATTAAAGTTCTCCTACGAAATTAAAACTACTTGCGAATAACCGCTTTAAAAGAATTTTAATAGCCAGCGCAAATTAACATTGAGATGAGAGCTGTTTCTATAGGACCATTATAGTGCAGTTCTACGAAAGGCTACAAAACGATAGTACATCCAGGCTCGCTTGTGCCGTCTCATCAGAGGCATATTCCTGTTTTCCGTGGTTCTTGATTACGCCTGCAGCTCCAGAATTTATTGCTGGCTGCTCTCCAGCCTAACATGACAATGCCACTAATTATCCCATTAAAGCTCAGCGTCATGAAATATACGGGTTGGGTTTAACAGCTGTATTACCTCGAGGTCACACAGCTAATTAACCGGTGAACCCAGTCCAACTCTTGTACTTCTCTTCTTTTAATTAGTACTATTATTGTTGCACCTTCATGGCGTCTTGAAGATGTAAAATGTTCATTTTTTAAGAAAACATAATAAATATTTTCTCATTTGAAGTGCATTCCCCTCGCTTCTTCTTTAATTTTAATAACAGGAGCTTTGAGAGTATTCCAAGGGAATTTCAGCATGCACAAACTGCATTTGCTTTGTGTGCTGATCCAATAAATACAAAGGTATGGAACGAAGCGGAAGCTTTGCTTATACAACCAAAATATGACTAATCGAGATAATTTGACTTTAAAAACTGCCGAAATAGGATGTCATCTTACACTATGTATAAATACTCTATCAGTACCACATTAGAGTTAATTGAGTTCTTTATTATTTCTTTATTTTTCATTTATTTATGAACGCTCTTTAACAGCTGCGATTCTCAGCGTCCCATTCTATATTGATCGTGAAAGCCCACTTAATTTTGCTCAGAGCCCTCTCCATCATGCTTGAGGTTTTTTTACGTGCGGTAAATCTACTACATGGAATCACCGGCTTTAATTCCCTGCCGAAGAAAGCCATGCTAAGGATCTTTACGCTTGAAAAAAATCCAACCTACCATCTGGTTTGAACCCGCGATTTAGGGTACCAGAGTTTAGTAAGTTACCCCTAGACCACGGAGGACGGCACAATAGAGTTAGATTAAATTAATTTAACTTATATTTGATTAAACGCCTACATTTAACTTAACGTATATTTTAAGGCAGACAGATGGATAGGTAGCGCTATTGGTATCAGTTGTTACACCCATTATACAAATACTTACTGCAGGGGTCATTGACCGCGCATGCATATTTCAGCTACAAATTAAAAGTGGCAAAAGAAAACTAAAGACAAACAGGGAGAAAAAATGGAGATAGATTACTCCGGCTAACTGAATAAGATTGGTCTCACTTCGCACACTTTAGCCAGGAAATTGGTTATGTTTTGGCAGTTCCTCTGGTTAGCCAGTAGATCCCAACGTGCCAATCTCCATCTAGCAGGACTTAATCAATTTTTTTTTAGTTGAATTGTTTGCTGGTTCTCCCACTCTGTACATTCCCCCAAAATATGTATGTTTCCAGTCTTCATCCAAACCACAGAATAGGCATATTTCTTGCCAGAATTGTCTGCCATTTGCTGTGTCCGCCAGTCTCTCAGTCTAAACCGTGTCATTCCTGATCTTTTCTTTCTTCTGGCTAAGTAAAGCATATATGCCTCTTTACTCCAATTCAATTTTATTTCGTTTACTAGAGCTAGAGAGGCTTTATTTTACAACCCCTATCAGATGATGTCTGTTAATTTTCTTTTGACACGTGTCCATATGTTTTTTGTCATTTGTTTCCCTTCTTTGCCATACCAACCCACTGACTATACTCCTCAAACCTCTTTCGAGTTCAGCTGTCCCAAACTTAGTTGACAGGATTTTCCGCTGGTGCGAGTATTCATAACAAATGGAAAATATTCTGGAATTATCTTCCTGCATCAGCCTAACCTGTACTTCATTGATCTTATTTTACAATGATCTTATTTCATAACATCCCGCCTCGCGCAGTGTTCGAGAATTTGTTGTGCCTCGTGAAACTCCAAGAACTTTTCCAAAATGCTAGCCGCATTTTGTTTACGTACTCTCTTCTTTATTATCCACAAATTTCACTTCTATATAACAAAATCGGACTTGTAATGGAATCATGCATCTTTTCTTACGTATCTACTGACAAATTAGGTATAGTGTCCTCATGCTTTATAATTATTAAATGGTTTGCTCCATTTTCCTCTCATATTAAACATTAGGCCTAAACAGCATACATGTTTAAGGTTTTAAATTTCTAACCCTTCGTAATATAATTTTTCCTTCCTGCCATAAACATAATTTTTTAAAACCATTGCTTTCGTTTTGTTGATGTTTACCACCATTTCCCATTGTTTACAATATTCTTCCAACCAGCATAGAATAATTAAAATTTAGAATTGCACAGCATAAAAACAATTTTATTTCTTAGTAAATTAAGCACCTGCGGCGCCCTGGTTGGTTAGACCGCTTGTCTCTCACCTTGGCAGCCCGGGTTCAATCCCAGGGAAATGCATATAGGATTTGTTGTGGATAAAGCAGCGGGTTTTCTTCGGGTACCGCCTCCATTCATTTTAGCAATTGCTTCATAAGCATCTTTTCTTTCATCACTTTTACCGTCATTTCATATCATCCATTGCTTCGCTTTCATACCAGGCATCGGCTTTTTGTTTTTGTGGTCTTTAACTCCCGCATTTACTACTATGGCACTCCAGGCGACGACACATGGAATGAAAATGGAGCACCGATGAAATGCGATGGCGGAGAAGCCGGAAAAAACCAGCAACTGCGGTGCTTTGTCCACAATTCCCACATACGGTCGCCTGGTATTGAGCCCTGGCTGCCTTGGTGAGACGAGAGTGGTCTAACCACTCAGCCACGGCGCGGCCTAGGCATCGGGCTGATCATCCATCCTGGCTTCTTTCTGATTCAGTACCTCTGCTCCTAAACAGGAGTCTGACTCCAGGCACTGGTTTGTAAGCTCTACTTCCGAGGAGAGCAAACAGAGAAAGAATGCAATGGATAAGATGAGCCTCTGAACACTTAAAACCAGATATATGAAATAATTATGCACCTAAGCAGAAAATGATTATCATTGTATTATTATTGAACTTCTTATAATAATTATTAGCCAAAATGAATTAATACCCATATAACAAACAGTAACATTTATAATTGCCATTTAAATGTTAATTAGTTAATTATATTAACACATTTCTTTTAATAATAATAACAAGCACAATAATAATACCTGAAGAAATAAGCATCCATAAGTATACATTTATATAAAAATGATACACAACATCTTAAACGCATTGGTGGCTGGGAAACAGTGATACACTTATAGGCAAGTAGTATGCTTGATGGTTCTGATTATACTTAGCCTCGCTCTTGAAACGCTTTTCAAATAAGTGGACATGGATCCGATACTTCTATTGACTCTTCCAACCTCTGCAGCTTCTTTAATTATACTTTCCAATGATGTAATATAGCTTAATTTTCGAAAAGCCACTCATATAAAAGACACTAAACCAACAGTCTATGGGTAACTAAAATATCGTATTCCTCATTTTTAAATATATTTCATACTATATAAATATATCAATATATACATATTTATATTTCATGCATGAAAGAATTGCACAGCATACTGGTAGCACAAGACAAACAAATTGACCATCACATATGATTGAACCTTTACATGACAAGCAACGATATTAATCGCTGCAACAGAGTAAATTACTGTACAGTACTGCAAAGTACTATATATCATATTCTTGATATAAACTTTCATTGCCACGAATGACAAGCTGCGTTCCTTACCGGTCACGCGGAGTTGCTCTCGAGTTAGAAACCGAACATGAGCACTCGGCGTGACCGGGATGTGAACCTCAGGGAGATGCAAAGTGAGCGGAAAGGAAGTCCTGGGCAAGTAACAAAGCACCCAGAGAGATTGGAAAACGGCGAAATTCTTTGAGATCGGTCGTTTTCCATCCTCTACATCGGTTGCCACACAAGTTGAGAAATGCGCAGCACCATATTCATTACAAGCATATATATCTTTAAAGCTTTTATTTATATTCCTGCCGATATATACCAATCAATATATTTAAAATTATTCTGTACATACATACATACATACATACATACATACATACACACATACACACATACACACATACACACATACACACATACACACATACATACATACATACATACATACATACATACATACATACATACATACATACATACATACATACATACATACATACATACATACATACATACATACATACATACATACATACATACATACACACATACACACATACACACATACATACATACATACATACATACATACATACACACATACACACATACACACATACACACGCACATAAATACATACATACATACATACATACATACATACATACATACATACATACATACATACATACATACACACTTACATACATACATACATACATACATACATACATACATACATACATACATACATACATACATACATACATACATACATACATACATACGTACATACATACATACATACATACATACATACATACCTACATACATACATACATACATACATACACACATACGTACATACATACATACATACATACATACATACACACTTACATACATACATACATACATACATACATACATACATACATACATACATACATACATACATACATACATACGTACATACATACATACATACATACATACATACATACATACATACATACCTACATACATATATACATACATACATACACACATACGTACAAGCATACATACTAAGTTACTGAATCATCTGAAGGTTCACTAAGTTAAATACTCGGATTATCAAACTATTGGATCCTGTGACACTTTTAAGTCAAATTTATAATCATACTTTCTTCGTTACTCTATTTACTGATTTTGATTTCCTTCTAACGTTTCTTTCCTAGCTTTCGTAAATCATTTCCTAATACAATTATATCTTTTCTTGACTATATGCTCATGTGTTTGCCATAGTGTTTCGTTGCATTTTTTATTACAATTTTTTTTACAGTTCGTATTTATCCCTAAGAATCTAGCTTCTTCTAGAGCTATATGCCAGTTATTATCTTCTGGATTAACAACGGGACATTTATTTGTGATGACCCTTGTTATAAACTTTTCAGTTGTGTATTCTCCGTTGTTGTCCATGCAAAGCCTTTCCTTCTTACTTTGTCACACTTCAACATAATTATGTTTATTCTAAAACAGTGTTATTTATTTCTAATACATTCAATGAAATATTACGTAAATTAGCAAATAATTGTTGCCTTTGAATATCTAAATACTTAATTTGATTTATTTCCAAATAACATTTTCTAAGAATTATCTAAACCTCTAACATCCTCACAAAACTAAAACATTTCTTTGGCCCTGTTAATCGAAGTTTCTCTTTCGTTAATCCTTTGCCAGTAATTTCACATATTGGTGAAAAATATCCTGCTTGGCAGAATTTACGATTCCAAATTATTTGAATACTTCTTTTGGTACTTAACCTGAACCATTGGATAAAGTTTTGAGCAAGCCCAAGATTTGCTTACAAAGTCTCAATGGATTACATGCAAATTTACCTTCCCACTCTTTCCTCAAGAGTTCCAAAGAATAAAATAAAGGAAAAGAATAACATACTGTTAAACCTGTAGAAAAAAAATACAATAAATACATAAATATATTTAAATTTCTTAAAGAAACTGAATTAAATCTTTGTGAAATGTAGGATATATTACTCATATTTGTTAAGAAAATAATAGAGGTAATATCTAGCATACTTTCTTTTGCTCATTCCGATTAATATTAATAATTAATTTTACTGCTACATAATCAAACACCTCTTCTGTTTCTATTCTTGGCATTATAATGTCATATTCTCTTAGCAATTAGCTATTTTTAAATACCATACCTCTTCTCGTATTTATGTCTTTAATTTTATTCTTCGATTTCATTGTTAATAAAAAGCGCCTATTTCTTCATAATATTAATAACACATTGCAATGGTTATTTCAGTGGAGTAGGCTGAATGTAATTCAAAAGTCTGAGCCTCTGATTTTCAAGTTTGAGGTTGAACGAAGGTTTATTTTTAGATATAAAGTAAACATTCATTTAATATTCAAACTTAAATTAAAGATCACTTCTTGTTTAAATGATTGATACACATATATACGGTATAGTTATAATGCGTTCATACTCTTGTCACATAATGAGCATTTAAATAACTGCATATTTTATTAGATTACTTATAGTCAACCCTATCAAAGCTTTCCAATATTTTTTCCAATGGCTTTATGAATGCAAATAAAAAAATACAGTAAATAAATTGAAATGCTACCTCAGAAAAATGTCTCGGTAGTCATAGGTGAGAAAGTATGTGTTGTAATTAAAGGATTTATTGTGAGCTGCAGAAATGTCTGCCCAGTGAGGGGTTAATCATCGCTCACTGGACCAACTAATTATGAAATGGATCAGTTTGTTAATCAATCGCCTTCGTGCTGTGTAATCTGAGGCGTACGATCAGACCACCATAGCAGTACATGCCAAGAGTCAGGGAAAACAAGTGCCTGTCAACAGCAGTCAGCCTCTTGGCGGCGATCTTAAAGTCTCTTCCCTCTTTCTGGTTGCTCGCACTCTTCAGCACGTTTCACTCTTTCTGTGCTTCTCCTTGAAGCACCAAAAGGAGAGCTATGCGAGTTTTATATCCTTATTGCTCCGGAAGTTCAACACGTTAAACGGTAACTTCACGACGTTTTTTGAGCGGGTGATGACTAAGCAGGAATTCAATTCTCTTTGCTTTGTGCAGCTTGAATTTCTACCCCAAGGCTCGTTGTGTAGAGACATTTTTGCGCTCTCTTTTAATTCATCGGTTTTGGTCTTCCTATCTAAACTGATTGGCAAAGTAAAACTGAAAGATAATCTGAATTGAATTCTAAGAATGTTTTATTCTGAAAGTGAAAACTTGTGCCTTAAAGATATCACATACCACTCTTTATTTTTAAGTGAAATTACCTGGAGATAGGGGACCATATTTTCTTTCTTTCCTTCTTTGAAACATTGAGTTGTTAAAGAAAATATTTGTAAAATATTTCAGCTTGTTTCAATGTGAGTTGCCACTAACTTTCTTCTGTTTTGGCCTACGAATTCAGGGTCAAACATACATTTAAATAAGAGCTTCATATAAAATGTTACACAAAACTAAAGAAACGCCATTTCTATAGACTAGAGCTTTGAGATATTCAAAACGTTCAAATTCCTAAAGGTTTCGCTAAATATAGTACAAATATATGCATATGTTCATGAATTCATCTACCATGAACTTGGTTAGAAAATTTGAGCTAAGTATTCAAACGTTCGATTAACTAAACTATGATTGCATCTGAATGCTCTAAAGATATTAATATAAAACAATAGCTGCCAAAATAACTTATACATATGCGAATATCGGTAACCTCTTAAGAGAAAAGGAACAGGAAGAATTTGCACTACAAATAAAGGTGTATACAGCAGTTAAGTTTTGTGTTAACTTTGAATTTCAAAGTTAACTTTTTCATATTCTATGGGTAGAATATAGACATTATATGTTAACAATTTAACTTGCCGTTTAAACTATAAAGAGATAGGTTACGTTATATTGATGTTTTAAAATGTTTTCCTACCACCCTAGCGCTCACAAGTTCTAAGTTAAGATATCTGTCTATAAGAGCATGACTGGAAAGGTGGTCAGCTCCAAGACAGAGTGGGATGGTTATGAAGCAAATTATATTAAAATCAAGCTATGATAATTAACATAAATAAATAATCTACTTAAAAGTTACCTAAAACGAAGAAACCTGCAAATAACTTTCAGCGGTTTGGTTTCCAGCGCAGGACCTCTGAAATGCACAATGAAGACGTTAAAATAATCAATAACAAAGGAGCTAATAATGTCACAGTATCCTTCAATCTTAGGGTTATAAGTAGCAACGTGCTTAAGTTCGGAACAATGAAAGTTTATTAGCACATACTCTACGGTAACGGTTTGTGGCTGAATAACTTACACACATTGGTTTACTCAGATAAAAACTGCATTTAGTCACATATGTGCATTTCAAAGAATAAAAGAAGTCAGCAACTCAATGCTTTGTAGAAAATTAAGGCATGAATTTGCTTATGAATATAGAAACGGATTTTATTAATTTAAATATTCATCACTATTTTCGGTTACATTAGTACAAACTCATTTTAACAAGTTACATATTTCACTGTTATGGCAAATCTTTTTGAAAGTACTTGATACGACTGTTGTCTTTTGTTCCTCTGGCATTGAAGCCCACACACGTATATGCCTTTAGTTGCCCTCCGTGGTGTAGTGGTTGCCATTCTGATTTCATATACCCAAGGTTGCGGGTTCAAACCCGGCGGAGGACGATGGATTTTTTCGGGTGTAAAAATCTTTAGCATGGCTTCCTTCGGAAGGGAAATAAAACCGTTGGTCCCGTGTTGTAGATTTACGATACGTAAAAGAAACTCAAGCCTGATAGAGGGGCCTCTGAGCAAAATTAAGCGGTCTTTCACGCCCAATTTAGAATGGGACGCTGAGACCACATTAGTTAAAGAGCGTCCATAAATAACACGCCATTTACATTTGCCTTTATGAACATATTTGCTTTCATTATGTAGAGCATTCAAAACAATAAGTTTGAGTCTCTGTTTGGGGTTCACTATTATACATTTTGCTGTATAAGAAGGTGAAATACAAGAATAAATGTAGATTTAACACTCATTTCTTTATTATTGTAGTTGTCTAAGAACACAGTATATATTTAATACATATTAAATATTTAAACTATATCTATGTTAAAGTAATATTTTACTCGAGTATATACTACAAAAATTAACATAGCTGACCATAGATTAACGCAGATATAATCTCAAAATGGGCCATAATCAACATCTATGAGCAAGTGAACATTAAAACCGTGCATGTCTCTGATGAAGTAGGAATGTTGATCACTCCTAAACTATGCAAATACACTTTTATTTAAGCTTTAACATACTACAAATAGAACCTATAGGCCTCTTTTGCAGGATGAAAAAAATAGATTGGAAGCTGAAGTTCCCCAAAACAGAATTATAATGAAAGAACACTATGAAGATAAGAATATATTATATCGTATGTGAAGTTTCAGACCTACTAAAGGGTTATTGCTCCTGTACTGTTAAGTAGAGTACATCGTAGGCGATTTGAATAACGATGTATGAGTACATCCGTCGAGATGCTATCTTATTTCGTAGTTTTCTGAAATTATACCAAATGGCCCAACTGCCCTGTATTTGACGTCTTCCGATACCCTTCGTGCGTTAAAAGAGTTGCAGAACTCAACGAGGCTGTTTCAAGTTAAATCCTGCCAGAGTGAAACTGGCCTGAACGACCTTAGTGTTGACCCTCTTGCTTTCAACAGAGACAGTGAGCGGGTCACGCTCATTGAGAAAGGTAAATAACTCAGGCCAGTTTCTCATTAGCCAACAGGTGGTCCCTGCAACTCTTTTAACGCACGAAGGGTGCCTGTACCGCCCAAAACGGGGCAGTTGGTCCACCCGGTATTTGATTTCTTCTTACCTCAGGGCGACATCTGCACTGCATGTCTGTGCTGTACAGGCACCCTTGTATTGCACATTTTCTGAACTGTTTTGTTTGTTTGTTTTTCAATTTCGTAAATTTGATTGTACATTGAGTGTAGTTTAATTCTGCGAAAGCAATAGATACAATATATAAACAAATACATGTTACATGTTTGCACTTCGGTCTCGTTGGTGAAAGGCGGGTAATTCATGGGGTGGTGTGGGAAGGAGTGATGTAGTCGAGTATAATACCAGAGAAGTGTGAATCCACTAATGGAGTATTCAGGTGCCTATGTACAGCTTTTGCAGCTTTATCCAGGTGCAGCTGCTATGGGACGGACATGCGATTCTCATGGTTTGGACTATTTTCAGTTTGTGAGAATGAAGCCGAATTCCATATTGCGTAAGCCTTATTGAAAAATGGATCTCATTGACGAGAATTGGATTACTCTTTTTAAATGAAGTGGTAATGTAATAATCCGTGAGGCAGATATTTTAGCTGGACCATTTTGTATCGTGATCTTGTTTCTACATTGTTAATACAGAATGTCGTATGTTCCCTCCAGTTGAGTTTGTTGTACAGTTAAAATCCGAGATACTATGTGCATTCTTCAACTGAACTACGTTCTCCCTTGAATGTGATATTTTCTACTTTTTAAAATAACCTGGACTGTGTATTGTATTGGACGCAGTTTATTCAGCATAGGTGTTCGTTAATGGTGTATTTTGTCGTGCCTGTTGTTAAATTTATTCATATATGACATATAAGACTATATTAAAAGCAGAGGAAATGAATGGGCCGTAAGCAGATGATGTCTGTATTGCTGTATTCTTATACGCCGAAGTTATGATAATTTTGCCGATGACTGTAGAGGGTTTGTGTTGACTTTACCTGAGCTTTTAATAAAGAAAAAATCGCGTTATTTGTCCTTAACGTTGAAACCTATAGGCTTACTGTATTATCTCCTTTATTTATAGTTTTAGTTAAATATTCCTGTATCTCTAACGTAAAACTGTAGGTTATTAACTAACTTTTCTTTAGGACGATCATTTTCTAGATTTATCTAGCCCAATAATTCATGCCTTTCCTACCCAGAGCTTCGCATTTTAAGATTACCTATAACAGCGGTTGTTTCTTCTGTTATATTGTACAACCTGCATACTGGTTTTTCTTTCAAGTTTCCCATCGTATGTAGATGTCCCCTTAAACTAAAATATACCGCCAATAAGCCTTTTATGAGGTTTATTTGGGATCTGTTGAGTTTCAGTACGTCTTCAGTCAATAAGGAGTGTGCCACCCACCATTCTCTTACTTACTTTTTGTTGGTAGTAATATTTAATCCACTCATCAATGGTTTTTGGAACAGAATTTATAGGGAAACCAAAACGCTGGTTCAGGACCCGTGGATGATTGTGCAGAGCCTTTCTTGCCAAGAGATCTGCATTTTCACTGCCTAAAATTGGCAGCCACTCAAGACTTTATTCGTTTTGCCAGCAGGTTTATTAGGCAGTTCCACATAGAAGACTTACAGAAATGGAAGAATAATATAAAGAATGCGGTATGGTGGTAAACATCAATGAAACAAAAGCAATGGCTTTTAAAAATGACTAAGTGTGTGGCAGATAGGAAAAATAGTATTACTAAGGGATAAAAACTCAAGATGTTAAACATTTCTCCTATTTTGGAGTAACGTTTAACATGAGTGAAAAATAGAACAAAAGTCGGGGAAGTTATATTGTTCTTGATCCAGACGATCTGATGATTCTGTTTCCTAGGCCACAAGAGGTACCACCCACAATAGAGATTGCACCGTCAATTATTTTTATTATGCGCATAATTAATTCTACAATTATACATCACCTAAGGCACAGGAGGCACGTGTTACTAATATGGAGAGAAATATTTCCACAAAAGAGGCACAACACAAGGTGTTAACATAAAGAAACATTTGAAAAAAGAGATACCCACACCCTCTGCCAACCACTACCACTCACCCTGCAGCCCTGCCACCCTCTGCAGCCCTCTAACTCTAGTACCCACCATGTTCAGCTCTACTGGCACGTATCACTACTATGGAAATGAATTTATCACAAATAAACACAACGTCTTAACATAAAAGAAACATATGTAAAAAAGAGATACTCTCACCACCTGCCACCCCTGCCATCACCTCCCACCTCTACCCTTCCATAGCACCAGATGCATTCAACTTCTCGATTATGATAAATAAATAAAGAAAACAATAGTGTTAAGATACACACGACCATCTGAGAAAACTATAATCAACATTTGCATTTATTAATTACACCTTACTCCTCCCTCCATTTCTCCCCGAAACCTTGTATGACCAATTTTGTGACTGTATGACAATTGCAGCCTACTACTTTGAGCTATCGAAAGCCAAACAACGAATATACTTTAACGATTATCACAAGCAAACGCAAATAGGTTTTCACTATACTAAAAATCGATTAACATAAACATTAACAGATATTAAATATATTGGTACTCTATTGCTAATTCGGTAAAAAGAGAAAACTAGCAAGTAATACATTTCTCTCAAAATTCTGAATGTAGATAGATATTTCACGGAAAATATAGCAATGTTCCGAGATCCCTTGTATTCAGGTAAATGTATCTTTCAACATTAAAACTCTGAAGCGAAAAGTCGAATAAATACCATTTTTTTATACTTCAGTTTATTATCTTCCAAAGATGCGACAGTAAGATTTTTGGGAGAATCTTCCCAACCAAACTATCTTTTGTAATGACTCTTGCAATTTTAAATACCGTATGTTAAATCAAGGCTCAAACCAGACCGAGGACGATGAATTTTTAGAGTGTAAACATACTTAGAATGAGTTCCTTAGGAAGGAAAGTGAAGCAAGAGTCCAGCACGTAAAACAACCTCAAACCTGATAATGGGGACTCTGAGCAAAGTTAAGCGATCTTTCACATCCTATATAAAATGTTACTCTAGGGACCATAGTAGTTAAAGATTTCACATAAAATAAAACTCAATTTAATTTAATTTAATAAACCGTAGCACATAATAGTGAAGTAAGCATGTTTGCGTGAGAAACTATAAGGCGCAAATTTTTCTAGCGTAATGTTTTTACCCATAATAGAATGGAACGCTAAAAACCACAACAGCAAATAATAAAACTTGATTTGATTTAATAAATTCTAGACAAGCGATAGATTTAATTTCGAGCAAAAAGCAAATTTCCTCTTTGCAACTAATACCAAATGTGTCTTTTTAATACAATCAATTAATTCGGAACCGTAACTCGTCGCTCAAATCAAAAGTTTTACAAAGAAATATAAACCAAGTTTCAATGTTTTTGTTGATTTTTTACATTATAATATACGTTTATATGGACGAATCTTCAATAAAACGAGAATTACATCTTATAGAACAATACAATAAGAGATATTAGAAACTTAAATGTTAATGTAGTAATAATATAGTGTGATGATGTTAACCGTGATGGATACATGATTTAGTTAAGTCATACAACAGACACTGATTTTGGGAACAGATAGACGAGCTCATTCATTAGAAATCCAACTTCATCACTAATAAAAATGAAGTGCGTACCTAAATACAGAAGAGTTTGTGCACAATAAATATTCGTATGCTCCTGGGTCGAAGATCTGAAGTTTCATTTCAGATTTCCTTAAACCAAGAAGCGTATATAACGTAAATAATCTATGCTTACACAAATACCTTTTGTTTTGAAGTGCTCAGATGATTAACAACAAGAAACAGCAACTGTAACATTTCTAGCTCAACTACATATAATTTAACAAACTCATTCATACAGACTTAACATGACATTACGCATGAAACGATTTTAGCTTTCACTGTGTTAAGAAACCACTTTTTTTATTTATTCTTTTTAAAACGTACCGGAGTCTGGTCAGGATCCCTTACTTACATCCCCCCCTCTCCTGTATGATTACTGGTTTTACTGTTCCTTTACACAAACATATACACATTGCACAAACATATAACACCCATGCCCAAGGCGGGACTCGAACCCACGATCCCCTGCCCACGAAGCACCAAAGCGAGACACCTTAGCGAGCGTGGCCATGGAGACCGGCATCATCGGAAGTGATTTGAACAGACCCCAGCTGGCAGTTCTCTCACGTTGCACTGAGGGTGCATTGAATGCACACCCCTGGAGTAGAAATAACTTTCTTTTCACATCTAAATGAACGCCACACACATAAAATACAGAGGATCATTTGGTTCAAGGAGAATGCGTAGCATGCCCAAGATATAACAGAATCTTTAGTTTTGTGAAAGAGAATCAAAGGTCACATAATATAGTGAGCTGAATGAATCGATAATACAATACCTTACAACAAAATTTCGAATATTAAGAGAGCTTCAGTTCACATCGAATACAAAGAACCACTACCGGCTATATCAAGCAACAATGAATCCTTAGAGCTCGCCTTTCATCTTTCTAAAACATGGAATACAAAATCACACATTACTGAAATAGAAAAAAAGTATAAAATGAAAATAAGTGTTAAATCTGCACCTGCTAAAAACACTCGTTCCTCCTACGAGGGAATTCAAAGAATTGTTTAAGTCTATATAAAGCAACAATAAAAAGCCTTAGAAATCACATTACCTGTATATATTCTTTAACTGAACAGGAAATATAACTATAATGAACAAAGAGGAAATAACAAGTTCGTCTAATGCCTTCAGGTTATATCCCCTCCCCCTCCTTCACAATTACTCTAATCTGAGGAATATTAAATAAATACATAGTAGTCCAATGAGAATCACCACAATTGAAACACGCTAGCCAATCAGACGCCTCGCGGATTCAGCTACAACGCAAGCGTACTAGGAAACATTTACAAACTCAGCATTTTTATACACGCGATCGACTATAAAAATACGAATATAACTCTCACATCATGCTGTTTCGTACAGCTTCGACTAGTGCGGCAATAGCTCTTTGTAAAGTGTATATTCTGACAAGCTGCTTCTACAGTTAACTGAAAAGATGTCTGGGAATTTTTAAAATATATATTCTTTTTCCTTAAATACATGTTGCATGCAAGAGATTTGTTTATATAAATGTCCCAAAAATATAAAGAAAATTAAAAATGATTGCAGAGCTTACAGTGTAAAGAATACCTAGATATTTAGGAATGTTTCTACTAACGAACAATTTTAGACAAAGTTCATTTTTTAACACATAAATATTTCCTTAAAGCCGAGATTATTTAAATGCTTATAACATGTTTAAACAAGCAAGCATTATCATAATGAACAGTTACTTTCTATTTGCTATGATAAATCGAAAGAATGATATGTCTTTAAGAATTAAATTAATTCTTAATAAAATACGTCATTAACGTTGGTGATTTAAAAAAACATAACAGAAAAAACTGCTTGCTCTTTTAGCATTCTGTTCTGCTAAGATGATGGAGGCGTATATTAGGTTGCAAAGGGATACATAGCTGACAACCCTACGAGATTCTGCTATGGACCTCAGCATGTCATCGAATAGCGCGGCAGATAGCACCTCTGGAACTTTCCAGACGCTAACCAATGTGTGGACCCCAGCGATGGAGCAAGCCGTCCAACACATGACTGTATTTAGAGAGCAGGAATCAGCCGACACGAACATGCAGGGACCTGCTCTCACACAGGGTAATAAAAAACTTGCAACTCGCAAAAGAGCTAATGACTATCTGTTACCACCACCATTATTATTATTATTATTATTATTATTATTATTATTATTATTATTATTATTATTATATTTTTATTATTATTTATTATTATTGTTACTTTCACAACTATCATTATTAATATTATTTCAAAAGGAGTAGCACAGAACGTTAACACTACATCGGTGATGCGGTTTCGGTGATTGAAGAGACGGAAGAGCAGCTCAATGCAAACGCGGCCAGTCAATGAGACGAACCCGCTGTATGAGACTCCAAATTCTCTAAACGATAAGGTTTACATTTCACAGAAAGTATTGTAATATCTATAATAGTTGACATCGTAATAAACGGAAAATACAATTTCGATTTGATTTTCTGTATTTACAGAGAACAACGACATTGATCGAGTCGATGAGGTCCCTGCTGCTACTTCAATCCCTGTTCATTATAATACTGAAGCAGAGGGCGCCTTTTCGGAGGAGACTTCGCGGGATGGGATGTGAGATGAAGCCATGGTATCATAGCTGACTCAGACATACCAGAGAGTCCGCAGCTGTCAGGGCTGTTCCGACAGCCGCAAACAACCAGGAGATGCGGATTCCCAACACCTGGGGCTTTATGCTGACTGGACAACATCTGAAATGCAAAGAGGGACACCATCGAACCGGGTATAAAACATACATAGGAGCTGGACTTCACCTACAGCTTCCAAAGGAGGCACAAGGGTGCAAGAGAACCCGTGAATCGGACTCCCACACCAGTGTTGATAGCGACAGCACGCCAGCACAATCCAATGTATCAAAGGTCAGTCATAGCCAACTAGAGCGTAGAGATATAGAGGTGGCCTTTAAAGGCCGAATCTTTAATTAAAAACACTGTCAATATCAAGATTCCCAAGCATTCTTAGAGAGATTCAAGACTCTAGTGATTGACGAGGTGAGCATAATACTGGCCAGAAATCAGTCAGGATTTAAACGCATCTGCTCATTACAGGTGACACGCATGATCCAGGCTCCTGATTCCGACCATATTGAGACAATTCATTTCAATAGTGGTATTAAATTGCAGCTATAATCATCTGATCTTGATGCTTTATTCTTCTCCATGATGGGTGAAGTGCTTTAAACGTTCCAAATGTTCAAGGCCAAGCAAGTACAAATCTTTGCTTTCTGTTCACTCTTTAGTAAATTGCGCCAGCTATTTTATACCACTCCTGGTATCACGCCACATAGAGCTACCAGTTTCAGTAAAACACAAGCAAGCATTAGTAAATATAAGGAATGATGACAAAATTTGCTGTGCATGGTGCATGCTGATCTGTAAGGGGACTCCTGAAAGGACCAGCAAATATCCAATGGAAAAGCTACTAACCGAGTTCAATTATACCGGCATTGAATATCTGGTATAACTGCAACAATTTAAAAAATCAAAATAAAGGAGCGTCCATGGCTGTACTTGGCCTAGATGATAACAATACAGTGATTCCTCTTTACCAAACGTCAATAAAAGGAATTACCACGTGAATCTGCTACGGATCACAGACGGGGTGAACTCCCAATCCTGTCTCATTTAGAAATTACTAAAATTAACAAACTGACAACTCACAAGGAACACAAACAAGCACTGAATCTCTAAGTCTTTCATGGGACATTTCACAAAAGAAGAACTTCTGAAAAAATAAAAAAATAAAAACACCAGCTGGGGTGTCAAAGAACTCAAGCTCTTAAGATGCCTGCAACGGATGACCTTCATCTTGTTCAAAGGGCACACCTGTAAGATTTGTAGCATACACTGATACTGAAAGTGTACCAGAACTGTCCAATCTTGTAAGCCTTCGACTTCCGAGGCTGAAACAAACCTATACAGCATCACGAGGCAAAGTTAATATCGCTGGAACTAATATGCTGGTATGACAACTCGTTATCTTAATTTATGCTATTTAAAGGTGCTGGTGCTATAAAACGTTTCTTTATCGAGCTTAAAGCGATAGCCGACATGCTATATCGCATATAGCACAATATAGCAAGATAGAGGAAATGAAGTTGATAGCTCAGGACTGGGTTTATATTCGTAGAGCCGTCATTGCCATATATGTAAGAAAGAGTTGAGAATCATGATGTGAAAGTCAGGGATCACGCTCAACTCGGAGATGCCTTCCTGGGAGCAGCACATAATGCTTGCTACTAAATATTAAGGTATCCAATTTCCTACCTATCTTTTTTCATTGTCTGAGCAGTTATGATAGCCACTTCGTCTTAGAGCACCTCATATACAATGATTGACCTATAATATGTATCACAACTACCTCAGGGTGGTATATAGCGTTCTGAAAGCCTTACAGGTGTATTAACTTGCGCATTCTAGATAACTTCAAGGTCCTGAGCGACAAAGTATCTAGTCTAGATACATGCTTGAAAAGGATGAATTAAGGATAACGAGCGAACATCAAGAGCTGATGAGAGCTAAGGGAGTGTTCCCTTACTGATATGTCGACTCAATAGAGAAACTTGCTGACTCACATCCTCCACTATTGTACCTGTTTGACAACGTCACAGAGGATGAATACAAAGATGGACAGAAAGTGTTGGATACATTCGAGATTGAGGATGTCTTTGAGAAGTTTAGGGACCTCTCTCTGGAAGTATACAACTAGACCCGTGTTGGTTTTATACACTGTCAGGGTTTGCCTTTAATGCTATGCTGAAAATGAAGAAGCTAAAGTTATACTTCATTTTGGATCACAAAATGCTACAATTCTTGAGAGAGCTATCAGATATAGAATATGCAACGTTTCCAAGCGATAAATAAAAGCAAACAAGTATGTACCAGGCTACGATTGTAAACAGAGGGATGAATACATTGCATACGGCGATTTAAATAACTTCTAAGGTTGTTCAATGAAGGCATAACTTCCTAGGGGCAATCTAAGTTGATTCACAAAAGAAGAAATTAGCCAGATTGAGTTCATCTAAATACATTCAGATTCAGCAGTTGGATATGTGCTAGAAGTTGATTTAGAGTACCCTAGCATTATCCACGAGTACCACAAGGAGCCTCCTCTCTGGCCTAAAAGTGAAATACCACCACACGGGCAATACAAGAAACTGTTGGCAACTCTGTACACCAACGATAATTACACCATGTACTATAAGAATCTACAGCAGTGTATTGGTTTATGCCTAATATTTAAAAAGGTACACAGAGTGGTGGCATATGATCAGTTGAGTTGGCTGAAAGCCTACAGTAATGTAAATACGGAAAGACGTGCAAGGGAAACTTCCAAATTTGTACAGAATCTTTGGAAGAAGATGAATATTCCATATACGGAAATTTTATGTGAGCAAATATAGTGACTCCCGAACTGTATCATCTTGGAAGCAGGCTAGGAAACTGACTGCTAGATCGACATTCATTTGGAGTATTGTATTTAATGAAAATCTTCTAGGGAAAGAATTGAGCGGAGGGAAAGTGCACATGAATAAGACTATCTACATAGGCAATCAGTTTTGGACATATCTAAATTCATCATGTACGATTTCTGCTATGAGGTTATGAAACCAAATTGAAAAGTCTTGTCCTGGTGTATATGTATATTGACCCATTCATCTTTGAGACATTGACATATATCTACGAATTCATGAGAAAATATCCACAATGTTTCGACACCTAAAATTATGTGACAAGCAGACAACTCTTTTGGCATTACACCACAAAACAAGAAAGTGATAGGTTTATTCAAGGGTGAGCTTGGAGGCAAACCCATGTACGAATTGGTCGACCTAAGGTCTAAACAGTATAGTGACAGATATGAGGGACAGGCTGTAAGGAAAACTAAAGGCGTGAACAAAACTGGCATGGCATTTCTAAATTTTGACCATTATTTCGAGTACGTAAATTATCTTGTAAAAACATTTCACAAAATAGACAACTTTTCGGAGATACAAGCATTCCAGCCATAAAATAGAGCAGAATGCAGTCGCTGTCCATGAGAGCCATTATAAGGGAAAGCTCATTGACACCTCAAATTATACTATTACGTGGGAGAATTATTCCCTGGCTATAGCTGAACCTTAAATATATCATTTTAAATATTACTCCGACACCTACATTGTCGTGAACATTGTGTATATGTTAGTTATTTATCTTATATTTTCTAAACCTTTCACTTTTCCCACTCACGTGGTTCTTTATCTTGTATATTTGTTAAACATTTTTTCCATTCATGTGTCTTTTTTATCTCCTATATTTGCTAAACCTTTCACATTGTCCATTAATGTGGTTTTTTAATCTTAATAGTCGCTAAACATTTAATTTTTCCACTCACATGATCTTTTTATCTTGTATATTTGTTAAAAATTTTTCCACTTATGTGTTTTTTTTTATCTTCACTTTTTCCACTTACGTTGTTATGTGTATTTGTTAAAACATTTTTCTACTTATGTGGTTTTTGTATCTCGTATTACTGTTAAACAAGTTTAATACTGTGAAGGGATAAATACAACGAGCAAAGTTGATAGAAATACAAACATTTTAATGAACTTGATAGGCTCTTTGTTTCAGTATTTCTTAAAATAAATCATTCCTGTCAATCTACTGCCTGTTAGGAAATCCACACCACTTCACAAGAATGCTATTTCCATGTCTATGAACCACCTTCCCAACTAGATAAAAGTTAGGAAGCAATTTAGAATGGAGTTCATGTTCATAGAATGCGCCTTTAATCATTTCACAGTACTTGTTCTTTAATATGTATGTAGCAGGATCGGTTCTCTTCACGGTGTGCATTTTTATGGTATTTAATGCCCGAATTAGGATTTCAACACTCCTATTAACTTCATATCCTTTCTCTAAATTGCCCTTTATGCTTAGATATTGTCACATAATCACCAACTTTAAACTTTCTCGCATTCCTCTTCTCTCTTCTATGATGATTATAACTATAGACTGTTAGAAGAAGATTGTTATCCTTGGCCTCATTTGGTTTCTTGGGAGTGTAGGAATGAAAGCAGTCATTATACTCTGAGATAATTCGTGGAACTCACTCATATGAACTTTGGGACAAAAGCTCTTTATACATCAAATTCCTCAATGTTCTTATCAAACGTTCAATAGTTGCTGTTTTCATATTGTTAAAGGTTGTGTAGAGGTTAATATTGTTGTTGCTCATCCAACTTTTAAAATAGGTTTTGTAAAACTCTTTTTCCATTATCACTTTGAATGTCTTGGGCAGTGACTTTCATTTTTAAGTATCTCTTCAACAGCTCTTGCAACCACTGAACCTGTTTTGATCTTTAAAGGTCTTGCATATGCCATTTTACAGTAGCCGTTACAGCGATGAGTATGTACTTGAAGCTTTTGATGAGTTTAGCATGGGGAATCATTTCAAGTAGATCAATCTGTACCAAGTCATTGATTCCTTTGCTGATAATCTTTCTACGTTTTCTTCACTTCCATTATGCTATAATTTTGGAATCCTTTAGCTCTTGAATAAGTTCATTTATTTCATGTGTGTGATTAGTGTTTCCAGCATCTCTAGATGCTATGAGTAGCCTCAGTCGATTCGCCAATGTATTTCGATCGTTTCAGTAGGCGTGGTCTTGCTTTCTCTCTCTGGGTGAAGTTCCTTCCATTCCATTCCAAAAGCTTTATGTTTTCTGGTGAGCGGTGGTATGACTATATACTTGTAAGAATTGTTATGTTACAGTCGTCCTTGTCTGACATTCTTCTTCTATGAACTGGTGTTGATTCTAGAATTCTTCTGTAAGTATGCAGATCATCTTCTCTAAAAACATGCATTTCTGGTATCTTCTTAAAAATTAGGTTATTCAAATCGGGAGTAGCACCGAATTTTTCATGTCCTACTCTGATTCGGTTATAAATGAAATCAATCGGCTTGCTCCCTAATGCGGAGGTTCCGTCTTCATATCGCACTCTATATATTGTATTGATTTCATCTTTCTCTCAAATTCGTTCCAGATAGGTCGAGATGTTTGCGTCTTTCGCTTCTTTATGGGGTATAGCACTTTTTGTGTATGTTTAAGATATCATGTTGTGGTTCATATACGGCCGCGCCGTGGCCGAGTAGTTAGACCACTCGACTCTCACCTAGACGGCTGGGGTTCGATCCCAAGCGATCGCATGTGATATTTATGGTGGACAAAGCGGCGCTGGTGCGGGTTCTCTCCGGGTACTTCGGTTTCCCTTGCCATCGCATTCCACCGGTGCTCCATCATCATTCATGTATCATCAGTGTCACCGCCTGCGGTGCCATAAGTAGTTAAAGCGGGCGTTAAACACTACAAAAATGGTTCAGATACTGGTTGAAGACCTTCAGTCATAAACCTCTGGGGTCCAACCTTCGGCTCCTTGAGCTCTCACAACTTTTCCTTTATTGCTTTTGTATGTTTAGCTATGGCTTCTTTAAGCCTTATGCTTTGGCTATTCAGCTTGTAGTGATACGATTTTGTCCGACTGTCTCCTATTTAGAGTTTGCTTGTTCTCATCAGATCATGTCAATATATATACAACTTTAAGAGCGATATTTATAATGTGCCCGTCTTTGGCTCTTGTAGCGTAAGCGGTGAAGGTAATAGTATAATCTATTTTGATTGCTGTAGCATACCTCACAACCCTCTTATTATTTACTTCAGCTATCGAATTTGCTTGCGGTGGAGGGGTCAGATATGAAAAGTACTACATTCAATCTGTTCTTCGTTTACATAAACTTCATATAAATCAAGACCCGATACTAGCACATATTTTAGGGTTCTGTTTGTAGTGACACGATGCGCTGGCCTCGCATTTGATTTAGCACAGCATTTATGACATTGACTTGGGTTTTAAGAACGCCGATGTTTTCCATTAATGGTGTTCGGTGTTTATCCTTAGAGTTCTATTTCGTATGGTCTACAGATCTATGCTTACTCTTGCAACAGTATCTTGAGTTGCTGTGGCTAGAACCTTCCTTTTGCTTGCGTGTACTTCCATTTTATTCCTTGTACTAAAATGTCTAACATACTTCTTCTTTGTCACATCACTGTCATATACGATAATAGTTCAATTATTTTATCATTTTAAATAAAAAATCTCCGTTAGAAATGATAAGAAGAGTTTTTGAATTCATGCCGGCATCATTTTCAGGCAATAATGCTTTCAGTCTTATAATATCCATATAATATTGTTTTCTGCAACCCTGTTCAAAGCAATTATGGTAAGATATGATGTTAGAACCTTGTGCTGAGTTTCTAGCGATTTATGAATGTTATTCCCAAGCATAACCTCAAATTCACTCATACGTTGATGTGATGCCTTTCGGGAAACTCTTGCAGTCAACCCACGGCGAAGTCGAAAGCGTATCAGTGTAGCGTTTAATTGATGCATCACTCTCATCTTCAGAATCTTGAATGTTGCACATTATTCTTTTCTTAAATTGGAAGCTGCCTTTTCCCTCTGTGCTTATGATAAAGTGATTAAAGGTTCTTTTAAGAAAGGCGTTGTTAATACTGAACCTGTCAATATTCATTCTGAGCTATGAATGATCAGGTTCTATTTTATCGTATTAAATGTTTAGGTATATGAATGCGCCAAATATAAAGAATCAACGTTTCGCTGTCCACCCATTCTATAAATGGATGGAATTTCCTCTTGCTTTTTAGTGATTACGTCATCGAATAAAAAATTAGTTTTCTTAAACTTTAGATAGGCGCAAAGCATTTTTCCATCTTCATACGTATTCACCTATATACCATCAATGTTTTCAAGTAGTTTGATAAGATATTGATACTTTGGTTGATAGAGAGATTTTGAATAGATATACCAGTTTTCGAATCGAAGCCCGTTACGTTTAGCAGCATACTAAGCAAAGCATTTCTCTTTCCAGCGCTTGAGCTGCCTAAGAGGAGAGCTCTAACAGTGTCGTTCACACTTAAGATTATTTTCAAAGTCTAATACTTGAATAGCTAGCGTGCACTCTTGCTTGACAAGCTCCATCTTGTCCACTAAATTACAATTCCACATGCTAATGCCTATGTACTAGCGCATTATAGCCTCGTCTGAAATCTGCTTGAATAAAAGGGAAATTTGATAGGTATGTAATGAGAGCTAGAAGTCTCAAGGTTAAGAAATAATCTGATCTCTTCAACAAGATTATTAATTGACTGCCGTTTGAATTTTATTTGTCGGGATATAGATATTGCGGTCCTGGAAGAAAACTTGAAAAGAGGCTAAAGAGAGGAGACAGAGGTGTTAATCCTTTGTAGAGATCACGATATAGCCTACACTGAGCACCAGGACTCTGTCTCAAAAAAAGTTGCAGAGAGGATTCCAGTTGAGAAGCCCTGAAGCAGAGTTCAATCATCTGATTCGTCGACTGGTGAAGAAATAGCTGCAAGACTTGTAACATGAATAATGAAAGGGAAAGTTTCTCTTGGAGCTGGCTCAAGAAAGAAAAAACGTGTGGATTTCTGCCTCTCATTCCTATTATTGCTGCAATAGGAGTTGCTGCAAAAGGAGCTGCATAAATACAAACGGCTGTAAATAAAAAGAAAGCTGCAGATTGGGAAATTGCAGCATTTTCTTGACATAATAGAGCTATGGAAGCCAAAGGAAAATGTCTTCGCAATAAACGGAAAAGGAACGGAGAATTACTACCAATGCCGCCACTTGCAACATCTTTGGCAGCTGCTTCAAAAATCGCTGATGTATTCAAAAGAGAACAGAGCCAAAGGAAATGGTCTAAAGTTAAAGAGTGAGAATTGCAGGGCTATGAAGAGGTAAAAAAAAAAACTCTGGCAGAGGCCTATACTTATCCCGGAAAAAACCCTAAGCAATGTTGATGTGGTGATGCATGCTAGACGCTTGAAAATACGTTATTTTCGTGATGTATATGTGAGTAACAATCCTCCTTCAACAACTTATGTCAGTGAAAGAATTGTCGTGAATTTAGATTCATCTGTAAAAGATGGAACGCATTGGATTGCTTTGGTAATACAGTGTTTTATTTAGCAGTTTCGGCAATTTGAGGCCTCCTAAGGAGATAGAGAGGTATATAAACGGTGTTAAAGTGATTTATAATATAACGAGATGGCCTTCTCCTTAGCGCGGTGACTGCTTGCCAAGCGGGAGACTTGGGTTCGATTCCCGGTACCGGCGTGGGGATTTTCCCCCCACTGAGAGACCTGGTCCGGGGTGCACTCAGTCTCGTGAGGTCCCTGGGGGTCAATTGAGGAGCTCATAATGGGGAAGTAGCGGTTCCAGGTCATGAGAACCACATTAACCGGCCGGGGGGAGAGGTTCGAGGCGCTGACCACATCTCACACTCCAATAGTGCACCACATCCATGACGTCTGTCGTGGACCAGGATGGGGGACGCAGCGTCCGGTGGGTAAGCCAAGGTTCCTTGTGGGCTGTCATGCACAGGAGTTATTTTTTTAATGTAAGGAGATTTCAAGGTTTTAGCTCAGTCGTCTGTGGACATTTGTGTCTGCAATTTCTATCGCAATGAGTTAAACCCTCCTCAATATTTGGATCCTAAAGGATATTATGACATCGCTGTATTGGATTTGGAGGCCTTATATTCAGTTCCTAGCGGACGAGAGCAATAATCACTTGCATTATCTTTCCAATGATGAGTTAGTAGTCATCCATATTCGCCCCGGAAAGTAGGAGATTGCAGATCTTCATACATTCATCAAGAATAAACTAGAGTTAGAGAGGGGTGTCTTCTTCATTAGTCGTAACAATAATACAATGGACGCTGAGATTAAATGCCTTTATTCTGTTGATTTCTAGAAAGAACATTTTATTGGCTCTCTTTTAGGATCTTCAAATACCACTCTTATTCCACCTGAAACGATGGCAGAGTCCGATTACCTCGTGAACACATTTAAGGTTAACATCAGTAGAATAGAAGGCAGCATAGCAACTGGCTCCTTCATTAATGTTAGGAGCGGTCACTCGTTATATGAGTTCTTTCCTTCCGTTGCTCCTGGATTTCCTATATCGCACGAGCCATCAAATTATATTTGCCTTCTCATCATCGATTCCAACTATATCGATCAAATCACTCTCAAAATCGTCGATCAAGACAGCAGCGTACAGAACTTCAATAATGAAGATATAGGTATAAGACTTCACCTCCGTTGCAATGGGGATCGATTTTAAGTGACGTCGTCCTGCATATAATAAGCAGCAGGTTCATTGGTTTGTTGGTACTTCGCCTCCGATCGTTAGACTGTTATTTTTTCAAGTGATCGAGGCATTGGGATATAGAATTCTGTGTTGGACTTGTTCAACGTTACTGATATGCCCATCTCCGACAACAAGAGTGCCAAAGAAGAGGAGCATGTTTTTCTACTACATACTAGGAGCATTCGTCATCTCTGGAATCTAATGATGCGATCAGAACTGCTTTCCAAGATAAAGATTTGTATATATTACCTGTCAGAAATTATCTATACATTGGAGGGGCGATTACTAAAGCGGACGCTACACCAACTACTGCAAAGCTCTCTAATAATGATATAGCCTTCATATTTGTGGAGATTCGACTGGATATGAATGCATCAATTGATGAAACAAGAAATCCTGGAATTTCAACAACTATGCACAACTATGCAGCCCTCAACACTATGGATTTAAGTTGTTTGTTGAATGCTGGATGGTTTTTCCGGGAAATTATGTGGACATTGTACACCCTGAAAGCGGTGTATTCAAAGTTATGGTGCCTATGTTTTTGTTTCTAGGTGTTGCTGATGATCACAAAGAGTTTCTTCTAAATAGCAAGTTTGAACTGGAGATGATTCGAAGCAAGGAATCTAGAAACTGTAATGTAGCTCCTGTAGAAACTGAAGATGCTATTGTCAAGTTACATCGCGTTGAATGGAGAATACCTGTGGTGCGTCTGGCGGATAATGAAAAAGTTGTATTTCTCAAGATTGTTAAGGCTGATAAAGCTGTACACATAGCCTTCACATCCATGGAACTTCATACCCAGCTAACAGCTCCACAAACCAAATCGTTTACATGAAATGTGGCAAAAACTTTTGTTTTAGTGGTTACTCAAACAGTAAGAATAAACGATAAAAAAGAGAAACACAAAAAGAATTACTCAGAGCTTGATCATTGTAATATCGCTAATCTGATACTTTAACTTAATAATGAGTGTTATCGCTGCCAAGACTTGAATTTGTGATTTGGAAATTCTAAATTTGGCACCTTATATGAAATGTATTCAAAGTTTCAGAGCTTGTATAATAACCAGGAAAGTTATTCTTTGTTGCAGAGAAAGGATTTTCAAAGTATGTCATCCACCAGATGGAACCTCACTGGAATTGTTAATATTACTCTAGAAATTCAAGCCAGCGCTAATATTCCACCTCAGATATCATTATACTCTCTAATTTTACACGATAAAGTATTTACCTACAAGCCCTTACCACGTGTAATGCCATCTATAATTTAAATATCTCTACTTGTAAAGGAATGGGATGAGGAAATTTGTAATTGTTTTCTATGGAATAAAACCAATAATAAGATTCTATACACAATATATTCTTATTTCAAATCATTTTCATGACATTTCTTTTCCATGACCTTGTTTCATAATTGCATTCCCTAGTTAGATTAAATAATTGTCTGTCTATAAATGCGCTAGCTCTGTTTACTTCTTTTACATCTTCATTTTTTAAAATCACTGTGACATTCCGTTGATTTGTACTAAAAACTCTAATGTAATTGTTTTCGATAAACGCTATAATATGAAATGAAAACACTATATTTTCACTATATTCCCTACATGCTCCCTTTTGTCCTTCTCTATACAGATCAAATTAAGGTTGTGTTTGTTTATTATCTCCCAGTCTAGCCATGTCATACATACAATTTCATTAAAATAAATTTTGCTGTGAAGCGATGGTAACTCATACTTAAGTCGTTTTGGAGATGTTGACTTGACGTGATCTGTTATGCAGGTTTGCTTGCGGATCCATATTTCTAAGGGCTCGGCTGTCGTCTTGTGATTTTGAGCATTCGGTCTTCCAACTGTCTTAATTTTCTGTGATGCTTGTCAAAGAAGTATTTCCCCTTTTTCACTTTCTTCTTCTCTTTTGTCTTTCCAGATCTAAAACATTAGTATTGTTGGTTATTAGTTTCATGCAAGAAGGCTGAAATAGTTTTTCTTGATATAATTATAAATATTTTAAACTCACATTGTCATATAGCTAGTTGTATTCATATTTGGGTGTCATCATATCACTGCAGTGTGTTGTCATCATAGATAGGACAGGCATTCCACGGATCAGTAATAGAGCCATCCAGTTTATCCACACCGCTTCTAGTAGGATCCAAAGAGCTCAGTTGGTACTGATGTTGTGTCTTGATCGCCGTAAAAAGGATGATTATTATTAACCTTCTTACACATAATAGGGCTATTTGTTGCTCGTCTCATTTTTAATGTTGTACTTACCATTGTCTCAGTTATCTTAGCCGGTACATGCAGCACGTTGAGTTTTACATTAAGTATGAGGTTATCCTATTGTGTTCTATCGGTTTTGAGCATAGTACTACATGCACGAGTCCCTTATATAACTCATAGTAATGCTCTTCATGTGCTGTTCTAATCATGTCCATTGTATCTATGGCATCATCATCAATAACCTCTTCATCTGGTTGCACCTTAGAAAGAAAAAGATAGCTGTATGATTAGTTATCAAAAAATATTTCAGTGTAGGGAAAGTAGTACTAGAGGCACTATATGTATTCTACTTATAATTTAGTTCTTTCGTAGACTGTGCAGTCATCGATGCAAACATGACGTGAAGTCATCCGATCAGAATATGCTGGATTTGCACATACAATTGCGTGCTTTCGAACATTGCACTATTCTTTAAGAAAGTATTCATACTGAGGTGACTTTACCCCGCTCTCACTTCTGTAATCGTCCCTTTCCGCGAAGGTCTCAATGTCAGCTTTGGAGAACACTTTCGGAGTAGTTATATCGAATAGATAGCGTTGCATTGCTAGCTTGCAGCTTATATAGCTGCTCGCATAAAACAGGTTTCCCTTGTATGCCATGGGGAGGGGATGGCTTGCAAGTCTCTGATCGTTCTTGTCTTTAGAGTGCATGAGCAGGTGTTTATTCTAACAATGATCTCTAAAGGGAGGAAGGATTGTGTATTGTAAGCTTCTGTGGAAGGTGCAAACCTCTGCACATACTTGTCTTTAGGGTGCAGGAGCAGATGTTCATTCTAATAATAGCCTCTCAAGGGAGAGTGGATTGTGTACTAAAAGATTTTCAGAAGAGTTGGTCTCTGTAATCTTGGACCACGTAAAACTAGCATGGACCTGTTTCGCACTGAATACTTGGAGATGGTTGGTATAGTTTGTATTGTTAGTTGGAAAATTCTAACGTTAGCTTGAGCGTGTGAATGTAGTGACTGCTCATGTTGTGAAGAGTGTACCACATGTGCTTTTTCAGTCAAACAATTCCATCAAAATACTTGTGATAATAGCAGAGGAAGAACCTTTCTTGAATGCAATTGAACGACTTGGTGACGGTTTTTTGGAGCTTAGGTTAGCTTATGTTAATTGGATAAATGAATACATATTTTCTGAATAGTTTAGGCCGGATTATATTAATTAAAGTAACTGGATGCACCTTTTCCGAATAGTTGAGAATAATTTCGTTTTGCAGATTTGACAATAAAGTAACTATACATTCAATATCTGTTAATGTGTATTTTAATCCATTTTAATATCGTGAAAACAGAGTAACAATACATTCAGTATCTGTATCTGTTAACCTGTATTTTAATCCATTTTTTAGTATCGTGAAAACAGAGTAACAATACATTCAATATCTGTTAACGTGTATTTTAATCCATTTTTAGTATCGTGAAAATCTAATTGCGTTTGCTTGTGATACTCGTTAAGGTACATCCGTTGTTTGTCTTTCGATTTTTTAAAGTGGTACGCTGCAATAATCATACAATCAAAATAGGTCATAGTTTGGAGTGAAAAGCAGGGAGGAGTGAATAATAAATGTAACTGTTGATTATAGGTTTTCATATGGTTCATTTGTACCTTTACACTATTCTGTTTACTTATTTATCATAATTGTGTATTTTACTATGTCTGGTACTATGGAGGTAGGATGCGAGGTGTGGCAGGTGTGGCAGTTGGTGAGACTATCTATTTTTGGAAATGTTTATTTGTATGTTGTCGCCATTGTTGTGACAAATGCCAGTACAGCTGAATATGCCGGGTGCTATGGAGGCAGGGGCAGTAGGAGGTGACAGTGTGGCAGGGGTGGTACTGGGTGGTAGTGGAACGCAGAGTGGGCAAATATCTCTAATTTTCAAACGTGTATCGGTATGTTAACGCCTTTTGTTGCGTTTCCTTTGTGGAAAATTTCCCTCCATTATAGTGGAACGTGACACCTGCGGATTAGGGGGCGTATAATAGAATTAATTGAGCGTATATTAGAATTAATTGAGCGTATATTAGAATTAATTTAGCGTGTAATAAAATTAATCAACCGTGTTATCTCTGTTGTTGGCGGTATCCTTTGTGGCCCAGGAACAACTTACATCTCCTACTAACAAACATTTGTCAATTACGAATTATAAAGCATGAGGGCAGTTAAATGAACTGTTAGGTACTCTCACGCATACGCCTTTCGTTCTGGTAGATGATAAAATAAATGTTTAACCATGATTTTGTTACACGACAGTGAATTTTAGGGATGGGGAAGAGCAGAGCATATAAACAAAACGCAGCTAGCGTTTTGGAAAATATTTGTTGGAGTTTCACAAGCCACATAAAACTCTGGATACTGCGGAGGTGGTGAAGATGACAAAAGACGACAAAAACATATTAAAAGGTGGCAAAAGAAGATTTATAGACATCAATGTACAGACATTTGAATAGAATTGTTAAATAGATCCTTCTCTTGCTCTGGAAAACGAAATAAATTTGAGTTGAGGTAAAGAGGCACATATACTTTATAAAGAAAGAAAGAAAGAAAAAAAGAAAGAAAGAAAGAAAGAAAGAAAGAAACAGTAATGTCATGGTTTAAGCTGGGAGGCTGGAGGCCATAGAAGTTGACTATTCTGGCAAGAGAATCTGCCCATTCTGTTGTTTGCCACCTATTTTAGCGGAATGTTCACAGTGGGAGAACCAGCTTACAACTAAACTCAAAGAAAAATGCAAGTCCTGCTAGAAGGAGATTGAGATGTTGGGATTGGTTGACTAGAGAAACCGGCAAAACATGGACAATTTTCGGGCTGAAGTGCGTGAAGCCAGAGCATATTTTTTTTTTTTTTTTTATTGAGCCAGAGGCAATTTACATCTATTTTTCTCTTTCCTTTTCATTGCTTCTGTCTTTTGTTTCTTACAGCTACCTTTAACCTGTATATGGAATTTGCATGAACCGTAAACAACCCATAGATTGAGTATTTGTGTAGTAAATTTAATAATTTGACCGCAATGAAGATGCACCCATCCGCCCATTCACGCATCCATTCATCCATCTATCCGTCAGTCCGTACCTTCGTTTGTCTGTCTATTTCTGCAGGATTGTATTCTCTAAATAATAGATTAAAAGCAGCAAAAAATTAGTGTTTGAAAGCCCTGAGTAGAGCCTACAATGTTCACTCTTACCAAGTGTTATCGTTCAAACTGTTTTGATAATAGTCAAAGAATGAAAAACAGTTGTCTGAGTTAAGTTTTTTGCAGCTGTAGTATATCCTGTAAAGTTAAACAGTAATAAAACTCAGATGCACAAAACTTTTACTTTGATTTGCCAAGCAGTATAGTTTTGTCTATATCTAATGAGGCAGGATTTAAAAATGTCGAGGAGCTATAGGATTAAAAAAAAAAATGTTTATTATTTTTTAAAATTGTGAGGCAACCTAAATCATTTTCTGGGGATTATGGTATTTTGACAACATTTTGCCAATATCTGTTAAGTTGTGCAGATTTCGACATGAGGTGTTGAAAGGATGAAGTAATGTTAGAGATAATTAGGTATATTATAATTTTCTTTAGTTCTTAGCATAATGTATGTAGAGTCGAGTGCATGGAACCGCGTCTATATAATGCGCGGTGGTTTGTGTTGGTAAGGAAATACTAAACCGCTTCTGTCACGCCCCCCACCCTCATACCAGGATCTGGTACTTCACTTAATGTTTGTCCTCTTCCCCCTTTCCGTTTGCTCCTGCAACTGTATTTATGTGAGTAGATCAATGTTTGAGTGTGAGATATTTTATATCAAATAGAATCAAGGAGGATTCACTCAGGATGCTTTTCAGACACTCAGGTGAATCATGTGTTCGTGTTCCTCTGTTTTCTTCGTGCGTTTAGGCCTCATCTTTATTAATAGGCTATGAGTACATGTTAGATTTGGATTCAAACCAATAAGAGATTGCCTCACTCGGGGCTGGTTTCGAACACGGTCGATAGCGAGTTTTTGTCAACATAAAATAATGAAAAACACTGTAGGAAACTATAAGAATCGGCAGGTTCCCATGCACCCACTGCACAACGTTTTGTCGAGAGAAACCAAAGAGTGCTATTTTATATTGTAAGGAATATATTTTCGTAACTAATAACTCTTTATTACTTACCAACTTTACTGTAACTAAACCCCTTTAATCCGGTGCTTTCGCAACAATTCTGCAGTACAATTTCCTCTCGTCTCTTCGGACGCAATTGCTTCACTCGCCTGTTTTGAACCTCTTCATTTTATAACCGTGAAGAGAATGTTCCAGAAAATGCGAGGTGTCCTATGTGCCTAGGTGTTGCACACGAAGGGTTTGAGTTGCGCCCCTCTTCACATGTTAATTTCTCCAACACTTGCGACGATGGCAATGGAACTATGAAAAGAAGCCCTCCAAACAGGTGCAGTGCCGGCAAGGTACAGACAAAATACGTCAGTATTTGAACTTTGGTCATTGGACGATTTTGAAAGTAGTAGAGTCGTTCATCAGCTATGCCGGTTCTAAAGGGCAAATTTACGAAATTTTTTCAAAATTATGCTAAAAATACTCCTTCATAAGAAAAATTCGCGAAGCCAGAGGGAAATTTCCTAATGTGAAAACGATACGAAACTCCCCCTCCAATAGCATATTTGAAAATTCTAATCCTCCCCATTTACCCTTTTATGTTGAAAGATATTATAAATTCCACACGTTCGTAATAAAAGGCGACAGAAAATCCCACGATATGCATATTCAACAAGACGAAATTGACATGAATGACCGGAATATACAAATGACCCATTCCCACTACACACACATATAACAAAATTCTTCTCTGTTTATAATAAGGTGCGGATTACTTGTGTTTTTAATTGTGCCGATGTGTTTTGTTGTTATTCTGAATATTAATGAATCCTATGGTCTATAGTTGTAGAGTGGAGGAAATAGGACAATGCCTCCAAAAGGAAGCCACAATCACGAAAGAGACACATATCTAGGTACATTTAACTTAGTTTCTACACTTTTACTCCATTTATCACCTGATTATGTTGAATTCATGAAACAAAATATCTGCTGATGTGAAATTAAACGACAAGTATTTTGCCAATTTAACAATAAATGTCATACACGTTTCATTATTCTTGAGAAGTTTTGCAATTTCTTGGTGCAGATATCATTATAACTTTTGGATCAAACAATGAGAAGGTACATTACCGAATGTAATGTTTAATCACCATCTTGAGTGTATATTCTGTACCACTGAAGATCCTGGTGACCAGGAGCAAGAATAAGGAATGGTAAATACCGCCCTCAGTTGGTAAGACAATGCAATCAAGTGACATGCATAGACTGGTGCACAGAAATTGTGCCGATGTTGTTAGTGTCTTTTGTTGTGCTTCTTAACTTAGTGTTGGCGGGATATTTTCAGTGTTCCACACCAATCGTAGGTTGGGCAATATCCCATTGGGTTGTATTCACGTCAACACACAAGCAATGACCAATGAGCAAATGGTGTGACCAAGGTAATCATTGCAAAGGGAAGGAAGTAATTTGGCCAGAGTGGAACGATTGTCAGCACCACCTCCTGGCAGAACTGATGCTGTTATAAGGAACGGGGAAGAGGTCCTGGATTAATTACTAGAACTTTAGTTCCATGATCGGCTTCGTGTTTTCCCGTTTATGTTTGTTTACTTAACGACAACATGATCTAGGAATGCTTTTGTTTGTTCGGCATATTTTGCATAATGAAATTGCATGACTCTAAGTAAATAGTTATGTGTAAAATGGTGTTTAAGTTAATACACACAAGTAAAAAGATAAATTTGGTTAATCCCTCAACTCCTTCCCCCAAAAAATATGCACATTTAGTACTTTTCATTATTCGAAAAAATTGGCAGTCTAGTTTTTGTTCCTTCCCTCAACAACCAGTGATAATATAATCAAATTAAGATGAGACGTATTCTAAATTATACGTTTCAATGAATCTCGAACTTTTTGTAGCTCTGATTCGCCTCTGCCATCGCAAAACAAAGCTCACACCCATTTTACCAATCACGCCTTGCTATAGCTTACAGGGGTTTCAACTGGAGGCGTGGTAGATGAGTGGTGCTGTTCACGTACCAACCTAAACTGCTATTACTCATATCGCACGTTTCCGTGTATCGGACTGTACATACTTAGAGCAAGTTTAGTAATTTTGTACAAGCTGCAATAACTTTGTTGTAAGGTTCGATCAGGGACAAAAAGTAACTTTTAAAGATTAAACAAAGAGTAAAAATAAAATTGTCGATGAATACTAAAGTAAATGTGTTTTACCCCTCTTACTTATCATCGGAGACGGTGAACGGGTTGCCTCTTAGAGAGGTGAACGAAAGTTGCTCACTCCAGTTCCCCGTTGAGCGCTTTTAATTTTAAAAAAACCCGTTGAGTCCTGCAACTCTATTAACGCACGAAGGGATACCTGCACACGTCAAGTACTGGGTATTTGGGTAAACTAGTGTGTCTTTTCGTGCGTACTTATTCGTTCCTGAAGGACTTTGTTACACATATAATCGCTCTTAAGAAGAAGCTATAAAACAAATACGAATTCAAGATTCTTTGCTAAACCAAAGCTTTCAAGTTTGGTTCATGATTTCATAACAAATGTCCAGCGTAATAACTTCTTTGAGCCAGCGTGTAAAAGTGGGATCCTCTAAAATAGAACACTATTTTATGTAATATATTCAACACATAACATCGTAATACACGTGCTTCACTATACCCTCCTACTTCTTGAAGTTATATCTCGTAGCAGTGTATGGCGCGCCGGTAATGTTGGTATAAGTATGAATTAGTTCTGCGCTGTGGCTCTGTAGCTACATCTATACTTAAAGCATAGTAAGTGTTAGAGCTGTAAAATTCTGCCGAGGGGAGCAAAATTCGGAAACTATTCGTATCATTTCTAGCCCAAACCACTTGAACACAAAATCCAGCTGGGATTATGTAAGTCAACAGAGTTAACTAACAGGTAATCTTCAAATGTGTGGACCATGTTCATGACTATTAGAACATATACTACTACTACTACTACTACTACTACTACTACTACTACTACTACTACTACTACTACTACTACTACTACTACTACTACTACTACTACTACTACTACTACTACTACTACTACTACTACTACTACTACTACTACTACTACTACTACTACTACTACTACTACTACTACTACTACTACTACTACTACTACTACTGTTACTCCACTAATAATAATAATAATAATAATAACAATAGTAAAATAATAAGAAGAATAGTTATATTCAAACACAAACAAGATGTCAGACGGCTGTAACAATAGAAGCTAAAAGTCAGTACACCAAATACTACAGTCTCGCCAGCCGTTCTTCGGCCCTGACGTTTTGCGGCGAAAGGGCGATGGAGGGGGTGGTTAATTTGACATCCATTATGAGTGCAGTTGAAACGGACTATCAAAATGATGATTAGATTGACATACATTAGCTTTAAAATATTGAAAACCAGGTTTCTGGTTCTATTGTCAAGCAAGGTGGTCAAAATTACAGCATACCGTTCGGATACTACTTTTACATATGTTGCACAGAGTAACTGTTACATTGCCAATATTGGGAGCGACCATCGCCCTGGATGTTAAAACTGTCTGTTAGCACCAATCAGCTTAGTGTTTGTAGTGTTTGTAAGCCAGGAGTTTATATTCAGGCTTCGTGAGTGGTTTGAATAGGAGCAGGACACTGGTGGACCTCTTTTACCTGTGACCAAAGTTTTGGATTGGGTTTGTGATGCATTGAAGACTGGAAGAACCACATTGAAGAGTGTGATGAAGGAAAAGTGCCTAATTGATTTTAATACACCGTCTACAGTTCTGCGTACTCCGGGAAATCAAAGGCACGAGCTAGCCCTAAAATATCACTTGATGCACTTCAAAAGGATGCGATTAGACAGCATGTGTATCAATATTGTACGAGAAAGGAATTTCCTACTCGTGAGAAGCTATTGTACCCACTGGCTCATTTATTGGTGAAAAAAACAGCTTAAGTAATGAGCTAAAAGAACTTAGTTTTCGATTTAAGAAATTTTGTGGGAGGAAGCTGTGATGGAAGGCAGTGGCATAGTTGCATGGCGTGGCAAATTTTTTCATGAAATTTTAATAAACTAATCCTGAAATGTGGTCTGGCTTGAAGAAACATGGATGAAAGCGGGACATCCAAAGACAAAGACAAAGATGTGAACAGATCTCACAGTTGCAGGGGCAATGAAAGCGCCAGTTAGGAAAGGATGTAGATTGATTCTACTTCATGCTGGTGGTGTACATGGTTTAATTCCAGGGGAAATGCTGTTATTTAGATCAAAGAGCACTCGTGATTATCACGAAGAAATGAACGGAGACACATTCAAGACCTGCTTCCAAGAATCTATTCTGCCAAATATCGCTCGAAACTCCATTATTGTTATGGACAATGCGCCATACCAAACGGTTCAATTAAACAAAGCACCGACAATGAACGATAGAAAGAATGTCATTTTGCAGTGGTTGGAGAAGAGCAATATACCTGGAGTCTCTGCAGAAATGACGAAAGCAGAACATGTGGAACTTTCAAAAGTGCACAAGCCACGCTTTTGTACTCATGAGATAGACACCATTGCTGCTGCTCATGGTCACACTGTCATCAGACTACCTCTCTACCACTACCACTTCAATGCTATTGAATTAATTTGGGCACAAATGAAAGGATATGTTGCTGAACATAATAAAACATTCCGTATTGCTGATGTTAAACTACTGACACAGCAAGGAATTTAGCAAGTGACAGCAGATAAGTGGAAAAGTGTCGTGGATCACACTTGGAAAATCCTGAAACAAGCAAGGGAAGCTGTCGGCCTAGTGGAAACACGTGTGGAGGAACTAATAATTTCACTCGGTCCTGATGGCAACAGCAGCTTCTCCGGTGATAAAGCCAAGGAAATTGATATTTAGGAGGATTGCGGTGTTTCCCCACTCATTCACAGGTAAGTTGTTTTAAGTTGTTTAATAGTCATTTTAATTAGAATAATTTTTTTGTTCATATATGACATACCAATTGTCTCCATGTTCTACTATTCTGCAATAATGTATAATATACATACTCATACTGTTCCCATACGTTTCAAGAAGTAGCGATTCGATCTGCAAATAATATGTACAATGTTTAAATGCACATGTGTTCCTCTGCTTGAAATTCCCGCTAAAGAACTGGTAACACCGGTCGCGTTTTCCCTCTCGAGAAGTGTGAGATCCGGAGAACTGGCGAGACTAGTTTCTCGTATGCGGTGCCATTGTTGGCAACGCCATAAAGATTTTAAATGAGATAACAGAAACACAAGCAGATAGTCCTACGTAATATAATGACTATGCATTGGCAATGAGTGAATATCCAATCAAATAAACCTACATTACGTATTGTTCTTACATGCACTAAGAAATGCCCACATATTCTCCATAATGTGTTCTTTTGTGCAAACACCAGCAATAAAGCATTACCATACACTCACTCTGTCAATAATAGTAATGAACCCATTTACAAGTGACTGCGCCGCGGCCGAGTGGTTAATCCACTCGACTTCTACATAGTCACCGCTAGCGATGACATTGATGATACAGGGAATGAAGTTGGAGCACTGGCGGAATGCGATGTCGGGGACAACCGGAGAGCCAGGAGAAAATCTGTCCCTGCACCGCTTTGTCCATCACAAATCCCACATGTGGTCGCCTGGGAGCGAACCCAGTGTATATGAACCGTAAACTTCGAAGATTCCACCTTTAATTTTCAAGCAAATTTCAGGGTTAGTAAATTTGTCTCAGTGTATACGAACTACAATTTCAAAAATTACCTATTTATTCTCCTCAAAAGTTGTGAAATAAGATGTAATTAACACATATTATTTTTAAATGTGAGGAGGCATTCCTGGGTTAAATCCGCTCCTTGTGTGAGGCGCGATTCGTGTTTGTGTCAGCAAAGCAAAATTACTATGAAAACACGATTTAATTATTGAAAGCATCTACCTGCTATAGATTGAAGAAACTCCAGTAACTTAATGAGCTATAGAATGGCTAAAAACCTATCATACATATCATACGCATGATTAAAATGGTAGGAGTATACCTAAAATGGGTATAAAACGTAGCATCATTCTTTTTGCAAAAACCCTGCTGGTAAATAAATTAACACCTTTTTTATTTTATAATACTACCTATTAATACACTGTTATTCATAAAATGTATTTAAAATAGTATTAATGTTATTACTGGCATCAATTTTACGATTTACTTGAAATAGCCTGTTACGTCTTTTTAGTATACTGGAACTGGCATCTCTAGTTTCTTCATGTATGTTCAATATCGTAGGTTCCTTTCGGAAATACAACTATATAATTTGATACACGATATGTTATTACAAAAACTAGGTCTCAGAAAATTAGTAATATGTTAACACGGGGGGATAACGCTGAGATGTGGCAAGTACTAAAACATTTACGAGGCAACCGTCAGGCGCCCAACGAAATTTCTCCCAGAAAATGGGCAATGCATTTTATGGGAATATTCGGGAAAGGTGAAAGGGAAGGAATTTTTATAAAGGAAGTGCAAATTTTGGGAAATCTTGAGATCCCAATACTGGACGAAGAAATATCAGCACGAGAAATAGCACAGGCGCTGAGGAGTCTGAAGGAAGGCAAGGCTCCAGGGTTGGATGGGCTGCCCCCGGAAGTTTTTAAAGCCGCAGCCAATGTTAATGAGTTTGGTAGGAGTATGCTCCAGATATGTAACAGATTGTTTATTGAGGGGAATTACCCTACCTGTTGGGGAAAGGGCATTATTCATCCCATTTATAAAGGGAAGGGAACTATTGGAAATCCGGATAACTATAGGGGGGTTACTCTTTTGCCAATTATGGAGAAAATTTATTGTAGAGTGTTATATAACCGAATAAAGGACTGGGAATCTAAATTTGGCAAACTTTCAAAATTTCAAATGGGTTTCAGAGAAGGACACAGTACCATAGATGCCGCTTTTATATTAGACACTTTAAGGACGAAGCAACTGTTAGTTAAGCGGGGAAAGCTTCATTGTGCTTTTGTGGACTTTAAGAAGGCATTTGACTCTATCAATCGAAATGCATTATGGTACAAATTAGGCAGAAAGGGATTATCAAGTAAAATGGTTAGAGCATTGCAGGCAATGTATCAAAATGTCGAATTCTGTGTGAAGTACGACAGAAACAGAGTGTCCGAGAGCTGCCGAAGCTATAGGGGAGTGAGGCAGGTTGTATTTTATCTCCCTTGCTATTTAATCTCTTTGTGGATGATATTACTGATACAATGATAGCAGAGAATATTCAAGCGCCAGAAGTAGCGGATTTGCAGATCCCAACACTTTTATACGCAGACGATTTAGTATTGTGCTCTACAACAGTAAACGCATTGCAACGAGGACTGGACAAACTTAAGAACTATTGCGATGAATGGCTACTTACAGTTAATGTGAATAAGACTAAGGCAATGACTTTCAAAAAGGGCTGTGTTTATAGCAGGGAGGAGACTTGGACATATGCAGGACAGATACTGGACAATGTTAAATCTTTTGTGTACTTAGGACTTACATTTACAATGAACGGAAAATGGACAAAACACATTGACATTGCGAAACACAAGGCAGGGGTGAAAGCGGCGGAAGCTCTCCGGATAAGCTGCAGAATTCCGAATATCTCCATAACCTTAATGGAAACTGTATACGGAGCGACAGTTAGATCCACGATGACATACGGAGGAGAAATATGGGGGTGGGAACAAACAGGAAATCTGGATCAAGTGAGGACCCAATTTTTGAAAGGAATTCTGGGTGTAGGGAGGGGTACGGCAAACTGCGGAATAATGAGGGAATTCGGGGCACATAGTGAAACGATAGAGTGCAAAATCAGAGTAGTTAAATATTGGATGAGAATCGTTCACGGAAACCAATCCCTAATTAGGGCAGTCTGCTACCGCGAACAGTTGCGAAAGGAAGGTAATTTGACGTGGGCATCAAAATTAAAGAAAGGGTTGGAAACCATTGGGATGGGAGACATTTGGATGGCGGGGCAGGAAAACAGGCGAAGTATTTGGAGAAAAATTAAGAAACGTCTCTGTGATATTGACAGACAGCAAATGATTGCGCAATGCACAGAGAAGGTGTCATTAGAAGTACAGTCTGGGCTGAAATCGGAGTGGGGTATGGAGCAATACATCAAAACAGGTACCAAACTCATTAGAGAGGGGCTCACGTGGATTAGACTAGGAGCATGGAGGAGCACGAAAATTTCTGACGAGAATGGTACGAGAATCTGTCCCATTTGCGAGGAGGAAGAGTCGTGGACTCACATCTTGACAAGATGTAGGGGCACGGAGGAATGGCGGGAAAAATATTTGCCGCGATTTTTTACCACTGCGAATGTAGGGATAGAAGCATGTTGGACGCTACTGGCAGGCACGGAAAACATGGACGGGCTAGGTAAATGTACACTTAAGGCAAGACAGCTAAGATCTGAGGAGGCTGCCAATAGAGAAGGGGGGGGGGGAATAAGATCAACTAAACAAAAGTGACTACAATGTTCTACATACATATATATTATGTCAAACTTAGGTCACTGTTGTGCTAGGGTTGTATATATTATGTGTATATATGTCTTTTAAGTGTAATTATCAATTATAAGAGGGTGCATTTATGAAGGTTACTCTGTGCTGTAAATGTAAATTGCTATATTTTAATATCTTTGTATCTTTATTTTCGGATTCACTCTTAATTTTATTGTTGTTTAATATTGCTTTTGACTGTGTATTTCCTTTGTCTTTTTATTTTCGTGTTTACTCCTCTAATTCTTTGTTGTGGTTGTTGTTTTAATATTGATTGTAATGTGTATTGCAAAAGCACGTACGGTCTGTGGACCCGTGCGACTGTTGAAATTCTATGTATGATATTGCTATGTTAATAAATACACTTATTCATTCATTCATTCATTCATACAAAAACTAGGTTGTAGCATTTGCTTCTGTTAGCGTGTGACACATGATAGGTATAGGTTATTATCTTTTTTTTCCTTTCTTTCTCTCTGTTTGTAATCCAGCAACTTATTCTAAGCGATTGATCCCAATAGTTCTGCTCATCCTTCCTCGTTATTCTTTTTATTCTATTTTAGAACCGTTTCTACAATATCCGGATTAGATTGCCTATCGTTAATCTTCAAATAAGCTTTTCTGGCCACTAAACAAAGTTCTTATTTTAGTCAGTCACCAACTGGTGGTCCCTTGAGTAAAGTAGAATGAGCAAATTGGCTCAATGCGCCTGCGAATCATCTACTGTGCACTCGTGACCAACTGTGCGGAAAGGAAGAACAGATGATCCCTTCAGTGCTGTGGCGATATGCAACATTTTGCGTTTGCAATAGATAGTCCAAATTTCAAGTTTTAATATATAGCTAATGTAGGTTAATGATTGGTAGAACAATTACTCCATTACATCTTTTGTATTATTATTTATACTTCGAATATGAACAATACATTTATGTACACATAGGTGGCACCGCAGGCGATGACACTGGTGATACATGGAATGAAGTAGAGCACGGGTGGAATGCGATGGCGGGGGAAACCGAAAAAGCCGGGGAAAACCCGCCTCTGCTCCGCTTTGTCCACCACAAATGTCATGAGGTCGCTTGGGATTGAACCCGGCTGGATAGGTGAGAGACGAGTGGTCTATCCTCGCGGCCACTGAGCGGCCCACACACAGGTTGGGAGATGCAAATGTTTACATCAGCGTTTGAGGGCAATGTGATGATCCAGCATTTTGTAGCTTTTTCAGTATTTTCTAAAGTTATGTTCACGAGAAAAATGTCAAGATATTTTTAGAATGGCTATTATTCTCTATCTCAGATGTTCGGTAGTTTACGTAACAGTTGACCCTCCTCTGCCCTCTGGCCTTTGTCCTGCCCGACTATAGTTGGATTATGTATGTAAAGACAGCAAAGACATATCTCAGAGCCGTTGAAAGCACATTAGAGACAGAAATTAGTGTCTCATTTATGACAATGATATTAGAAAGCGGACAAAGAGATGCGCTTATGTTTATTTACTGAACATCAAATTATTTGCAGTAATTCACCTCCTACACTTGATGTATTGTATATATTTTATGCACACACACAGGATAGTAGGTGAATAAGAGCAAATATTTGTCTCAGCTTTTGAGGACTATATAATAATTCGCTATGTGCAGTGGTTTTCTTCGTAAATTTCTAAAGTAATATTCATGTAGTTAATTTCGCGACGTTTTTAGCGTATCTTTTACTCTGTCTCAGATGATCGGTGATTGCTTATGTAACAGGTCATACAGTTGAACCCTCCTATGCCCTGCACGAGTAAGGTGGTGGAAGTGATGGAAATACTTCACACTGAAGCTTCAGTCTACGTAACTATACGTTTTTATTTTCTTAGAATATTATCTGATTTGGATTCACAACGTATTCGAGGTTCAACTTACGAATATTGAACACAATGACATTATTCTTTATTTAAATTTGGTTTTATTTAACAAGTACATAACTCAAACCAACATGTAAGTATTGCACTTCGTACTGTAGACTACGAAATCACCCTCATTACTCTTACAATGGTGTGAGATTAAAATTAAATCTCAAGCCTCAAAATACCTTCAAATTGGGAACTAAGAGAACTGGGCCACAGATTCTTTGTTATACTGCAGTTAACATTCGCCTTTTGGGAAGACGATGATCTAGAAATCGCTGATGATAAACTTCCTCGCAGCATTGGCAGATTCTCTAGTTCCAGCGTAAATTGAATAGATATCTGTTCATTCAGCATATATAAAGTCATTCATTACGTAAATAAATTTCGCGAGAAGCGGTACCCATTTCCTCACTGTGAGTCACGTGAATGCAGGTCGGTAGCGTGTGAGGTGTGCCAAGCACAGGAACTGTCTTTGTGTGATGGATGTAAACCTGGAAGAGTCATAATGCATTGTCGTACAAAAGACATTAAACCACGATTTGTGTGCTTCATTTATGACAATGCAATTAGAAATGGGACAAAATGAGATAAACTTACGTGTCATACATTTTTCTCTACTTTCACCTCCCATCCTGTGATGTATGTGTGTGAATATATAGAAAAATGAATAGAATGATTACGGTAATCATATAGTAAAACAACACGCTCCTTAACTTGGCTAATACTATTGTAATAGCCTAAAGTATGAGAATCAATTTGCAACGAAAAAGACTTTCATTTTTATAGAAGTGATTATGAACAGACATCATGTTAAATATATACTGGCTGTAATCCGCACTGATGTAATTCTTTCCGAGTTAGCGACGTGAGTGCAGTGCCTCTGAAGATGTCCCCCACAGACAGGGACGAAACGTTAGGTAGATATATTTTAACTAAACATATTTTAACCTACAGACCACGGCAAAACAGCCCGAAAATTTTAAATTTTAAGACATCATGTTAAATAATTGGTAACGAACACAATTTGAAAAAAAAAAAAAAAAAAGCCTGTGCCTTGGTAATTGTGGTACACACTTGCATGTGTTGTGGAATGACGCTGTAAATTAAATTTGATCAGTGCAGAACTGCACCGAAAACCAAAGTATTATCCCGCCACTTTCGATACATAAAAAGGATTCATCCTACAGAGGCATAAAGTAGAGGCACTGGACAGCAGCCCTATAGCCCTATTTGTGATTGTTAAGCTTTCCATTCTAAATTCGACAGAAGCGATACAATTGGGGAATTCGTAAAGTGGAAAAGAAACGATTAATGCCTTACGAAGCAGGCAACAAAGAATATTAAACTTGGTGTCAGAACAAAATGGTAGAGACGAAAACAAGTAGGTCTCAAATCTTCACTTATGATGGCTACGAAAGACTTATATATATATATGAGATTACACGAGGATAAAAGGTCTGATGTGATAATCTAGAAGCGGAAATGAGACAATCGCGTCAGAGTTCACATAATCTTACTTCTGTATCAGTGGCTATTTGCTGAAGTATTTCTTGTTTACTTGTGTTCTCTCTCCTAAGTCGAAATTTATACTAGGTATAATACTATTATAGGCGGCGCCGCAGGTGAGAGATTAGACCGCTTGCATCCCATCTGGGTGGCCCGGGTTTGATCCCAAGCGCCCGCATGTGCAATTCGTGGTAGACGAAGCGACAACTAGCCGGGTTTCCTCCAGTTTCCCCCACCATTCATTCCACCAATTGCTCCATTATCACCTTTCCAATCATCAATTTCGCTTACATTTCATACCATCCACTTCCTCATGTTCATGCCTGGTTACGGGCCGACCCCTCGTAACAGGTTCTCCATTCTGTGGTTTCGTGCCATTGGCTCCACGACAGGCTTCTGAACCCTAGATATTGACTTGTAAGTCCTAGGGTGTTGTCAGTCCTATACAGGGGGGGTAAGACGATTACCAAACGAAACGAATAATACTATTATGCCTAAAGAGAGAAAATGTATATGTATGTGATTTCGGTTAGTCTTATAAATCACTAAATCGATTTTGGTAATTCTTTTATCATTTCGCTACTGTCATAGAGTATAAAACGCATTATAATTGTAATTCCTTACTTATTAAAGTAAAAATAAGGATTTGCAAATCCGCTGTATTACCTATAACAGAAACACATTAAACAACTACTTACGAAGACTGCGGGGGGGGGGGCGTAGGGTAGTTAAACAAGACAGACGCTTGCGTTAATATCTGGTTTTCTCATACGTTATTAGGAACAGCCTGCGCTGCACAATTTTGCAACTATATGGGGTAAAGGGAAGGAATAGCCCTAACATCCTCCAGATGATTGTACAATGTACGGCGGATGTATATGAAATTAATTAGAGGTGTAAAGGATAGACAACGGAGGGGAATACACGCGCGCTGTTACCTACGAAGGTATATCTTACCATCCCAGGTGAAAGGGATGACGTGAAGGAACCAGAGTTGATCAAATGCCGCAGGCAGACAGGCCAGCAGAAATTATTGGCTATTCCAACTAGCGGAAAACTTATTGCCAAGGACATATCCCGAGAAGTGCTATCCAAAGATTGCAGACCGCCAGTCACCTAGAAATCTGGCACACAGGTGACTGTAGGACCAGTTTTACATTCACAAAAGTAACGCTTAGGTATATTATGCTTTAAATTATAAAATTCCAGCTGAGAAAGGGAAAAAAGCAAACATTCATGTGTAATAAATTACCGGTAGCATTAATACATCGGATGCGTTAACGACAAACGATGTTTAAAACTATTGCAGAATTAGACAAAAATAAAACCCACACACATGTTTAATGAAACCGTGTGCGAAGTGTTGGAAATAAGTACCTGCCAATATTTTAACAACATTCCGGAAACCTACGAGAGAAGCCTATGAAGAAATCGATGGGTGATCGGTCGGTGGAAGCCTTTGATTTTCAATGGTACGGAGTGGAGAGAAGCCATCATCATTGTTAGATCCTGTCCATTCTCTTGTACAAACAGAGGATTGCCTATCGCTCCATCTTCGGCAGAGGTGCTATTAGAGACTCAATTAAAATAAAACCCTTAAAAAGAAGCGAGCGCTTCGCTGTCAGAACAAAGGCGACTAGCCTCGTACAGCTCCGCAATAAGGTCTTCAGATTCGTGTGAAGAATCTCCAAATGAGGCAGCCAACTTAACCAAGACCTAGGTCGGCGATAACTTCAATCTTAGTAAAAATAAAATCATTGTAAGTACATGGACATGAGTACATACGTTCCACGTACATTCCTAAATCTTTGGACCAATTCAAACAAAGAGCATACTTATTACTTACTACTTAGAGTAAGAATTATTGAGGGGTTTATAGCCTCTTTAGCATAGCTCTAAAGATTTAACCATATAGGCAAGTTAAAGAGGCTCGAGGATTTGAAGCAGTCTCTAGAACATTTCGGTATATGCTAAAAATTGTCGTGGATATATCGCAGACTACTATAGAGCATTCCAGAATATTGTAGAATAATCTTAATTTAAAACATATCTAGACATTCTGGCCATTTCTAAACTTTTACTTATAGAACCTTATAGAACATTCTAAGTACTGCAGGCAACCGAAGAGGTGTACATTTTGGATTCCTATAGAAATTTGTAGAAAAATATTGAAATACATTATACCTTTCTGGAACGTTATAGATATTTCTACATTTCACTTGAGTGAGCTGTAAAAGTAAAGTCAATTGTGGTGCATTCTAGACCAGATATGAACACCAAATAGCATTCTGAAGCTTTCCAGATCTTTCTGAGTATTCGAAAGGTTTTAATGAATAAAATAGCACGGAAGTGCGACTTATATTTGTCGGGGAAAGTTAATGGCAATTTAGAAGAGTATATTAATACCCTGAACAGTGCAAGGTATCTCGACAAACCACCCACAAGTATCTATGTAAATGCTTGCACGCATTCGTCCTCTGGGGAGCGTCGTTTCATGTACATCTGTAAATCATAGGCCTAGTTGGCTTTAAGCCTCAAGTTAGATTGATGTTGGAAATTTCATTAATACCTGTACAACATAGGTATTTAATAAAAAATGTCATCATTATTTGTAGATGTTTATCAAATTTTCATTGAAAATACCCAAGCAAAGCGAATTACAGGATTGAGGCACCGCTTTTAATATATAATAGTGGCATTAATTCTGGACACTTTTGTAAATTAGCTTTCAAATTTGAATGTTACATTCAACTGTATTTTAGGAACATTCTTATCTGATGAATTTAGTCATAAAGTGTTACCATAATACAGTATTGAACCGTATATAATAAACTGGAGCTAATTTGGTGCATAATGGGTTTATTTGAGACTAACTTTAGAAAACATAATGTTATAAATTTGCACATATATTTTTTATTTTATCTTGTATTCAATGTGTAAATGGGATTATTGCTGTCATTTCAAATACAGAACATCACATTTTAGGAAATCTTTTAACTTTAGGCTTACGGCATTTCAATCCCATGAGCAACACCATGAACACCATAATCTTAAAAATACCACGTTTCCCTAATTTTGAGCCAGCTATTATATAAGAGTAATAATGTTATATATTTTACACTCTATCCAATATGAAATATAATTGATTATTTTAATTTAATACGGGGACCCAAAATTGTGGAAATCTCACATTTCTAAAGTTATGGAGTGGAATTGTCATAGTCTTAAAATTAATAAATGCTGAGCTCCTCTACGTAATATGAGAGCAATAAATCCAAATATTACATTCGGTACAATATAAAATAAAATTATATATTTTCTAAAAGTTTGACAAAAGTAACCCATTAAGTGTCAAATTAGCTCCATTTTGTGGTAAAAAGCTCAATGCGGTATTGTGGTAACACTTCCTGGCTATTAACACTATAAAAATGCTTCTTGGCTATAATTTATCAGATAAGTATGATCCTGAATGAGAGTTCAATTAAATATTCAAATTTTAAAAATAATTTAACAAAGTCTGATGTGTTCCATTCATATAAATTTCTCTAACTGTTCCACATACACTGCGTATAACTATTAGTATTAAGGATTTTTATTTTATCTATATCATGCTAATCGAGATAAACATTAGCAGAATTGGTCCTATTACATGCTTTCTTGTAAGTAGAAGAGAAACAAGGTTTTACACTAGGATATAGAGACAGGTCTTTTAAAAACTGGTCGCTACGTGAAACAATCGAGATATGGTTCACTTGGCATCGTGGTTTGTGAAAAGTTAGGTAGTTTAAAATTGAAGGCAATAACAAGGAGTATTTAAAAACGGTCAAATGTACAAGAAAAATGTATGTGATATAAATGATGCGTTTTAAAGAGGTCTATATTTTTAGTGTAATAAGGTTTTGTCTATTTGTTACAGTTTAACCGTTGTGCAAAATTCTGTTAAACTCATCCAGAATAAAGAAGTTTTCAGGGGCTCTTCCCAGAAAATTCAAAATATAAACTTTATTTGTGGAGTAAACACTTATAATATATCTGTATACAGAGCGACAGTTAGATCCACGATGACATACGGAGGAGAAATATGGGGGTGGGAACAAACAGGGAATCTGGATCAAGTGAGGACCCAATTTTTGAAAGGAATTCTGGGTGTAGGGAGGGGTACGGCAAACTGCGGAATAATGAGGGAATTCGGGGCACATAGTGAAACGATAGAATGCAAAATCAGAGCAGTTAAATATTGGAAGAGAATCGTTCACGGAAACCAATCTCTAATTAGGGCAGTCTGCTACCGTGAACAGTTGCGAATGGAAGGTAATTCGACGTGGGCATCAAAATTAAAGAAAGGGTTGGAAACCATTGGGATGGGAGTCATTTGGATGGCGGGGCAGAAAAACAGGCGAAATATTTGGAGAAAAATTAAGAACCGCCTCTGTGATATTGACAGACAGCAAATAATTGCGCAATGCACAGAGAAGGTGTCATTAGAAGTACAGTCTGGGCTAAAATCGGAGTGGGGTATGGAGCAATACATCAAAACAGGTACCAAACTCATTAGAGAGGGGCTCGCGTGGATTAGACTAGGAGCATGGAGGAGCACGAAAATTTCTGACGAGAAAGGTACGAGAATCTGTCCCATTTGCGAGGAGGAAGAGTCGTGGACTCACATCTTGGCAAGATGTAGGGGTACGGAGGAATGGCGGGAAAAATATTTGCCGCGATTTTTTACCCCTGCGAATGTAGGGCTTGAAGCATGTTGGACGCTACTGGCAGGCACGGAAAACATGGACGGGCTAGGTAAATTTATACTTAAGGCAAGACAGCTGAGATCTGAGGAGGCTACCAATAAAGACGGGGGGGGGGGGAGGAATAAGATCAACTAAACAAAAGTGACTACAATGTTCTACATACAAATATATTATATCATACTTAGGTCACTGTTGTGTTATGGTTTTATATATGTTGTATATATTATGTGTATATATGTATTTTAAGTGTAATTATCTTTTATAAGAGGGTGCACTTATGAAGGTGTACTCTGTGCTGTAAATTTAAATTGCTATATTTGAATGTCTTTGTATTTTTATTTTTGGGTTCACTCTTAATTCTTTATTGTTGTTTAATATTGCTTTTGACTGTGTATTTCCTTTGTCTTTTTATTTTCGAGTTTACTCTTTTAATTCTTTGTTGTTGTTGTTGTTGGTGTTTTAATATTGCTTGTAATGTGTATTACAAAAGCACGTACTGTCTGTGGACCCGTGCGACTGTTGAAATTCTATGTATGATATTGCCATGTCAATAAATACACTTATTCATTCATTCATTCATTCATTCATTCATATTACTTTAATAAGACGCGTTATCTCCATTTTTGAGAAAAACAAAATTTTCAAACTTTTTTCGATGTAAAGGGTAGTTTAGAATGGGGATATTTTCTTTAAAATTTTAGTATCGCATCCCTGGAAGTTAATATACTTAAATACCAAGTTTGGTATTTAACGATCTTTCCATTTTTGAGCTATGCTATCCACAGAAACACAGACAAACACGGACTTTTCTCTAAATCTTGTTTTCGATCTCAAAGCATATTTCCGGTGAAATCTCGATATCGTATTTTTGTTTGGAGTACAATACCTTCTCCGTATACTATGTACATAGTTCATGTAGAGAAAATAAAAAGCGTCCATAATTAACTCCACTACTGAATTAATGCACTCAGTCTGTGCTAAAACAATGAGTATAATTTAAAAATAACGTGTGCTATATTCATTGCTAAATATGTGGGAACTGTGCAAAATATCAGCACAGCATTTTGTGAGCAAAACAAAAGGCACTAAAGTTGCACTTCACGCAACACAGAAGACTTTTTCATCCAGGGACAACTAAACTGAAATACTAGTGATATTTCCAGCTAATGAAGAGGATGTGCCCATACCTTAGTAGAAGTACTGTTTTCTCACATAGGTACTAATGTAGTGTCGGGTGACAGATTAAGGGCAATGCATTAGCTGCCATCCAGTATTTACATTTTTAAACGTTTCGCCATGAACACTGTCTCCTAGGGTATACAAGCCATGATGTTCGTAAATGTGGTAACACTGTACGTAGGCTGAGAAATCTGCAGAAGAGTAAACCCGTTGAAGCTGCATGTAATTAATTTTACTTTTAAATACAGCAATACTACAATTACATCACCTGTATTTACAACTGGCGTCTTTTTTCTCGATCATGTATAATTTTTCATGCTGTGATAATCAGATAGAAAGCTGCAATAGTAAGTATTCTCTTGTATTAGATTGCACAGAGTTTTTACTTAATAGATTTTGAAAACTTTCGCATTCTTATTATTTAGAATCTTTTGAAATATATTTCAGATGGCTATAAAGTGATTTATCCCTGGACGTAAGTAAAATTACGACACCAGTGTAAAGTTACAAAGCAATATTTCTGCATTTTCTTTCCCCAAAGAAGAAACAAGGAGGCAGGCGTGGATTCGTGCTATCCCATGGAAAGAGATGTCCATCATCGTCATCAGCTGTGTGTGCCAACCACTTTGACGAAAAAGGGCATAGTTATTAATGAAAACTGGAAACATGAAAATGGTTTTCTTACAAAACTTGCATTGTGATGTCCTAAATTAACAGAACATGCACTATCCTCTAAGTTCCAGAATTTCCTATCACACTTTAAGTATCGCTATTCCAACAGAGAAAAGAGATCCAGATTCTAGGAGATAGGATATTAGAAGAATACATGAATTTAAAAAGTTGGATGTGTAAATATTTGCGTTTTTCACTGGGAAACTAAAGCTCAGTAAATGTCAGTTTAAGATAACAAATAATGGTGTTTGGTCTTACTTGTTAAACATTGATTTGGATGTTGAAGTATTTTCCAGGCACCGCATCGTGTGCAGTGTAATGAGAGACAAAATATGAATGTGTGGGTATATTTAAAAAACAATGAAATACCCGCAAATGATTTGAGCATTATATTTTCAAGTAGTGTCAAAAAAGTATATGGTCACAGCTAGGTAACTTGTTTGAGAAGTACTATAACCTTAGCATTCACTTTGTTGAAGTACATAGATTGGTAAATGTTTGGAAAAAGCAAGCGTTGCTTTGAAAAAACAGTAGAATTAACTGAGCATGAAGATTTCTCAAGTAGGACAACATTGCAAATTGTAAGTGATCAAGTAGAATCAATGTTGAATAATAAGAAGCAATATTCCCCTGTTTCATGGATTTCTTCTTTTATGTTGTTTTCTCTGGCACTTACACGCTATAACTTGTTACGAGATTACTTATACTTCCCACAATAGGTACGTGCAGCAGATTTCATCAAAATTAAGTACTGCATGCAGCTCAGCGCATTATCTTGAATAAGTTGCTAAAAATCTTTGTCAAATAGATAGATATGCGTGCTGGATGATAAATGAAATATATAAAAAGAGTTGTTTGAGTTTTAAAGGCAATGGTATATTAGGAACTCCTGAAAATAACACTTCTAAGGTAGCAGCAACTATGCAGACTTTTATGATTAACACTTATTTGGTAATTTTAAGCATGTGGTGAAATTGCTTCCAGGTAGATGAGCAATTAAGGACTGTAACAATAAAGGTTGTTATTTTTGTACAAGAAACAGGTTTTGTTATTAGAATAATAATAACTGATAATATCAGAACCAGCCAAAGCATGTTCTCTCTTCCCTCAGAGAAAGAAAGCATGCAGAATTCAAAGTATTTGAATCTGGCAATTTTCATAACCCATGATTTCGTTCCTATGTTCAAAAATATCAGGAAAAATTGGCTAAACGTAAATGATGAACTAAAATATTTTGTCTATCCAGATTTTGAAACCGATGCTATTATGAAAGCATACTTCAAACATCTAGAGCATATTTCCATAAAAGAGACATTGTCAGTGCCATTAAAAAGCATACAAGCTCAGCGTTATAGCATTATATCCTACATAATTTGCCAGACAAAATGTAGGTCTCGTAGCCAGTGCGTCTCATGAAACAACTTTAGCTGCTCTCAAAACTGTGACAGGCTATGGAGGTACTGTTTTAACTATTATAAAGAAATGTTGGGATATTGTAAATACTACGGGTACACTGAAGGGAATAATCAAGCGCAATGGTTGGGCAACTCATATTATAAGTTTTAATGTTGGTGAGGCTGGATACCTTAATCAATTTTTGCAGTGGTTACAGAGGTGGAAAAGGAAACACCTAGGTCACCAGGATTCTCGAACGATAGTTTTAAAGCTTTGCAAAGATGTACAAAAGTTCTTGTCTTATTTTTTGACCTGTATGTTTTGCCAGGAAAACTACAAACTGATCTTCAGGAAAAGCGATTTGGTAAATATTGTATCATGTCTGGAAGTAATTCTAATATATCGTGTAGGCAAACATTTAGTTAGAAAAAGGATAATGTTTTTTCCCCTTGTTTTACAAAGTTCATTTGTTTATAGTAATATCTACCTTCCATGATTTTTTAATTTTCTTGATAGCACCAAGGTGGCGCCATGGCCTAGTGGTTAGACCGCTCGCCACTAGCATTTCGCCCATACTCAGTAGTTAATCAGTTGTCACCTTCAATTTCCCGCACTCAGTAGTTAATTAGTTGTCACCGCCATTCATCCCGTACTGAGTAGTTAAATGCTTACAAGATCTCAGAGAGTCTTTAAAACATGACTCGTGATTGTGTGGAAGTGTAAGCTATACTTAATCAAGTACATTGCTTTCATGCATTATTTATTCCAATTACTTAGAAGATTATGCAGTATCAAATTCAGAAATGTTGTATGTTTGTGGTTATGTGTCACATAATGTCTGCAAATGTCTAAGGTGAGAGCTTTGTATTTGTCTATTAAGAGAGGGAAAGGGAACAGAAATCAGTGAAAAATATTTTGACCATTTACATCGAGGAGGACCTTCAATACCTAGTGATTTAGTTGTGGGTGTCTCCTTTCATGTTGTTGTCATATTCAAATATATAATGAACTCTTCAGGTTTAGCAAGTAACTTCTCTACCACAGGTAAGAAGAAAAATGTGCTGGGTATGCAGAGCTTATTACTTCCAAAGTTTTTCAAGTTTGTAAATATATCTTAAGTAATTATACTAAGTCTGTGTGCAACACGATGGACCAGGGCAGCAAGAAAAGAAAACTTCAAGCTCTAGGTTATTAATTTAAGGTACAGTAAATATTTTACATATTTGTGCTAATATATTAATTATCTGCTATATATTTACTTTATTTTATCCAGAATACATTATACACGTATACGAACTAAAAGTGCGTAAATTAATCTAATGTAATGACAATTAATAGATTGTATCTTGCTTAAGATTGTCATCTGATATAGGCCTACCACCTTCATGCTTGGGTGTTGACGGGGTTAAATTTGACTGCATTTGCATGGACTTGCCACTTTATTATTAAAAAAACAAAACAAAAAACATTAAAGCTCTACTGAAATATATTATCATTTTAGCCACATAAAACAGATATAAATAGCCTAATTTTATGGCTAAAGGTTAATACAATGCGAGATTAGAAAAGGACACTAAAGATATTAAAACATTTGATTAATATTTTTTTGTTGCCATATGTAGGGCTAAGAGATGAAAGGCAGGAAAGGAAGAGGAATATACATATAGAGGTGCAAGGTTCAAGTAGCGCTGGGGCAATGGCCTCCGGGAAAAGGTTTCGGTGTGAAGTCCATTCGGCATAGTGTCCATTCGAGATAATGACCATTTGGGGGTGGTTGTTTTGCGGTCTTGGAAACACCTCTACGCAGTGACAGTTCTACGCAGATACATTTCCATGGAGACTTTACCTCTACCTGGTGAGTAACAAGTGGGATATTGCCATTTTTATAGAACAACCAGTAATAGTTATTAGTAACATGTTTTGCAATGAAAACATAGAATATGGATGTGTATAACATCTGGTTTAAATCTAAAAAGCAAAACATGGTTATATTTAGAGAATGCAGAGTAGTTCACCCGTGCATGCGGTTGTTACAGATGTTAGCTAGTTATTGTCTAGATAAATGAGGTATTGCGGTATCTTAGAAAGTATCGAATCGCTTTAGATTGGTGGTCTCGCTGAACTCCACATCTGCACAACAATTGTAACACGACACACTAGTTGTCACCAAGATACCAACCGCAGTAACTAGCGAGTGCCACCCTCCTCGCAACCCGTACCTCCAAACCCCGCATTACCCTTTATTGTGCTCGCGCTAAAATTGTAATTGCCCTTGCTTACTTATTTCTGAAAAGGCTATGGGCTTCGTATAAATGTCAACAAAATCCACCTCCCTTCACCATCTCGTATTCGGGAAATGGTAGGAATGGATTTGACTACAACTAGTAAGTAATGTGTTCAGAGGTAGCACTTTCTCATTGGAATATACACATATAAGTACTACAACTTTAAAACGTAAGATCTGCATGTTAGCTGCCTGGGCAGATTCATTGTCAAGTGGGAAAATCTCAGAGACAACCTATAGAGTGCGGAATATTCCGGAGTTTATTTCACTTGAGAGTTGGTTTTTGCTAATTTTGAACACTCGTTCTTACTGCATACGGAACTAACGAGAAGGCGCCACGGTAACATGTGCGACACGCATTCAAGAGGTGACGGGTTTGATTCCCAATTGACCGTAATCTGACTTGAGGTTTCTTATGATTCTTGGGTTCTTATTCTCCACGACTTCCTTTCTATAATTTCTTACATTTGTTTCAAATTCCCATCTTTCAGGTGAATGTGACTCTGAGCTCACGGTATGTAGCTGTACTGGTAGGTGGTGGCACTTGGATGCATGCATTTTGTAGACCTCTCGGGGATGGGCACGGTTGTGTTGCAAACACCTGGAATCCGTAGTGTTGGTGACTGTTTGGTGCTCCTGGCCCCAATATGAAGAACTACCAATCAAAAAGTTAGGGACTTCCGCAAGACTGTGACCTGTGGTTCCGGCACTTCATCTCTAGCTCTTGGGGGTTCTTAGCGCGCAATAGCTTCATAGGTCGCAGTACGTGAGGTGTCCTCCGCCTCTGTCTAGCCTTTACCTTCATTGATAATACATGATGAGATGATATTTGTGAAACACAGTTTGTGAAGGAAACGTTCCGTGTCTAAGTTTAGCGTACCTCACCGGGATTTAACCAGTTGAGAAGACTGAACCAAACCGGTAAGAAAACCTCAGTCAGAAAGGCATGGCAGGATTAAAGCGGAGAACTTCACACGTTAACATGGATTAATCAAGCTTAGTTTCCCTTTTTTTGGGTTGTGTGGCGATTCCGAATATATTTTTATTTGTTTTTTTTTTCTTTTTGCCACTTTTATTTATATAATTATGTAATGGTCACAATTCCAGCAATTTCCGCTATAGCACAACAAGAAGAGGAAGAATGCAAGATCTCGCATCCTAGGTCCTTCAGAATCGATATAGGAACAATAAATGTGCTCAGAGCTAGAATAACCAGCCCCTGAGATATCGCAAGTCATGAAAATAGTAGCACATGTCTTCAGACTTCAGTGCAGTACTGCGTTTTTCTAGCTTATTTTCCAGTAGGTATATGCAGAAAATCTGAATGCAAAAGAACATGAGAAATTATTGTAGCATTTTGGCAGTCTGTTGCTTTTTGATGTACGTTGGTGGGCTTGTTGCTTTTTTAAGTTTTCGTAAGTTGACAATCTTTTACACTTCAAGTTTTCGTAAGTTGGCAGTATACGCTATAAATTCCGTGTAGCCAATGCGTCTCTTTAGGAACGCAACTATCAAAAAGTAAAATGTTAGTGTAACGAACCGTGAGGCAGGATGGTGCCCAGCATGCTCCATTTCACCAGGGCCACATGAGAAGCGTTAGCAATGTTGTAAGTTATCTATAAATGTCTTATAAACTCCCTTTTGGAATTCAAAATTAGTGTTTCCTTGTGCATTAAGTTATGGCCTTCCCTTAATCCCAGCAGTTCCTCGTTGCCAAGTTTGAAGTCCTGGTGATCCCTTTGTCTTTATCCTGTCCTTTTTGTCCAAAAATTATAGCTTAAGTAGTATTTCACAGAGAGGTTGCCATATTGGTGAGTAGGAACCGGGTAAATTGACATTACATTTGGGGAGGGTGTGAGATAAAAGAATTTATGTAATCCTGACTTTATAGTGAAACATTTTTCTGGCCCATTTTTCTCTCTCGTGTCAAATTTTAAAGTTCTCTGGTGCTATTTGCCCTTTAGGTTTGAAAAATGGTTTTTCTGTGGTATCTTTTTGTTGTGATTTTAGTATGCAGTTAAAGACGCTCGTTATATGAGTACATGGTCCAATTTGTTCTAAATTTTCTATGACAGTTATAGCTTGCATTTGCACTTAATTTTAACGACATGCAGAAACGTTGGTTTTGACAGTAAATTTTACAATTGTTTTTCATTTGGTTTTGAAATGAGTACTTCTCTTTTAGCTTCATTTAGTAGCTGCATATAACCTTTGTCTTGCCTTCATACTAACGTTGCATTCGATTCAGAAGGTGTACCTCAGTGTCCGGCTTTATATTTACATGATGATGTAATGTTCTTCTTTGATTAATCTATTTCTTTATTTCTATACCAATAAGTGTTGCAATTTGAGTGTAACTTTGACCAAGTGTTGTATAACTTGAATTGTTGTCCGCCAGTTTTGCAATAATTTTAATACCTAAATTATTTATTAGTGTGGCATCCTACGCACACGTTTGTTTATGTCTTGGTGGCTCCGGTAGGTTTAGGCCTATATTTACCGATATAAGCTTATGCCCATCTTTAGTACGTTTCAATTTTTCTATTTTTTATCCTCTGTGTTATTTCTGTATACATTTCCCCAAGTGAATGTGATATTGAGAGATATATTATTTGAAAGAGCATCTTTGCTGCTAAAGGAATCAATACTTCTTTCAGATCAGGCTTCAACTTTGCTTGTGTTGTTATGTAAATCTGCTTAATGAGTGCAATACAGTTAATGTTCACCCTTGGAAAATATTGCATTTTGATGCCCATGGTTTGTTTGTAGCATGCTATAACCTACTCATTTGTTTGTGCTTTACAGCTACATGGATGTTATTTACAGCTAAACTTGCAAATTTAAAGGTTAACCTTTGATTGTGTAATTTGTTTTTCATAGTAAGGCTATTTCTTTTCAGACATTGCTAGTGACAGTAGTGACTTGTATTTAGAAAATGTACTGTAATTCTCAGGTTTTATTCGTTGTGGTGCAGTCCTATTTGTTAACGTGCCTCCTAAAGCGAATGCAGCTAAGAAAGCTGTTCCAAAATCTCCATCTGTTCCTCCAGTTTCTGAAACTCATGAAATGATTTCAAAAAGTCGAAATTCTGTTTCTGGTGTTAGTGAGAAAATTTGTCCCGTAGATATTCTTGCACTGGTTCAATCAGCTGTTTCTAATACTTTAAGTACTATGCCATCTGAGGTGGTTAGGCCAGTTACACAGCCTTCTTAATTTGATCCCATGTTTGATGATTCGTTAGTGAATTTCTCTGGAATTATGATTCCTAATGCTAATACTTGGTCTGATTGCCACAAGCTTAGCTTTTTCCTTTGTCATCTAAAAGGCACCTTTTTTAATGATAGTTCAGTGGCATTTCGCAGTGGGTTTGCGACATATGAGCAGCTGTCAAACCACTACCGTTTCCTAGATAAAATATAACTGTATTTTATCGCAGAAAATACACACGACATTCCAACGCTTATCGAAGATACTGATAGGAAATGAAAGTGAAACAGAAAGAAAAGTGAATCTTAAGGAAAAGTTATCTGAGATAACCAAACAGAAATACATGTGCATTTAATTGCTGGCAACATTTAAACGCTAGGGATACAAGTATTGAAGTTGTTCAATTCATAAAGGCATTACGGAACAGCCCCGGTGAACAAGGTGAAGCTGTTTCGGATGACAATTTTTAGTTAAGCCATAAACATCTAATAGTGTATTGCAGATAACTACAAGTATGAAAGATTCTGAAGTTCGTAGGAATTCAAAAAGCTCTTTATAGACTACACTTATGTTCTTTATGAAATTTAAGCATTACAGTACATCAGTATACAGTACACAGATGATTTGTCACCAGAAATCCATATTTATACTTAAGCCATTCCAAGCAGTAGAAAGAGAAACTCCTGGTTAGTCGCAACAGTTTTCAATAAACCTCCTTTTACAACTTACTTGATAATAGCTATTATACCAGAGAAAGTAATGTCAACACGCTTCCGCCTTGTTGCCATAACATCTAAAGTTCAATTGTTTACCTCTTCTCGTTAGCCATAGGCCAGCACTCTCTCGCCCTTGAATTACTTCCGTGCAGTATTTTTTATTTGCGATTTACGGAGGCGTTCAAAATAATCTGGGTTTCGTTTGACCTGAGTTCGGTTAACTGAGATTCTGCTGTATTACATATAAGTTGTATATTTTACTGAGTTGCGCACTCTCCTATAGTAAAGTTGTGTCATAGAAGTAAACACAACTTCAGTTGGTTTACAGAAATGTATGGTATACAGCGTCTACTAATTTTCCATAAATATACCAACTGCGTTTATAGTCTTCACTGAAAACTTCCGTATTTTTCTCTGGCTATGGTTCTCTTAAAATGTTTTGCACTCCTGCGTATGAATAGTATTAGTTATTCAATATTGCACAAATGTAAATAGGCTATAAAAGACTAAAAAACAAACAAATAAAAAAACAAAAAGAAATACAACTTAAGATACAAAGATGCCGAATCACTCCGCTTCCAACATATTAGTGCTTCTTCTATATGGTCAAGTGGATTATCATTAGGGAACAAAATATATGTAAAATTGTGATAATTAAGGTCGTGTCGTTTTTAGTTGCTGTACTTCCTTTTTAATTCGTATTTATCATCCGAATCAATTATACTCACATAATTATTAAAGTATCTATCTGTATCTGCCGCGGTAAAACAGTTGTAACATGATTAATATTTGTTGTGTGATATAGCGGCCATGGCCCATGTTTATCAGAGAGGCTGATAAGGGAGGATAAGTAAATGTAGTAGTACTCTTACCCAGTTTAAAACCCTAAAGTGCCATTCAGAGATATCTAGCTTTCTCTGCAGGCTTCCAATCCATTACCGAATTAGCTGTTGTCATTTCACTTGGTATTTAATCCATGCGAGGAATTTACATCCTCAGCTCACTCCAATTTTCTTCATTTCTTTCTTCATTTCAGCTCTCGGTCCGTCATTCCAGACTTCAACTCTTCACTTCAGTTCTTCTCCTCCATAGACTTCATTTCACTTAATAATTGACAAAGTATTTTCTCTGTTGTGGCGTTTAAATCCCACTTCTGGAACCAGGATTCCATTCCAGGTTTTATTGTCACTTCGCTGGGTTCTCGCGGTCATTTCAATTTCGTGATCTAATACAATTCTTCCTGTTATTTTATTTTTCTTCGCGACGTAACGGCATAAAATAATACACACCAAGTGTCCTTTCGCTTTACTCACTGTGGATTTGAACACAAGACCTATCTAGTTTCTCGCAGTGGCAGCACTACTCTGTGTGACAAATGTCGCAAATTCACTCGGAGAACGCACTGTTTTACCAGAACTTTGTGTCACAATTCGAATCTCGCTTGGGGTGAGCTACTCGGATAAAGTTTTTTTTTCTCTCTCTTTTTTTTTTTTCCTTCGGAGTTTTCCCTTATGCTGAGTAATCGAATATCGAGTAACTTTAAGCTCCATGGACCCCGAAATCATCTCACCAATTTCAGTCATCGTCCGATATGACCAGCGAGATTAAGGGGCACGGAGTTAAAACAAATAAAAAGAAAAGAATAGCACATGCCAGGACCAGAATGTGTGTGATAATATATGATATTTTTTAAACAAAGACATTTTATAATGGATGAAACTGATTTATGAACTAATGCACATTATCCACTCTTCTTTATTCATTATTCGAACAATCGCATTTCGAAAAATATGGAATTGTAGAAAATCAATTAGAAAGAACTCTTATCCAGAATAATGGTGCATAAGTCGGGTTATCAGGTGATGAAAATGAAGTTTTGTAATGGAGGAAGCAGATTTTTCAAATTATTTTCCATTGCATATTCAAAATTCTCGTACAATGAGTGAAGAACTGTCAGGTGTGTAAGAATTGAAGGCAGACGATTGACATTGTTTTTATGTTAGACTCTTTGTGCATAAGCGGTGACAGATATTTGACGTTGACTATAACACGCTCCCCTCCAACATGTATGTAGTTGACTGGTGAACTAACTTCTCTGGTAACAACAGATACACAACACGCTTCCTAGCTTTCATTAGGTTTTGTAAATGTCCAGATCTGTTGCAACAGTTATATCTCCCTTATCTCATCAAGCGGACAGTCGGTTTGCCCCTTCCTCCAGATAAACTCAGTTCATAGTCGGCCGCTGGATTACAATACTTTCTAAGTCCACAAAAGAGAGCAGCAGAACTATTTTTCTTTGTAATTATTTCCATTATATCTAAAGAAGTATTAGTGATATACATTATTTGTCATCTTCAAAGGGTGTGTTATGCAGAAATATAAACAAGCAAGAAAGTGGATAAACTATCCAAGATATTTTAGTCTGTGTTGTTTCAGTTCTGAACAGACGGTTTGGAACCGCCGATATTTTGAAGTAAACCGCTATTATATTAGATTATAGCTTATGCCAATATGCACATTACATTCCATACATTCTAGCAATGGCCTGGAATATGGCCACTTATCTGATACATTGGCCTTTGGGCACTGATTTAAGACTCTATTGGCCTTTCAGGGCTACTAATATTTAAATGACACAGATATTACATTTGTGTATTAAATAGATATACTGTAGGTTAGGCAAAATTGAAATATTAACTACTAGTGGGTAAGATATCTACACAATTTGCATGTGTGTTTTAAGCTTGTATCTCATTGCTCGTAGTCTAAACTGCTTTAGTTGTATAGATGCAACATTTTACTGATGATTATTTAATGTAGTTCATACACAGGGAGATTTCAGAGATCGGTAGCAGTGCATAATGTTAAAAAATAGTTACTAACCCAGCTGGAAGCTCCAGAAGAAGTTAAAATTTTCAGATGGACTTAAATCTAAACTAATTTTATGCTGTATATTACTTTTACATTCAAATATATTTTTTGTCTGTCTAATAAACGAGTTTTAAGGTAATGTATCCCTGAGATATGAAAATACATTATAAACGGTTTAAAACTTATTTTAGTAACAAAACAGCATACATTTAAACATTTAAGAAATTATACCGCTTTTCCTTTTTGATGCATTTATACTACCAATTAAATGAATAAATATGTACGCTCAAGTTTAAACATTCTTTTCTCGCGTTTTCTTAGCATTTTTTTTTCATACTAATAATGTTCCAAATGATGCCAGTTTTAGTAATTTATTTCGACATTTTATACCATATTCAGTACAATAAAGAAAATGATCACATACCTACTCATTAAAACTAATTATCCAGCTTGAGAAATGAATTATTCACATTTTAAAAACATCAAACATTTAGGACAGTACAAATAAGAAACACTTTGTGTACAATAATTTAAGATTAATATAAAATGCTTAATATGACACATTTTTTAAAATTAATTTCCTTTAACACCTGATTTTTAATGTAAACCATCTGCCCGCCCCGACTTCACATGGTTGGTGTACCTAATGAAAAAGCTCAGACAAAATCTTCCGTTTACAGTACTTCATGCAATGAAATAAATTCACAATTAAATAATTTGACAATACTTTATTGTAGTGCCTTGTAATTTATTATTTTCTTTCCGGAGAGAAATGAAATAGCGCCAATGGTTTGCCGATTCTCGAGCATGCAACGTACATCTGCCCAAGCGAAAAAAAAAACTACATTTCAAGGTATATTCCACATTCTTCTAACGGTTGACCTAGGGATTTATTGCCATTGCAAATGCAAGGCGCAATGGAAACTCAACACGCTTAAATTCAAAAGGAAAGTCGGTTGACGTTAATGGTATAGTAGCTTAAATCAAAAGTTTCATAACCTTTTTAACACTGAGTTTTGGTCCGCAGCATAATTTCACCTGATTGAGATTGCGTAGCATAATTATCACCGAGTCAACCTTGAGCTGTAAATTGTGTGGCGGAATCCTGGCAAATCCAATGAATTTAGGAATTCAGTTATAGATAATTGACGACTTCATTTGGATTGGTAATGGAACCGATCGACTTAAATGAATGCATTTGTCCATCAATTTTACTCCGAATTTCTATATTCAAATCATCTACATTCTTATTAGTTGCTGCTAAAATGGCTCGTTCGCTCAACCAGGCAGAGTTATTATAATTTGCACTAATAATTGGGAACACTTTCGACATTAATTCTTCCACTGACGTTGTGAAGTGACAAAAAATTAATGGAAACGAAATGAGGCCAGTAGAAGAGTCAACAGGAATTTTTCCATTGCTAATGTGTAATAATGCCTTTGCATCTGCAAAGCGCAATGACTGTGCAAAGTATCATTTATAGTTGGTATTGCGAAAAGGACGAAGTCAGCATATCCATAAGGTAGTGTGGAAAGGATGTCATATGTAGTTAACAGCGTAGGTAAGTAAGGATGCCGTTGGCATAATAACAGTAATGGCAGGGCTTTTATAGTGTGGCGGGTAAAGGCTGCCGTAGGTAATGAATTACATTAAAGTGAAAGTCGCAAAGTAACATCCATTCTTCTTCCGAATCTCTTTCTTTCTTTTACTCCTAATGTTTTCCACATCTTTCTTAATTTTCTTCATGTCAAATAGTCATTTATAAGGCTAGCAATGACATAACTAAAGAACAAGTAGATCTGGTTGGGCAATAGATAAGCTTTTATTTGATGATAGCTTTGTGTATTAAATTTCTCCATTTAGCCCAAAATATTACGTGATCAAATGTATTAAGAGCACCGCAATTGCAGTGTGGTGGTGACGAGGGTGTCTTCATATTCTTAAGCTAGCTCATGTACCACACAACGTCAAATAGCCAATATTTGCAATAGAAAGTTGACTTAAAACGGATCCCGTCATTTCTCCGCCACTTTCAGATTCCAAGAAGGGTTAATGATTATGTGCATAGTATACATATAACTTGTTCATTTTAAAGAATTACACCGAAAACATACTTATTTCTTTATTTAAACGATGTGACCAAGGGAAGGATAGTTAATACATAAGAAATGTATTTGATTTTCCCTGTTATCTTGCATCATTGTCTCCATAACTGGATGCATTACCTTAGTATTGAATGAGGAAGAAAGTTAGAGCAATAGATACTACGGCCATCTGGTGGCAAATAAATAAGTGCGTATTGTAGGTGCTTGTCACCAGGAAAGCATCTTTGCTTCTTTACTTTAAACGATAGGAGTAAGGAAAAGACAGTTAATACATAGAAATGTATTTGAATTTCACTGCTGAGTTGTGTCATTATCTCGATAAACTGTTGCGATACCTTAACATTGAATGGAAAGAAAAAATACTACTTCGGCAATCTAGTGGCAAATAAAGAAGTACTTACTGTAGGTGTTAGTCGCCAGGAAAGCTTCTTTGCTTCTTTGTTTTAAACAATAGGAGTAAGGAAAGGATAGTTAATATATAAAAATGTGTTTGAATGTCATTGCTGCGTTGCATCATTGAGTTGATAAACTGGTGTGCGTTACTTTAACATTGAATGGCAGGGAAGATGTAGCAGTACTACGACCATTTAGCAACAAATAACCGGCTACCCCTGTCATCTGGCGACTATTAACCGAAATTTGCTCCCTTGGTACTGTTTTTATTCATATTATGAGATTTTAACAGCTTTCCCGTACAATTTTTAAATGTATTCTTTCCCACAAACATTGCCGCGACAGTAACGAACACAACAAAAAAAGATTGTTTAATTTGGTGAAGTCATTTGGAAGTGATTCACGTACAGACATTTCAGCGATTCATTTTTATATATAGGCATTGTTTGCGATGGCCGCATTAACTGAAAGGGAGAGAATCGGGGCACTAACCACGACCCCCCTCCAGTACAACACCCCATCTGCGACGCCTACAATGGGCAGATGTGAGGATGATGCAGTCGAGCGGTAGACCTTGGCCGGACTTCAGGCTATTACGCCAAAGAGTTTATTTTTAGTTTCGTTTTAATTTCAATATTTTTAGAAAACCGTCATTAGAGGTGTTTCATTAGATCAAGAAATGTGTGTAAAAATAATGTCTAAATGTCCGTACAAGTTAGAATTTAAAACAGGCCTCTGAAACGCTTAAAATTGCATGAATTCAAACTAAGGTGCAGAGATTCTTGTTACCGTGCATCGGCGGATTCGGCTCAGCTAGGGACAGTTCAGAACCAACGCGTCAAGCGTATAAGAGAGAGAGGGGGGGAGGGGAGAGAGAGAGAGAGAGAGAGAGAGGGGGGGGTTGCTATTGCTTCAAATCGAAGAGTTGGGAGTTAGCAATTTCGTCATCTTAGCCAAGTCGTAGTTTGTACTCTGCACCGGTGCATGAACCCTGAGAGCCGCTGATTTAAAACATAGTAAAACATTGATGTGTTTCTCCGCTATAAGCGTTATGAATCTCAACAAGATGCCTTATACGCTGGAGTTTTCAAATTTCCAAATGTATGCAATATCTTAGTCCAGAAGAGAACGTTGTACTCTAGGCACATCTTCACATATTATGCTCAGCAGATTGTAGAAGCTAAAATACACACACACATGCACACATACACATATTAAACATTAAACAAACTGAAGATTTCCCTCGTGTGTTATTGTTTTCTCAAAAACTCGTTAGCTTTAACAACCATAATTAGAATTAATTTAGAAAAAATAAACGCGGAATCGTTTCTAATTGTAAGAGAAGAGTTTGCTGGAGTGACAGAAAGTCACTGAAAGCGCTCATTCGGATGTTCATAAGCTTGGAAGTATAGAATATCCGGACTAGACTCCTGGCTGTGTCATTGAATCTTTGCAATCTTACTCACATTTCCAACCTAACTTACGTTCACTTAATGGGAACTAAAAGTTGCAAGCCGTTTTTATTCCATCTTCTTTCCACATCGCTTATAATCAAGACGTTCGTATCTTTTGTTTCATTATTGTAGTGTGGATGATTTTGTTTCCTTAACGCTTAGAAAGGAGTAACATGTCGATAAATAACCATTTCTTTGTCCTAAACCCTCTTATTTTGGAAAAAGGAACCTAAATAAAGCCAAGTTGTATTGAAAGAAAAGCTCAAACTTGCAACACATACAGTAAAACATCTACCGCTTCTACTCGGCGTTTTCATTGTGTGCTACAATCCTTATGCAGCTTTAGAAAATTACTTACTCTGAGAAATATTGGCCTACTTTTGGCATACAACGCGTGTTATTTTCCATTTTTTTTAACCCGGAAATGTTTTGTATTCTTTGCAACAACTTTGTAAAGTTTACTGACTGTATAAAGCTTCTTCGTGCTATAATCCATCTAACTTTATACTCAATCACCACCTCGCGAACATAGTTTAAATATTTTTAGGTCTTTTGGTGAACTGGGATTTATGAAATTTGAACATATTAATTTTGTTGTTAACGAAATTAAGTTTTCGTTTACGTATGTAACCAAGCTTATTTCTATGATGAACGATCAATGGCCTCCTTTAAAACGACTGCATTATAAAACGTAACATTTTGTTAGGAAATATAAGGATTTGGTAACTAACACGACGTCGCTTCAAAAGCTGTCTACTAGTCACACATTCCTGTAGATTGACTAAACGTAGAAAAAATATTGCAGGTAAGCACACAATATAATTGGCTTCTGAAACAAATTTCTAGAGAACTATTTTCTCATCCAGAAGCCTTTAAAGTTTTGCGATTGCGTATAGCTTATAATTGCGTTTTAAACATAGCCGTTTCATTATGTTTTCAAATTACTAAAATCAATGACAATGTAATCCATATTAACTTGAGATAAATTTTCATTACAACTGCTTTCTTTAAACATATTTTCTAAGACAAAGCAAGTGTGTTTATTGTTACAAAGCAAATCAGAAGTAAAACTTTTGCAGTTTTACTTGCATATCTATATACGCTTTCATGCCCCATCCATGACGTCTTTAGTGGACCGAGATGGGGGACGCAGCGGCCGGGCGGTAGGCCAAGGTTCCCCGTGAGCTATCGTGCCATGGAGTTAAATACGCTTCCACAACATTTCGTAAATAGCAGTGCGCCAAAAACAATGTATCTACAGATATTGGTACGCATAATGTGGCCGGACATTTTGCCAATAGTCTTGGCGTGTATATTTATTTTTGTCAAGAGAATAACCTGCGCAAGAAGTTTTCGTCAGTACAATAGTAGTGAATGCGACATATGTCTTGTGCGTTACTGAAGAAGCGAATAGGAGCCGAGCGAAGGCCGTAAGGCCGTAGCGAGCCGCAACTAAACCACTGGACATAATCTTAAAATTAGTGTGTGATGTATATGTGTTTGATCTTCTATTAGTTTAATTACATATTAATCCATTTTATTGCCCCTATTCCTCCATCTAACAACACAGCACAACTCACCAAAACCTAGTAACTAATGTTTAAAGCAGTTCTTTCCTACTCAATTACTCATTCCTGAAACATAGAGTAAATAAAAATAGTAGTTAATATGGCATTGGAGCAGTGAGTTAGGTAAAATGGTTATTAATAAAAAGTTATTTAAGTAAATTTAGTTTAGGAAGAACAGAGAAGTAAATCGATAAGAAATAAATCCTATAAATAGAATATAATCTCTTACTTCGTCTTATTTGACATTTTAATCCGTCCCTTGTTTCATACAGCACCATATGCAAAGACTATTTAGAAAGGAACTGCACCAGACCTAAATTACGGGCACCTTCGCTGTGTGTGTCAATTATCTATGAGGACTGAGAAGAACTTTAGGAAAAAGCTTCAGACATGGATCGCTATCATATCACTGTTTCGATCACAGATTTCTCGGTCACGAGTCCATGCCTTTACCTTCTCGGCTACCGATGTAGATGGGTATATCTATATTAATGACAAGTGTCACAAATAGGAAAAATTGTATGTACGAACAGTTTAGTATTAACATTACTTTATAGAGCTTCTCAGTTTTGTTATCAAACCATCATGCAACATGTCACAAGGAGATTAGATTTTTCGTTGACGGAAAGTTTGGTTACATATCGTTCCCTAATTATGCTGACAGATCGTCCCCAAGCATGCGTACATATATTGATTTGAATAATAATTAGGAAGTCTTTTGGAACTTTATTCTTGATCAGGCATCCAAACAACTATGGGAAAGGGCCTCAGAAAAGGAATCACACATCATTATACTGCGGAATTCCCAATGAAAGATTGACTTTACTTTGGTATAAAATTCATGAGGATACCTTCTGTATGTTTTCCTCAACATCAAACTATAGCAAACAGAAAGCGCTTCGTCCACAGTTGCATAAAGAAGTATAGATTCAAATTCAGCGTCCACAGTTCCTTCATCCTAACTGTAGACCCCAACAGCTCCGCTCGTTGCGCTCGCAGTTCCTTGTGACTCCGTGAAATTCTCCACCCACGAAAGTTTCCTTATTTTTGTGGGGGGATATACAGTTGTTATTCTCCAAGTCGTGTTAGTAATTAGTTATTAGAGTAATTTATTACATGAGGCTTCTATTTATAGCAAGTTTAAGTACAAATTATCTTTCACTAAATGCACTAAATTGACACTACACCAATGCGCAAAAATTCAGATTATGGCATTAACTTATCAAATTCACAATATTTGGAGGTAATTTTGTTAATTTTGTGTGTAATTTTAGGTAATTTATATCGAAGGCATTAAATTGTTTATTTTTTCCTGGCTTCCAAATTCTAAAAATGGCAATGCTTATGTACACATACATGTATTGCAGACAGTAACAGCCAATGCTCTCCTCCAGATAACACAAAAGAGATTACATATTCTCATCAATTGATAATTGTCAGTATCAATTCAAATTCAAATAAATTCTGTAACAATAACAGAGAATCCCACAAACGAAACCATCGTTGCTAGCACTATTTCCTTTTCACATTGTTGATGCAAAATACATCGACGAAAGCACAGACACCGACTTCTAATTTTTCAGTGGTTGCTTACACATATAGGTTAAGAAGTGCCAAGTGCTAAGTCATTAAAAAGAACTAGCATGGCCTATTTTAAATTCTATCGCTTTGGTAGTTACAATACACGGTGTTATATTGAGGTAAATTTTAAAATGGAAAATTGAATAACTGCCTGGACTACCGACAAGTCAATTAATGGGTAATGGCTGCTTTCAGGTTATAGCACTGTAAGGAGAATTTATGGAACTAGGAAGTCGGAAAGTCGTTTAGTTTAATTTTGCTTTATAAATCGCGTCATTGTTTAATTTCAGAACTACCTTTTATGGTGCAGGGATTCTCTATTAACCAACTTCTCAGTCAGCAATATCTCACGTCAGGTGATAAAATTCAACACATGTATGTTACAAACGCTTTATAGTTTTCATTGTGCAGTAATAAGATAATCTGTTACTCGAATATTAGCGTCTTCTATCTTCAAGTAGATAAGATTACTGTAAGCCTAGTGATAAGGAGTATTATAGTGAGTTTTCTACCAGTTACGCTTAAAACATTGTATTTTAATTAAAATACTCATCCATCTCCTGCAAGACCATCGTTATAGGATTACGTACGTACAGGTGTAGGCCCAATGACCCTTTGTCTTTTATCTGACCCCAAGGACGAAGACATGAGTGGAGAGATGCGAATGTCGACAAGATCCGGATGACGACGGGCGTAGATGTGGTCGGGGCCCTAACAGTTACAGATGGAACTGCTTCCGACGCCGCTCGATCACAGCTCACAAGCCTCCGAGCATCAAACGGTGCGCAAGAAGGGAGCGCCGTGATCCGAAGTTGGGGGCAGCACGATCGAGGAGTACTGGCGAAGACGCCAGAATAAACCTTTACAGTGCGCAATTCACCATCCAGCCGCATCGGCCAAACACCGTCGGCTGGTCCTTCAAGCTGGGCAGGGGATCGTGGGTTCGAGTCCCGCCTTGGGCATGGGTGTTACATGTTTGTGCAATGTGTATATGTTTGTAAAAGAAACAGTAAAACCAGTAAACCAGTAATCATTAAAACCTACGGGGGGAAATGTAAATAGGGATACAGTACCGGAGTCCTGATCAGACTCCGTTACTGTTTCATAAAAAAAAAAAAAAAAAAAAAAAAAAAAAGCCGAAAAAGATGACATTGAAATGATGGGAACAGGGAATGGTAGACCGGAGAATTGGAGGGTTGTAATAAACCTAACAGGCATTCGCCTGGTGACACGCGAAAGTCCCATAATAAAGAAAAACCAGACCGGTTACCGGAAACGAACCTGCGCCTATATACATATATATCGAGAGAGAGTCAATCATTTTATGTACTAATGATCCCTTTAATTCTTGTAAATTTATGTCATTTTATGCAATCTCTCTATGGGTCAACCTGTTGTGGAAAGCATATGAATTATTTACCTCATTAACATTTATCTTAAATATTGAAGAGTTATGCTCCGATTTGTAAATGACATCTACTTTTAATGGAAAATAAAACATACTTCGAAATCTTTATTACTAAATGGGGAAACATGCTAAAAAGAACTATCACGTAAGTATGAATAAACCAAAAACAGAACTCTTAACTTGTATAAAGAATTGAAACGAAAATATTTAAACAGAAAGCTACAGAAGACTTCCAATACCCAGGTAGCAAAATAACCTCTAATGGAAAAAATAAACAAGAATTAGGGTATCCCAAGCAAAACTTGGCATGAGTTAAAATTATTTATACCCAATAATATTAGTCTCAAAATTATGAAGAACTTGTTGAAAACAAGTGAATAGAACATATATGGATGTGAAATCTGATCAATCCTTAAACCTAAAAGAACAAGAATGAAAGTATTTGAAGCATGCTGAAAATGTTTGTGCTGATAAAACTACCAATAAAGAAGTTTATGAGAGAGCAAACGTAGAACGAGAAATTTGGAACCTAACAAGAAAGACAAGCATAAAATTCATACGGAATTTATCAATACATAAAAGGTTTTCAAAATTATAATCGAAGGTACAATTAAAGAGCAGAATAGTACAAAAAGATCAAGACCATAGTACATGGCACAAATTAAGGGACACTAGAGGTGAAATTTCTAAATTCTATAGCTTTTTCTGAAATTCTAACTGTAATTGCATTGCTGTTTTGGTACAGGAATTCCAAATTTCATTCAAATTCGATAAATACTTTGCAGGATTCAAATCATTTCATACATTATATTTTTCAAACATGTTTCATGTACATAATGTAACAAACGACTCAACATTTGAGAAAATTGTTGGGCAGTTTTTGAATAATACTTTTGAGCCACACACACATAAGCTTTGTGTGTTGATATTTCAGTAAGTTTAATTGCTGAATTATGGTACTGTTTTAAAGGTTTGATGCTTTAATGTCTAAAATGAATCGCTTTTCATAAACATATTTTTGTTTTGAAAATTGTTATTAATATTATGATAGTTTTGTCACTTGTAGTATTACAATAGATTACTCTGCACATTTTGCGCTATTTTAGTTTTATTTAAACAAAAAAATGAGGCGTGAAACATTTTGAAAGTGTCAAAATATTAGTTTGAGAAAAACTCCGTTTTGTAAAATAGTATGCTAGGAAAGGTATATTGTACGAACTTTAAATTCCTGTAAAGCAGCCCAAAGCAAGGGAAATAGCTAAATGTTGATTCTTTAACATTGCTCAAAGGTTCCAATTACTATTTACTATAACATGACATTTTCTATATTTTGACCGATTGTAGTCAAAAGTTTCACTCCCAATCTCCCTTAAGAACGACGGGAACTGCGAAACTAATGAAGAATTGGAAGAAAGAGAGAAGATTAGATTAGAGACTGCCGGTCCCCATGGCCGCGCTCGCCAAGGCGTCCCGCTTTGGTGCTTCGTAGCGCTGGGGATCGTGGGTTCGAGTACCGCCTTGGGCATGGGTGTTATATGTTTGTGTATATGTGTGTGTTGTAAAAGTAAGAAAACAGTAATAATACGGCAAAACAAGGTAAATAAAAACTAGGGTATACAGTGCCGGAGTCCCGATCAGACTCCGGTGCTTACTAAAAATAAAAAAATAGAGACTCGCTGCCAATCAATCTAAGCACTGAAGACCAAAGAACAAGAGGACAATTGAAGATTCAGAGTGTATCGCTGTAAACTAAACATGTCTAACGCATTTACTTTTGACATGATTTCTAAAATTACTAACATAACAGTAGATGAATTTTAAATGTTTTCCTTTGTGTAAGTTAATTTTAAAATATTTACGAGATGCTAAACAACAAGACTTGATCTAAATTTAACACTAAGTATAGCCAACACACTAGAACTAAATTTCAGGAACTCCGTAACAGCCACCTTCATACCGTTTGCAAATGACTACGTCCAGATAAGGCAGGAATTCATCTATATTACGCAAGGTATTGACTGTATTGTGTATGAACTACATTAATTTTGCCAGGTTTTCAGACTGTGTAAATGCCACGCATTCGTAAATATCGTATTAATAATTGCAAATGAAATTCGAATATAAAATTAATAAAAATTGAACTATAATTTCAAAATACACAGGTAAAAAGCAAACATGTAACACAATTTGCAAACTGCTGAAGTACTGATCTTATTAAAAATACCAGCAAAGTATGCATTTTATGTGGATTAAAATACTGCTACGAAACTCATGTGTTTTTGACTACAATAAACAGAACACAAAATTCGCAACTTTATAGCAAACGGCTATTGGAACTTTTGGGCATCCGCAGAGAATCAACATTTAGCTGCCCCCCTTGCTTTGGACTCTACAGCCGTTTAAAGATCGTACAACACACCTGGTTCCAAACATACAATTTATAAAAGAGCGTTGTTTTCTTAGCAGTATTTTTTAAAACAGCGTTTTTCTCAAAAGTATATTTTCACACTTTAAAATACTCTACGCGTCTCAGTGTTTGTTTAAATTCAACTAAACTTTCCCAGAATGTGTAGAAGTACCTATTGTAATATTAAGCACGAGAAATTAATCCTGACGCCAATAATAACTTTTCAAAGATATTTTATGAAGAAATGATTACTCTCAAAGGTTAATATTTCTAAATCTTTAACAAATTATCATAATTCAGCAAGCGATGTTTTTGAAATATCAACGCTTACGGTTTTTCTGTGTGGTTTAAATCTCCAGTTAAAATTGCGAACTAATTTCCTCAAATGTTTTGGTGCGTGGAACTTTTTTGATTACACAATATACTTACATAAAAAAAAATTATGAAATAATTTATATTTTGCATACCCAATTTGAATGAAATTGGGTTATGTACTAACATAACAGCAATGCAATAATAGTAAATTTTCCAGAAATATATATATATATATATATATTCCCTTCCAGTATCCTTTAAATTTTGGTAATTAACCCGCTTAGTAATTAACCCACATGTCTAGTGGGTATACCTTCTGGTAGCAGAGAGAGATATACATTTGCAATAAAATACTTTCCCTAGTTATATATGAGTAGGTAATTATTTATAGTGTTTAACGGCCGCTATTACTACTACGGCGGGGCAGGCGATGGCACTGATGATACATGGAACAAAGTTGGAGCGATGGAATGCGATGGGGGGGGGGGGTGGAAACCGGAGAACCCGGAGAAAACCCGCCCCTGCGCCACTTTGTCCACCACAAATGCCACATGCGGTCGCTTGGGTTGGAATCCAGGCCGCCTTATAAGTAGGTAATGTAAACATTCTGTGTGTAGTGGCACGCTCGCACTGAAAGAGTCAGCACAGAGCGAGAAGGCACGGTCGAGAAGGTATCGCATCGTTAATGGTTCAGCAAGAAAGAAGTAGAGTAAGGGTTAATCATCCTGATCAACAAAAAACAGGCTCAGTTTATGCCTCTTTTCATCCTCGTGTAGGAGCCGAAAGACCCAAAGTTCATAAACAGCATTCGTCTGTAGAAATGCGTAGCAGCCTGAAAGGGAAAGGGACAAGCTGAAAGAACCCTTTGTTACTGCAGAGATGCTTCTGCAGTAAACTTGGGTGCTCACTGCAATAAAAACTGTACCTTTTCTGTAAAGAATAAAGACGGGAGCATCAAATAAATCTGAGCTGATCGGACAATCAAGATTCCATTGTTTCTAAATAGCCGCTATATAACAAAAAGCTGGGACAAAAGATTTCATGTACCTTGGGCAAGACAATTAGCTACTTCGAGGATTCTAAGACATGTTTACATATGTCAGCCGTCCAGTCTGCTTCATTAGACAGAGAAAAAACGTTTCTATATTACTTAGGTTAAAAGAATAGGCATTCATGTCTATGAAAAGTTATCCTTTCTCTTCACTGCGGTATATGTTTTTATTAATATTTTCTAGATTTGACACTTCATATTAGATCCGGCTTCAACATTTAAATTTTACACAATTGTTCGCAGGTGATTGCAAGAATAATTCACTACTTAGTTGTCTGAGTGAATGAGAAGGGTAGGGGATTATCAGGAACATGTCTTTACGTTTGATCCAGCAATTTTTATGAAAGTAGATCAAGAAAGTAGATACCTGAAATAGTAGGGCATCTTGAGGAAGCATTACTCAAAGGGGAGAAATAGCGGTGTGCATGGTTGTTTGCATATACTTCTTGAAATCACTAGATGACGCTCGAATCTTGCAATTATCTAAGCAAATTTCTATGTCAGTAACGGCAAATATTACTATCACTGGACTTGGAAACCAACACTCATCCAGATGCCCGCTGAAGAGATTTACGGTGATATTCATAATCTAAATATGCAATCATCGTTGCCTTTGATTTAGAAAAGCATAACTTAAATCGTCTAAATAATGTATAATTTTGTTCTTTCATTTGTATAGCCCCTTTAATTACTATGTTCGTATAAGAGGGGCTTTTAACTTGTGAAACAACTATATATTAACTGAAGACTATTGCCCTTAGGTGAATCTTTTTATAGCATTGTACGCATGTGTATTGGCTCTCACATTCACACTTCCAGACTCTTTGGGGGATAGGGAATAATTTCGGTTAAATAAAACTTCCGCCCCAGCCGAGAGTGGAACCAGGGACCTCAGGGTGAGAATTAAGCCCACTGACCACTTGACCACGGAGAGAGTCTCTAAATAATGTCACAATCTAACCTGGAATGTTCCTTTTTCTTAAATTTCCAAATACGTGTATTATTATCACCCTTGTATACCACTGCCATTGTAGTGAGAAAGTATGTCGTTTATTACTTTCTCTAACCCCATATGTACAATGCACATAGTGGATAGAGAAGGTGTAGTATTCCACCCGAAAATTCAATACCGAGATTTCACCGGAAATACATGATTTGGGACCCTCTAAATCCAAAAAAGAAAAATCATTTTCAGAAAAAAGTCCGTATGTGCGTCTGTCTGTGTGTGTTTGTGGGCAGCATAGCTCAAAAAAAAAAAGAGGTACTGGTATTTAAGTTTGGTATCTTCAACGGATGCAAGAAGAAGATTTTCAAGGAAATAACCCCACTCCCAACTACCTTTTGCATAGAACATTTTTTGCATTTTTTTCGTAGAGTTTACTGTTTTCGAAATATTCCTTGTTACTAGTTTCAGTTGTAAAGTACTTATATTTTTCTCAGGCAGGAAGTGTCCGTTTTTCTTTTCTTCTACTCCTGGCCAAGCAAAGAAGCGGTTTGCAATGACAATCGCCTAAAGATAGATTTTAAAATATTTGACTATCACTGTAGCATAGGGCATTCCTTTAGTTCCGTTCTACTTATAAGGAACTATGTAACAAGAACACTATGCTGATGTTTATCCCGATTAGCATTGTGTATAAAGAAGAATAATCTTTTCAAGAAGTTTGTTTGTAGAGCGGATAGAGAAAGTCATGTGAGTGTAACACATCAGATTTTTTTATTAACTATCAGTTAGATGACCATTAAAATTTCAACTTCGAGGGATAAATTATTTTTGCCACAAGACCAGTGGTCAAAAGCAGTGGCGTAAACCGCTAAATTGGTCATCCTGGTGATACCAAAGAGAACCATAATGTCCGCATGCTTCAAGGCTGTTATGGTACTATTACTAAGAAGGAACGTGAGGATCTGAAGTGGCATTATTTAGCGCTATAGTTACCGTGTGGGCATGGGGTTAAATTATCGAGTGAGTGGAAGCTTCAAGTCTCCATATATACATTTATTTTTATGTTGTATCCTCTTTTGCATTTTATGAGTCGTTCTTATTTTTCTGCTCAATATAATTCGAGTGAGTTGAGGTTTCATGCCTCCATATATATACATTCATTTTAATGTTGAATCCTCTTTTGCATTTCATAATGAGTCGTTCTTTTTTCTACTCAATATAATTTATTCTTACTGACAAATAACATAATGTAATGTACGATTAGCATGTTGATGCTACTTGCTCGCAGATGCAATGGAGAACATTTCAATAACAATTGCGCCTAACACCTGAAGGGACACACCTCTCTGTACCCCTAGAAAGAATTTCTAAAATACAATGTACAGTACAGTTGTAGGCACAGTCTACAATTAATGAAACGGTATTATCACTGTGTAAAATGAACTTCAAATGAAATAAAAATTAAGAACTATCTCTGTAGTAAAACAGTAACTACATAAAACGAATTAAGAACTATGTGGTAGTCAGGAAAGTAAATTCTATTTTTCATCTCTGCATAAAAGGCAAATAGAGAGAGACCTCGAGAAGTAATACAATATCCAAAGCACAAAATACAACAGGTCACCCGAGGAACTTTGGGATGTAACGACCTGCATCATCCCTGCAGAGATTGCATCTACGAAGAAATGCACCTCGCACCCTGTCAAAAATTCCAGGATTGTTGTGAACCTCGCCACAAGAAGCTAAGAAGCTAAAGTTCGTGTCAGTGTTCATCTGCCTCAAACGAAAACTGGTAAGCCATGCTCTTAAGCATACGCAACGGTATCAAGTGGTAGCTAAAAGCACGTAAGATTTGCGGTTCACAGCTTAGATTGTCTTAGGATGTTAGTCTGTGTCCTCTCCGTTTTGCACCTCGCTGAAACAATCGCATTAGATGAATGATTTTTACAATAAGAACACAAAATTTAGCAATTCATAGTTCTCACAGTAGTCACGTGTAGGCATTAGACAAGATTTTCAGGAACACTGTCTCTCAGGACCACAGTAGCTCAAATAACTAAAACGGTCTAAAAACTATATGTGGATAAAATCAAAGTACTGCTGTTCTAATTCTGATACTAGTCTAGACTTTTTATTCCACCGCTAAAATCATGGTTTAGATATTACGTTTCAAAGCATACATTGCGTATATCTTTTCATTAAGTTTCAAAGCACACATTACGTAAATGTTTTCAACAAACCTAATTGTTTTATTGCTTTAATCTGCTCATATTCCTGGACATTTAGTGCTTTCAATATTGAACACGCTAGTAGATATCATTCACAGTCCTTTGAAAGCAATTTGTACTGTAGTGTTTGTCGTTTTGGCTTCAGAAATGGAAACTAAGCGTTATAGTACTGCATTAGTGGTGTACCCTTTGAGAAAAGAGACAAATAAGAAAATTAAAGGAACTAAACAATGGAAACTTCAGAGAGCAGTGCGATCTTTATATGGAGGGTTTGATGACCAGCGCTATAGTGACTCACCCAACAGTGAGTTTTGGCGGAGAGCTCTAGCCATCTGTACAGAGGCGTATACACCCTTAAAGAAAGTGCAATTTTGTCCAAGTTACAAGCTCTATAATTTTAAATGCTGTATAGATTGTGCACAAATACTGCATTTGGTTTGCTAACTGACATACAAGTGAGGCATTCTGAATGAACATTCAGAATACCACATTCTTTTAATTTTTGGGCATTGATGTGCGATCCAAATAATATGCCTTAACTTTGACATATGGCAAAAGGGAAATAGGTTCCAATCTCAATCTGTTTAACTAGGACCCCCCCTTCTACCCTGCCAATTTGTGCGATTGAATTCTGGGACACCTGTACGTATATGCAGCGTCATTTACTGTAGCAGAACAATTAGGTTTGTGGAAAAAAAAATTGTAATATGTGCTTTGAAAAGTAGAATGTGAACTTTGACTTTAGCGGTGGAATAAAAAAGACTTGGCTATTGCTAAAATTCAAACAGGAGTGCCTATATTTTATCTATGAAGAGGTATGATTACTGCGAGGACCATGAATTGCTAAACACTAACTTCATATTATAAAAGCATACACATTATGTGTAATGATATAAATTGTTTCTACGAGGTGCGAAACGGAGTTCAAACAGATTAACCTCCTCAAATAGTCTAAGCTGCGAACTTCTAAGCTCATGTGCTTGTTAGTGCCACGTAGTACCATTGCGCATCCTGAAGAGCATGGCTCACTAGATGTCCGTTGGATCAGATGAACCAGTACTGGCACGAACTTTAGCTGCACCAGTTGACATCATGAGCAAGGAAGCTCGCTGCGCATCCAGCTGCTGATACCTATCGTGTTACTCAACGAACCGTTGTACATATCACATCAATGTATGGTACACTGTATTCTAGAAACTCCTTCAACAGTTACGGTGAAGTGTACCCGTTCAGGTGCTAAATGCAATTGTTATTGAAATGTTCTCCGTTGCACCTACACATTAATCGTACATTACATTTATTTTATCTGTCAGTACTAACAAATCTTAATGAGTAATGCAGCAAAATATGAGTGGCTCATTATAAAGTGTAAACAAAGGCGACAACACAAAATCAAAGTTATTGTAGGAGGCTTAGACCTTCAACTCCCTCATCATCTTAATCCGAAGACCACGAGTAATGAGTAATGCAGCAAAATATGAGTGGCTCATAAAATGTAAACAAAGGCGACAACATAAAATCAAAGTTATTGTAGGAGGCTTAGACCTTCAAATCCCTCATGAGCTTAATCCGAAGACCATACGCTAACCATAGCGCTAAATAATACCTCTACATCTACGCTTTCCGAAATCCGAGTGTTCACGTCACGGTCCACTGCGGTCTGATCAGTGACCTGCTAAGCTTCAATACATTTTATGCTGTAGCAAACAATTTAGAACCCATAGCTCATAGGTTCCCTATCTCCAACTGTTTATCTTGGACCCCTCTACAACCTTGCCAATTTGTGCGGTTGAATTCTGGGACATTCTGTATATATTCATTTATTTCCATTACCATTCATTAAACTTATTTGCAGTATAATGCAATCTTCAAATTCAAAGTCAAATCTTCAAATTAAATACAATGATAGAGTGATTGGTAGAGAACAACAAGTTCTATGGTTAAACTTTTTATAATATGCAATATAATGCAATACTTAGCATCTAGTATACTGGTTACTATTCATAAGTTAAAACTTAACACCTCCATAGTAGCTCCAAAACAGTCTGCTAAACATATGATACATACGGATAGTCATGGAAGACTTAGGGTATGAATATATTAGTGGTTTGGAGATTACGATTTCCGGTTCACCTAACAGAATGTAACCCCACGATTGTATACGTGATAGAAACTGTTCACATTTTGCCAACATACATCTTCAATTTCTCTACATTGTTATTGCAGAAACAACTGCAGAAAGAGCTTTTTCTGAACTTCCCTTATTGCCAGACATAACCGAATCCGTCATTATGGAAAGGACTTCATTTCAAAATTATCACAATTTTGTGTTTTCACACAAAAAAAACGCTCTGTCAAGTATGTGCACATTTCTCATTAGAACATTTTTTATTTCAGTCAACTTTGTGGATATAATGGCTACGGAAATTCATACCTCAGTTTAGAAATACATTTATTCCCGGATTTTTATTCCTAGTTTTATTTATTCCTGAAAAGCGATGATTTTGGAATAGATCGTTTCAACTTGTAAGCTACGCAAAATAGGACGACGTTACAGTGGCCGAGAGGTTAAGAAGAACAAACTAGTTTAAAATCTCCCATTGTTTTTAATTTTTATGTTGCTAATTTTATGACTGAATTTATATAACATAATATTGTATAAACATAACTTTAGATTTGAAGCGTTAGGCATATCTAAGCATTAAAACACAATTCTCTTAAACACTTATTTTAAATAATTAAAGAAATAAAGGAAATAAACTATTACTTTCTAAAGCTTAAACATACAAAAATAAATAGAATTAATATCGGGTGTATGGACCCTCAGCATGTAGGATTAACTGCTGTCAATCTTCGGGGCATAGATAAAAGTAAATCCCTGCAGCAATGCGAACGAGAAGCTACAACATCACAGGATTCTTGAACTTTTTTTTTTCTTTTTAAATACAGTTCCGGAGTCTGGTCGGAACTCCGGCGCTGTATATCCTACCTTTATTTACCTATTTTTTTTTACTATGTTTGCTGTATAATTACTGAATTGCTGTTTTCTCCTTTTACACACAAATACGCAAACATATAACACCCAGGCACAAGGCGGGACTCGAACCCACGATCCCCTGCGCTACGAAGCACCAAAGCGAGACGCCTTGGCGAGCGCAGCCATGGGGACCAGTGAACTTGTGGCCAAGAGCCACCTATTTTTCTTGGAGCACGTGCAGAGATATTCGAGCGCAGCTCCCTTTTCACCTCAGTCAACATATTTTCAATAGGGTTCAAATCTGGTGAACAGGATGGTCAGTCTACTATTCTGATGTCCTGCCTCTCTGAGAGCCAATTTGAAGCCTTTCGTCTTATGTGAACAAGATGAATATCCTATGCGAATTCAATACCTCTTCGGGATGTCTCATTCTCAAAGACAGAATTAAAATATTCTCGAACAGTACCGTGTATTGCGCACTGTTCAGTATATTGACAAGCTACCACAACACACCATGACTTTCAGCCCCAACAATATATAGATACGTGACCATAATGAATTTCTAAAGCCACATATTGTGCATTGTATCGGCAACCCCTTTGGATGGTAAGCAATAACCTTTCCTTTACGTGTGGAAGAAAATATAACCTCGCCTGAGAATGTGTTATTCCAGTTGCGGTTTGCAGTTTCCTCTGCAAATGCGAGGCGTAACAATCTGTGATCATTTGTTAAAATTTTCTAGCTGCTGTTCGCGTATAAAGTCCTGTATCGCTTGTACATCGCAGAGCTGTTCGAGCTGATCCACGGGATTGTGAATGTGCCTTCATTTCAAAAGCAGTTTCGAAAGGGTTCCTCCTTGCTACTGAAATTATTAAAGCAGCATCCATTTCGGGAGTGGACACACGTCTTCTTCCTGAACCAGAACGATGGCGTCCCATACCTTCTTTGGATAATTTTACTCACCACTACATTGTAGTTGCATGGAGTCCAATACGAGCTGCAGCCTCATGAGTAGAAAAAACTACTACATTAATTATTACTAGTAGAATCTTCCTTGTGCCTATGGCTTTGTGCGCGCGTTCTGGCATTGCCAAACGCGTTATGATTCCTTGAAAGAGAAGCTGTTCGGACCTGATACGTTTTGTACCCTGCTACGCACCAAGTATTTTCGTATGTAGCATATTGCAGTTAGAATAAACACTTAAAGGAGCATTATATAAAATATTCACTTATTAGCTTTACCAAATGTTGTGCATAAAGTCCATTATATCGAAAATAAGTAATCGCTATGTGTTGATTAAACACGAATAAGAAAAAAAAAAAAAAAAACTGTTGGCTACATATGAGAGTACCAAACGCTACAGGTTTTGCGTTCAATAAAGTCATAACCTTTTTTCTAACCTTCGTATCTACCTTTTATCTCATGGTCTTTCGAATAAATGGGCAAATACATAAACGTAAAGTGCAAGACTTTAGTGAGATAATAAAAAACGAATTATATACAGAGGAACAAAATGTTGCTAAATACAATTTTTTACCCGCGAAGCCAAACGATTGTGTGGTTAATGAAGTGGGTCTCCAGAAAACCAAATCCTGGGTTCAATATCTAGTAATACCACTTATTTTCATGTTTATAAAATGTATGAGAAAATAATGTATCTATCCTTAATGTATCTTTCCTATACATTTTTATGAACTTGAGATCTGAGATTTTATCTACTAACGCTCCACTCTTAGAACCAAGCCTGATGTAAACACATGTAGTCATTAACTAGTCCATGATATGCGGGATACCAAAGCACACCATTACATATAAAGCCTTAAATATGCGTGAATATCTGTCGATTTTCCAGAACGATGTTAATTAAACATAGTATTAAGCCCTTGTTAAATATGAAATAGTAAACAGTATGAACAGTGCAGCTAAAAATGCTGCTTTTAATTCTTTTCGGTGTCAATGATTACTCCTCTACATTCATACGATAGAGGAACAGTCGGTAGGACGATAAACATGGCTGCCTCTACAAGTGCTCTTTGCTTGGTGAGTGACATTAAAGGTGAAATAGTGACACCTTCTAAAGGTATGGCGTCAAAAGCTGCAAAAAGGAATTGTGTTGAATGCTTTTAACAAGATAATGCAGGAAAATCCAATTGTCGTTTTGAATACTGTTTTTTAAACTAAGTACAGATTTGGTGTTTCCGTCTAGAGCGTTTCGTGTGCATGTAAAGATCATTGTGAACACCAAGGAAATATGAAGTCAATGTTAGAATCTAGTTATTTTAATAGGGTTTAACGGTCATTCTTACAAGATACGACACCTTAGATAATGAACGTTGATGATACACGAAATGAAATCACAATGATGAAAGGAAATTTGGAAGCGAAATATCCCAGATGCCTCTGCAATTAGGTTAGTTATTCCACAATTACCAATTGGGGAGACCTGGGGACTAGAAGTCTGCGAGGACCACTCTGATGAGGTTTGAGTTGTGAGGCTTATGTTTAGAAGTACCTGCCTTAACGACTTCAGCCAGTGAGTGTTCTCGCAGATTATTTGTGGAGGATTAACAGGCTATATAAGTAAAAGCTTTAAAGCACATTTTAGATAATTTTGTATTGTGGAGTTCATAAAGAATCTGTAGTTCGGCATTATGTAATGAAAGATAACTCAGCCACAAGGTTGAGGCTAAATCTATGTTTCTGATAGGCAGTAATATTCTCCGACGAAGCAAAGTTTAATTTGTGAAAGACCATGTGGTGAAACACAAAGTCGACAACAAAGTTTAAGGATCACCATAGAAGTTCTTTGGTATGGCTTAAACGATATCAAAATTGTTGGTTCATTCTTCTTTAATGCATAAAAGTGTACCTGGCTATGCTAGGTGAAAAAATTGTACAACTCATAAAGCAACCCCCGTAAATTTAGATTTTGAATTGCCTCCGGGAAAGACATAATCCGTCATAGCCACTCTGAGTCCTTGCATATTGAAGTCCATTGAAAGTAACGTAGTAAAAGTGTCTAAGAAGTATATTGAGAAAGATTGTGTACATACGGCACATGTTTTGTGGTGAGTATTGTTCTGTGTTCTCTACGCTGTATTATATGCTGTTCCAAGCTTTATGCTTAATATTAGTATTAAAAGAAAGTTTTGAAACGCATATCAATGTGTGATAATGCATATAAATATTTGGAAGAGATATAACTTTATCTTTGGAATTTCTGATACAGCTAGTATAGGTGTTTTATATATTGGAATGTGATGTATCTACATCATAAAACCTAATATAAGTAGCCGAATACAACACTGTGGAATGCCAGGAGCTATATTTTGTTTTTGGCTCAGAAACATCTTTGTGTATCCTTCTAGCATCCAATTTATCAGTTTCATTCTGAGGTCTCAGGAACCTTCTTCTGCTATTTCCTTCATGCTAATGAACCACATCTGTAAGAGCATTTTAGTTAGTGCAAGATAGGACTAATTTTATATCAGTGTAATATAGAGATATACCACAGTAATGCAATATTTTGAAACGTGATCTGATTAATAGTGACGTCAACATGAGCTATGGTTCGTCAGAAGAAGCGTTCCAGCAAATCTTCATTGAGACTATGAATCGCTTATGTAACACTTAACCTTTATAAAAGAGGCCCATTGTATTAGAATTTAAACTTGATCTTTGTCTCTGAGCCGTGACCGGGACTCGAACCCCGCGTGATTCTACATCAGAAGCGCCGACATTGCAGAGTCATCGTGATCGAGCATTGTGATGAACGACATCGGAATGGAGATTGTCTTTTGTCTGCCTCGTTCCGTCCATTTAGCCATTGGAATCTCTTTATGTGGTGGTACGCACGTCCCTCCGTCAAAGTCTCTTATTGTTGAAATTGTTTTTACGAAAACTTCTAAATGAGATGTTAAGATTAGACAGTGCGGCAGTTACTATCACCGCCACGAGACAACGGGTTTCATGTCCATTCCTCGAGAATTTTCTGTCAATCTTGACCAATACCGTGATGCGGCACTACTCCTTTAACATCATTCTCGTCTCTGTTTGTCGGACTGTGGTTGCAAGTCGTATGAAAAATATGAAATGAAATAAATGTTGTTGTTTTAGATCAGATGCATTAACAGATGTTAAAGTCCTTAGCCCCTTTAATAAAGATTATATCTCACTGATTGTCTTTAACAAATTTCCTTATTATTAGTTACAAAGTTTACGTCCTTAATGATAAAACGTTTTATACACTTAGAATCCAGAAAATGGTTGCGGTAAATGCAGCTCAAGATCCCTGCAAAACATTCGAAATAATGCTGCTAAGTTAAATAATAACACCAAACATAAAATATGTCCTGTTCGCGTGCTACCACATCGATTAATGAACTCTATTTTTACTAGAGGAATTTAAAAAATAGAATTACACAGGTGTACAGTGGTCTAAGATTTCGACGGTACAAAGGCGGTTTATTTTAATGCCGTGTCGGCATGTTGCCATAGTAGGTGAGCGGTTAGAGACCACGCTAGAGACCAGGAGATCGTAGTTCACATCCCCGATATGGCATTCAATTTCTCAGTCTGACTCTACCTATCCAGCTCCTGTCCTACGCACGGCTTTTGTGAAATACACAATAGAATATTTTATTTTAATATTTCTCCAACTTGGTTTATTTACAACTGGCGAAACGATGCTTAATGCTGTATACTTTCCTGTGTAGGGACAACGGGGAACCGACTAATTTGCATGTGACGCGATCTTTCCTTGGTAATACGATATTTGTAGTCTGCCGTAGACTTATAATAATACTAGCAGAACCCTCAGCTACCCTCGCATTATTGCGCTGAGAGGATTTGTCTCTCTCTCTATCACGGTCTTTACTCCTCTCTTATTTTTTTCTCCCCGTCTCCTTTTCCTCTTCCAATATCCCATATTTCCCTCTGTGCATTTATACAGTTAATTTCTCTTTTCTAATGCCCAATAATTCGACAAAAGTCTTCTTTTTAAGAATATTAACTACAGGTATATTCATTTCATTATGTGTTGATTCAGCACGAATATGTTTAAATAGTGCAACTTATATCTCGTATTAGGTGATATATTGAAACCGTTAATAACACTGCTTTTTTGGGCTCTAAACATATTAAAACATAAGTAAGGGAAAAAGTAGTATACTGACTGGTGCCTGTTATGCTGACAAACCTAGATTGATTGAGCATAATTTTTATGAATATAACACGTGCAAGTACACCTTTACACGAATAATAGTAAGGAAGATATAATGCAATTTCTAAACTTGTAATTCTATCGAAATTGTTTAAATAGGAAAACTTCTCATAAACATCTATTAATATATTTTTAATTTCTAATGCTTTTCATAAGATTATACTTAGTAAGCAAGATTCTTAGTTAATTTTTCCGCCATTAGTAGTAATATCTATAAGCTGCATACCTTCTTGTTTTTAGATCTGAAAATGTGTTCAACACTAATGTTCACTACACTAGGCTAACACGTTCTCTACTGAAAATGCAACAACTACTCACATGTGCACACATAAAACCATGCATTAAAAATCACATATGTTCCATTCACATGACTTTCTGTACATCTCTGCAACAAATTATTCTAATTACTTCATCTAATCGAGAAAAAATTAGCAAAAAATAGTTCTATTACTTGCTTCCTTGTTAGCAGAAGCGAAACAAGGGAGTACCATAGGTTAAAGTGACAGTCAAAAGCTGGTTGCTATGTGACTGAAGTTCCTTTGTCTGTATGGACAGGAGTTGACAAATTCCTGTATGAGAAAAGTATGTTTTTCAAAGCTGAAAACAAGGAACATCTCAAAAACCATCAACTCCAAAAAAAAAAAAAAAAAAAAAAAAAAAAAAAATATATATATATATATATATATATATATATATATATACATACATATATAACATAAATTGTTTTAACGTGCTCTACATTTTTGTGTTTTAAGTTTTCGTCCATCTCTTACATTTTAGCAGTTATGCAAAATTCCGTAAAATTCATCTAGAATAAAGTAGTCTTCAGAGGCTATTCCCAGAAAATTCAATACATACATTTTATTTGGAAAGTAAATATCCTAAGTATAAGAGATTTTAATCAAAATCGTTAGAGCCATTTTTAAGAAAATCACAATTTTCGAATTTTTTTCCATGTAAAGGGTAGTTTCGGGTGGGGGGATTGTTTTTTGAAAATCTTCGTGTCGCATCCTTGGACAATACCAAACTTAAATACCAAGTTTGGTATTTAATAGTCTTTTCGTTTTTGAGCTATGCTGCCCACAGATACACACACACATACACACAGACACACAGACAGACAGACAGACACACACACACGGACATTTTTCTAAAAATGTATTTTTTGGCTTCAGGGGGTCTCAAAACATATACTTCCGGTGAAATGTCGGTATCGAACTTTTGGGTGCATTACAATACCTTCTCTATACACTATTTACATATTACGTATAGAGAAAGTAAAAATGGAGTCTTTGGCATCAGAATAGCCCTACCTACATATGTTTACAAATGACTATTTCTCAAATGCCAAAATAACCACAAAATTTTCTGTTACAAAGTTATTGTATTTACGTATTGCTAAAAGGTGGTTAGAATTTACATATAATGGGTCTTCTGGTATTCTTCTAATATACATATTATTTCAAGAAATTTACTCTTTACAAGTTCACTGACTGCCAATCTTATGGCATAAATGTAATTACTAACATGAATATTAATTCCAATGTAATGCATACAAACGATAATGATGATGATAGTAATAATAATAATAATAATAATAATAATAATAATGGTAATAAAATAATAATAATTATAATGACGATAATAATAATAGTAATAATAATAATAATAATAATAATATACTCGTGCACATCACACTACTAGTTATTGGCGTACCATTGTCAAGCGAGCGCATAGTTAGTGTTAAGTGCTGTGTTTCCCAGGAAACTATTAACCATTGAACCTGAAAATATGGTTTAGATGACCATATTCCGCATTTCTCAAATTCTGAGCCACAGAAATCTAAAGCAGGTGTACTCGTAAATAATTACGTTATGTACTTTCTTCTCATATGGAAATACTCACCTGATAGAGATATTAAAAATGTTATAAAACATATAGGCGTGATGAAAAGAAGTAAAAAAAGTGAAGGAATGTTTCGTAGGTTAATTCGCTTAAGAGTCACATAATGGACCTTAAGTAAGTAAAGAAAGAAAGAAAAAACGCAAAATAAGGTAATAATATCCATGGGAATCATTAAACGAAAGTAAACAGTAAAAACATGTTGTGAGCAAATAAATTGGTTTTAGCACAAAACAAAATAGGGTAAGAACGGAAGGTTTTGACAGGAGCAGTTGGCCTCAGGCGATTGGTATATCTAATTAAGGAGCTTAAAGCGAGTAGAGTAATTAGGAATGGAAATTTTAGACAATGCCTGGCAAAACTAGTTGTCCGAAAACATTCAAACAGAAAATGAAACCAAGTGAGGTAATATAATAATTTCAGTTGGTATATGGTTTTAGCTTTCTAAAATATAGAAGTCAATAGAAATAACTTCTTTGAATTTGCATTTACTTCAGCTACTTAAATTAATACCAATTTGAATAGTAGTTTTCCATAATCAAACCTATTACGTCTACTAAAGTATTAAAACTTGTGTTGCCTCGGTGTAAATGTACCAACGCAGTGAGTATACATATATTGCACGTCATATTCGCTTCTCACCCAGCAATAATGCTGTATAACACAAAAACTGTATATTTGACACTTGCTTAGTTAAAGAACTAAATAACTTAATTACTATACTTAGTTAAATTTATGAACTTGTGATAAAAATGAGTTAAAATGTCACGTAAGCTATAAAAGTAAAAAATGCCGCTTGGCTAGAAAAAGGAATAGAAATTTGCATTAAATTACAGAAAATGTCTAGCAAATAAGTTAAGTTTCTGACGACGTTCACATCGCCATTTCGTGCATCAGCTTGAGTCCACAAAAATGCTTCAATTTTTCACCTGTTGAGAACGGAACTTAACGGAAGTTAAGTGTTACGGGGAATCAGCTAAATTGATTTGGGAAACGGGCAGATAAAGTAGAAGTATGTTAACAATTTAATTTGGCTGTAGGTGTAAAATGTCAAGTCTAGTGTTTGGGAGCAAGAAGAAAATTGTTGTAAATGTGGAAGTACATGAAGAGGTAGGTATGAAGTAATTAGCAGCATTTATTTACCACCAGACCACATACCCCCTGAAAAACAGCACTGTTTGTTCCAAGAAATTCTTCTAGGAATACACGGTGGTGGGCGAAGTTAAAACAACTACTGTTTAAACTCCCTCCATCAGACAGAACCTACGCGAATTACAATGCTTCGTAACAAGAATAATCTTTGAATGAGAGCCTGTTACTGTTGCCATGCTCTTATGATAATGAGCGGTGTCCACTTAAATTATTACTATTAATCTTTCTATTGAAAATAAATTTGCAAATGCACTGATGTGAAATACCATACTTTGTGTGTTAGGGGCAAAATTGAAATAGGCTGGCGGAGTGGTTTAGTGACTAGCGTCGTATGTCACAAGGGCAGTAGATATACGATTTTTATATTAATAATATAATGTACCTTTTATGTTCTTTAAAGTGCTCGAGAGTGTAATACTCCTAAGTCTGGATGCTGAGAATTTCGCCGTCCAACTTGTAGAAACAACCGAACAAGATACATTTTTATAAATCGCATTATACCGCTGAATCCTGGGACTCAAAGTACTTAGAGCATTGTAAGTCACCATTGGAGTTGTAATCTCAAAATAATTAAAATCATTGAGGTTCGCCGGGAAATACGTGAGTGAGTTGAGAAACGCAATGCTATGCCGGTATGTTGCCATGGTAGCTCAGTGGTAGAGCAACCGGCTAGAGACTGCGAGGTCCGTCGCTCAAATCCCGACTATGGCATAAAATGTTTCAGTCTGATTCTACCTATCCATCTCAAGTAGTTTTTGATATGATGGGTTGTGAAGCTCTAAAATTAATTACACTACGATATATTGAATCCAATGCTCAAACTGGAATGTGGAAAAAGCTATAACCCTGCAGCAAGTCTGAGATGCACATGTGCCCTTATCTGTAAATGTTTTAATTAGATGGAAGGTGGTCTAAATTTTGTTCTCAACATCTTTGTTCCCAGTGTACGCATGCTAATTACTCGTACTACGCTGAGTCTGTTCTTATCTAAGAATGATCAGACCTAGTTAGCAGATACTAACCCTACCTGGTGAAGTGATATATAAGAAATGCAGCCTGGATGAAATCAAGAATGTTATAATCCAAAGGCAACGTGTAGAGTACTCCAGATTTAGCTACCTTCATGAAGTAGCATTTTTAAGTTTTGTATAGTGTTCAAGCAATGTCTTAGTTTTCTACATCTAATAATTTTGAATGATAACCCCATAAGCTCAGTCTCTTCATCCTTGAGAATGACATTTTGCTCTACATTCGGCAAACTTAAAACATTTTAATAGAAAGCCTTATTGTTTTAATACATTTTTCAGATTGGCTAGTAGAACGTTTCCAAACCTTCCCTATTTAATAGCTTCTGGAGTTTCCATGTATTCTGATATAATTGCAATATTTGTCTGTAAAACTGCTGATAAATGAGGGTAAAATATGATGTTCTCACCGTGCAGTAACTAATGCTAATAAACTCTAAAAAAATGTACAGTGAAATTAGAATGTGAACTGAAATTATCACACATATAGTACATCAACAAACTCTCAGTAAGAACCTGCTGCTTCAAATGCTAAAAGATTAGGCAAACTTGTAACTAATTACATAGTTTCTTTGCACCCTAGTTTAAATGAACCATTTTAAAGATGTTTGGAAATATAATGCGGAGGAACAGCCCTAATCCCTTTAGCAGCTATTTGTTCTTGGTAATACTATCAACAATTAATAAGATACACAATGATAATGGTGAAATTCGTGTTCATCTATAATACCAAAAGTAAATATAATTTCCAGGCTGAAGGCATTAAAACCATTAAAGTTAGTCCGTATTTTTATGTCAATATGGTGCTACATTTCAATAATTTTCAAACACATACATGAAGTAAAAAGGTAAGCGTTTTTAGACGAAAAATCTTATGGGTTTCATTTACATGACTTTCTCTACCTGGTCTGCAAACTGAATATTCTGAGAAAACATTATTTCTTTATCTATATCATGCTAATCCAGATAAACATTAGCAGAAATTGTAAAGTTAAATACTTCCATTTATCAGATTATAAATATGGAAATACATCAGGCTAAAGCGATAGTCAAATCCTTTAAAGAGACGGCCACTATGTGAAAAATTAAAGCTTGGTTTGCTTTGCATGGCCAGCAGTAAAACAAAAGAGAGATGAAACGAAATGTGATTTCCCACTTTAGAAAAGTTACGTAGTATACATTGAGAGCAATAAAAACGATTATCTCGGAAACGGACAATTCTATAAAAAAATTCTGAAGTAATTGTGTATTTTAATGAGGTCTATCTTTGCTCAGTGTATTTCTATCTATCACTTAAAATTTACCAGTTACGCAAAATTCATTCAGAATGAAGAGGTCTTCAGTGGCTACTCCTAGAAAATTAAAGATACACATTTTATTCTTGATGTAAATATTTCTAATATATTGTATTTTGATCAAAAACGTTTAACTCATTTTTTGAAAAAGCAAGTGTTTTCTTTAAAATCTTCCTGTCGCATTCTTGGAAGATAAAAGAAAATCCTAATAAACTAGTTCGGTAGTTAACGGCATTTTCGTTTTTGAGGTATGCTGTCCACACTCACACACACGGACCTTTTTCTAAAATGTTTTGTTTTTACGCCCTCGAAACTCCAAACATATATTTCCGGTGGAATCTCGACACCGAATTTATGGATGGAATACAAAATCTTCTCTAGCTACTAAGAGAGGAAGTACGTAGAGAAAGTAAAATGCAATATAATACACAGGAATATCAAGTATATTCCATGGATGCAAATGTATATAATTACTATAAATATACATTTATAATATAATTTAAATAGTTTTATACAATGCCAATTTTGGTTTAAGAAGTGGATGAGGCAATTTCTGAAAACAGACGGTTCTCGCTGAAAATGCTTTGTGATGTGTTTCCACAAAACACTGTGTTCAGCAGTGGCTGTCTTCACTGGCGGCAACTTTCTTTGAAGAGGTCATAACATTTGATTCCCCGCTAAGAAAAATGCCTACACCGTGGTGGCAACTATGTGGTAAAACAGGCTAAGAGATGCTCATTCATGTACAAATAAATATCGTGCAAATCAGTTATGGATATTTTTTTCTAAACCGGTGCTTATTTTCCTGGCTCGCCTTGTAAATGTTAAAGTTTTCCAAACATCAGTAAGCTTGAAGTCAAATCACTGATCTGCGACTATAAAGCGTAAAATAATCACTGGCGTACTAATAGCTCAGCTCCTTAGGTGTTTACGTCGTTTGACCACGTTAAATATCTGTCTTGCCAGGGAAACAGTAATGTATTTGTGATACTTATTCTTTGTTTTAACAAATTAAGAAGTAAATTTACCCATAAATACTTATACCAGGTGGTTCACCTGTCACTTATTATTTTAGAGATAGGCAACATTTCATACTCTGAAAGCAATAAGGTCAAAATTACCGTGCTTATCGACCATTTGGAAATCACGCAAATCTAGCTTGCTCTTTATAGAAAAATAGACCTTAGCGGCAATAGTTAAGTCCAGTCCAAAAGCATGCGCTCAATAACTCCTGTTACAGTACATGTAATATCAATAGGATCGCTATCATACGTTCTGCAACGTAAATTATATTGTGTGGAAGTTAAATGAACGGTTTAAGTTACAAAAAGGAGTCGCCCAACAGTTATAGAGAGATCAGAAGCAGAGAGGGAGATATATGTGACAGTGTACCTGCAAGTTTTAACGCGGCGAGCGAGCGCTATGATTGTAGCTCAACTGGTCAATGTCATGTTCCCTCATCACCGTCAGTGGTTAGGCACCCACAGTCTGCGTGCACATTTTCCTTCTTTATGTATTAAGCCTTGCTTTCCTCCAATCTGAAAACTGAACTGAACTGAAAACTGAACTTAATATATTTTAGTTCGGATCACGTGATCACTAACTGTGCCATTGTTTATTATGGAAGTGCTTTCTTCCGACCGAGAACTTAACGAAACTGAACTGAACTGACAACTGAATCTCTCCTTTCTCGAAGTTTCTCTAGAAAATTTAAGCTTTCCTCTAGAAATCTAGGCGGTGAAAGTTACGGTGGAAGTTTCAGTTCAGTTGAGCTTTGGACGCCGAGATAGCATAGTGAGGTTATAGTTGCGGTATTTGTTTTGTAATTTGGTAATATTTGACAATTTTGTTTAAATATTTGTGCATAATGAATGGAAAACGAAAGTTTTCACAAATTGAGGAAGAGAGGATAATTGACTTTGTTCGGCATAACGAACTTTTATACAACGTACAACATGCCGAGTATAGAAATACAGAAAAGAAACAGAGGCTTTGGAAGGAATTGGGCAAATCAAGTAAGTAAATAAGATTTATTGTATAATGTTTAATTTTTAGCTCTGAAATAAGTTCAAAGGTTCTGGAATGAAGTGTAGTACAACAGACTGGCACTATGGCGGATTAACCTCATGATGTAGTAACTTTATTCTTTTATAAGTAGTTATTATTATTATTATTATTATTATTATTATTATTATTATTAATAATAATAATAGTAAAAGGCGCACAAACATGTATACATTACTTAATAGTTCTCTTTTGCATATTGGTACAAGACATTACAAATAGACTACTGATATCTCTCACACTGTTTATCATATAGCACACACAGGTAAATTACACAGTGGTCATGAAATGTTTATTTCACCCACAGCCACACGAGGTTATATTAATGGATTATGGAATTGATCCAAGTTTTATATATATCCGTAATTAATAATTTACTGAAATCCCAGCCACTGGTTTTGCCAGGAAACAGCACCAACTCCGTTGAAGTAATCCCTAAACATGTTTCTTACACAAGCACCTCTGAAAAGGAACAAAAGAAGGCCAAATTTAAATGTAGATACATAGGTAACCTCAATATATTATCACAGGAAGTTTTATGCTTAAAACATGACTGGTCATCTAAAGCATTACATGATGAAAATTTTGCATTCTGCAGATTTTGAGCAATATGAGATTACTAATATATACTAGAGGTTCATGAATAAACTTTATACAATGATAATTAATTAAAGAAAGTGTACACACAAACCTTTCATTATTACGCCCATGGTTTGCAGTTGCCAGAGGAATAAGTTTTTCACTTGGAAATGGAATATCCACATCACTAAAGTGAGTTTGATGAGGCGCTTTGAGTTTTGAATCCCTCATCATGTTATGCAGTATACATGCTGCTGTTACAATTAAGTCAGTAGTTTCTGGTTTCACTGCAATAGGTGAGAAGAAAATTCTGAAATATGATGCCTTAATTCCAAATGCATTTTCACTGGTCCTGCGTGCTCTACCGTGTCTGTAATTATATACAGCATATTTCTTATCATGCAGTGACAGAGTTTTACTGTATGGCTGCATTAAATTTCTGTGTAGAGCAAAGGCTTCATCACCAAGAATAACATGCTGTTGTACTAGGTCAGTTTCTGGTATCATTGCTGGGCCAGGAATATTAAGCTGCTCAGACAAAAATCTTTTTCCTAGATTGCTCTTCAAAAATATTCCAGCATCACCTCGAGCATATGACCCAAAGTCAACTGCTATGAATTTATATTGAGCATCAACAAGAGCAAGCAGCACTGTTGAAGAATAGCCGTTCTAATTGTAAAATAAAGATCCACTGCTCTTAGGACACTTAATTGTTATATGTTTTCCATCAATAGCTCCACAGCATAGAGGGTAATGCCAGCGTTCAAAGTAATCCTCAGCAATAACCTTGAACTGTGCTTCAGTTGGTTCTGGAATCTCTGTTTTCAAGAAATTATTCTTAATACTATCCAAGCATTTCAAAACAATTTTTGACACCCAAGAATTGTGTATTCTAAATTGAAGTGCCAAGAATCTAAAAGATTCACCAGTTGCCAAATACCTAAAATAAACAATTAGAATAATCAGAATACTGATCACACCTTTTGCCTAAGTATTCACATATAATCTGAAATATGTAATTTATACTGCATTCAATTTTGGTGTCCAAAGGTATCCTAAACTGAAATTTCTAAATCTTGGAGTTTCCAAACAAATGTTTTAAAATTTTTTCTACATACTTATCTGTTATAATTATAAACAGGGCTTACATTTATTATGCTAATCGATTAAAAATTGGGCACTATACATAAATTAATATTTTGAGAATATTAATTTATTTATACTATATTTCCAATAAAGAAAATTGACACATAGAATGTTTGATACTGTTCTGGCTACTTCAGAAAAACAGTTACACTTTTAAATCTTATAATTTCCACAATTATCCTAATATTTTCATATTAATTATGCCATAAGTTGCATAATTTACAATTGTAATAAAAATCATGTGCCAATTTTTTAAATTCATTCCTTCTGAGTCTGTGCTAACAATTTCAAGAAGATTGGACATAAACTGCATCATGTGCAAAATGTTTAATACTCAAAAGTGTCAGAAAATTTAAAGTTGAGAAAAATGCAATTTAAACTTCTTTTTTTTTCTTTCTCAAGAGCCATACCTCTAAGTTGCTTAAAATGCTCCTGTATCAAATGTGGGTCCCTCCTGCTTCTAATTATTCTCTTTTGCTGTTTCCACCCTCTGGGAGCTTCCCTTTGTTGAGTGGTGTGATGGATGTGTTATCGATACAGCCTATTTCAAGTGATGTCGGTCTCTCTCTCTACTGTAGTTTTCCAGATAGCAGATGAAGTTTACATTTGCGTAATTAGTTCTATTATGCTGATGCTTGCATTGCAGGCCATCTGACACTCCATACCTCCTGATGCAATTATTTCTAACCTTTTCTTTGACACCGATATTTCCCTTGGGTGTTTCTTCCATATTACACTGTTGTGCAGACTATTTGTATTCTAAGTCCTTTCCATGGTGCATCTTTTCAGCCATTCTTCAGAAGCTAGGTGTTGGTATACTGGTAATATGTTTGTTGCTACCTCTTTTCTCAGTTCCATGCTTTTAGTATGATGCTTTGGTATATTATTCTCTTCGCATTTGCTCTGTCGTAAAAGCATAAGCTTTGATCACCAGGGCATTTTGAATATTGTATATTTGGTAATTGGACATGCCATGACTGAGTGTTGCTATCTTCATTTCACCTACATTGGGAATATTTTATAGAATTGGTTGTCTACATTAATTCTGTAGGCAAGGAATCATCCATTCAGTCAACCTTAATTTTTCTTTCCACTTAATGTAAAATTTTTCTTTTTCCAGTCTTGCACCATTCTTTATTTACCATCTTTACCACATGCTTCAGGCAATTTTCCTTTTCAATTTTAACTTCATCATATACAGACATCTTCATGAAAACCAAAAGAAAGCTTTCGCATCTTCATCTCAGAGTTAAAGTTAACCAGATGAAGAGCAGCTAGGCATCTTCATGTGACCCATCCAAAATGCTTGTATGGTAGAAAGTATAATGGGCAATTGAAGCTAAAAATTTAAGGAATTTTTCAGCAAAGAAAAAAACAACATTTTTCCTATTTTTTTGCTAAATTTCAGTTTAGGGTATCCTAAGCTGGTGACATTATTTGCAGTAATTGTATATAATGTTTTTCAGGTGATAAGGTTTATAAGAAGTGGCAGAATATTAGGGATTATTATATATAAAAAAGGAACAAGTGCGGTTCTGGAGCACCAGGAGGACATATGAGTATTAATGACCAGAGAATAAGTTTCCTGGACAATAAATCTCACGTACAAAGGTAGTAAGTAATATTTTAATACGTCAGAATTTATTCAGAATAAAATAATTTTCCCATGTATATAGCTCTACATGCTTGTGCTTTGACATACTTATGATTTTATTTATTAAGTATATTTTATATTACAGCACAACTTCAAGCACTTCCTTGCCAGAAAATTTGTTTCAGCAGGCAGGGGAAACAGAGTTTGAATCAGATGAAAACTCAAACCTTGAGTTTTCTTCCCTCCAGGCAGCATCAACATTCACTGCCTCTGTGCAAGGAAATACTTCGGTGTTGAGTAAAACACCTTTATCAAAGCGAAGACGTTTGTCCTCCCAAACAGAGGGCGATGCAGTTGAAAAGCTGGAGTTGCTACGGAAGATCTGTTCCCGGTACGAGCAGCCCCTTCCGAAGCCGGACAATATAGATAACTTTTTTTGCTTCCATTTGTGACACGGTGAAATCGTTTCGTAAATTGGAAATAGCAAATTTAAAACTTAAAATACCCCAACTTGTTGGGGAAATTGAATGCCGGTTGGCCAAAGAAGGAACTGAGAGAGAGAGAGAGAGAGAGAGAGAGACAAACAAACCAGCAGACTTCTCCCAGGCTTATGAAGTTCTCTTAGTAGAAGAGGAACTTCAGACTGCAAAGCAGTAGGCTAGTTGCATAAGGAACAAATATTTATTGTATTCAATTTAATGAAAAGTTAATATAAAACATTTTAATTGTTATTTCACTTACCTCAGGGTAACAAACAATTTTTCTTCGGCTGTAATAGGTTTCTTATTCCTATTGTATGGTGTAGCTTCGATGTCTAGTAATTAAATAGTATGGGTGTTAACCTGAAGTACTCCACAAACTTAGTATCATTGTCCTTCAAGTGCCTCCTAACCAAAACTTCATAGGCACCCTCTGAACTACGATTAGCAAACATGGGATGCATCTCACAGCGTTTCCTATAACTTTGCTCATTATCAGTACGATGTGTTAATTCATCGACAAAAAAAAAACAAACAAACAAAAAAACATCAAAATACCCAACTCCAACTCATTTTCTGCACTGCCATGCAACCTTCTCAACCATTCTTCAGCCTTTTTAATGATGCTCAGTTTTCAGTTCAGTTTTCTAGTACAGCACAACTGAACTGAATATAACTTTTAAGTTTTAAGTTCTAGTTCAGTTCAGTTTAGTTTTCAGAGTGGAGGAAAGCAAGACTTTATCCATATAGGTGCAAAGTTAGTTTCGTGTTTGTCACACTAATAATTTTAGGTGTAAACTAAAAGGTATACGAATTAAAAACAAACGGCAGATCATTTTACGTATTCTTCAGTTCTAATTGTTTTGAAAAAGAAACTTCACCGAGACTAAATAATACTGTACTAATAAAGCTAGAATAAACATAAATTAAGAGAACAAAAATAAAAGAAAGAAACAAGCAAGTTTAAAAACGTTCTGATATCCCCTGATTGTGCTAAATCAGGAACAACTAAAACAGGGGAAAAAATTGTCAACGTCTTGGTAATACTCGAACCTGAATCTAGCATATTGGAACGTATACTAACAGCGCGGGTTAATCAAATTCGCTACTGTTCAACTATAACTTGTAGCACCAAACTCTGTAATTTTGGTATGCAGAAGATGGGTCTTAGGAACGATGTTTTCAGGTTAGACTGTAACATGCGGGTTACATAAAACCAGAGAATAAGGGACAGGTGAACCGCCTTGTATATACCTTGCCCGCTATAGTTTGCTTAAGAGAGAAACTGTTCACATTATCATATCGTATTATGAAATAATGTCTCTCATAGACCACGCTGCACTTGGCAAAGTAAAACACAGACGTTAGAAGGCTACTTGTATTAATTGAAACGTGAAGACTTGGAAGAGAAGAAGGGAAGGGATTTACGTAGGGGGAGCGTATGTTTTATTGATAGGTGACAGAAGCAGGCCCACAGGAAGTTGTGGGAGGTTAACACGAGTTTCGGAGAGTGCTGGCGAAAACCCGTTTGGCGTATCAGCTTACAATCAGGAAAGGTGTCTTATCTGCAAAGTTATAGCTAACACCTAAACCCACCCAGTTTTACAGAGAATTTCACTAATTTAGGAACAAGGTTTCTCTCTCGCGTGGGTGGTCATTTGTAAGGTTCCAAGCGTTGATGATAATGATCAGGAGGTTCCTGGCTCATCAGTCACCAGGTCCAGAGACCTCACAGCTTGTTCTAATTGCACACCACTATCCTTCTTGTCCACATTGCATTAATTAAATCTTTACAGTTCAATATTCGTTAATTTGGAGCACTGGTTTTGAAGGGAATATGCTAATATTTGTGTTTACTTTTCTACACAATGTAACAATTAAATATACTTATCAACACTTATTTTATTTGGTATATGTATTTGTAAAGACTTGCTTGGAATCACACATATTGGTTTCCTATTTGGTCAGGCAACTGGATAAAAAATATCAGTGGCGTTATATTACACACCAGCTAGTTTACCATATGTTGCACGAGTGTGTTCTTAAACCTCAAGTGACAATCAAATTCATTTCTTTCATCTACTTACATATTCTAAAATCATACAGAATATCTTTATGGCGTATCCTCTGCTCTGGCCTTCATAACTGCATTGTTCCAGACGAAAGGTCCCCTATATCACGAACAATCACAAATAAAACATCGTCGGATGCTGTATTTCTGATTTATTGAATCCCATCCCAATACTGTTTCCAAACTGTATATAGGTGATGAACAATATGCACAATAAAATATATACTTTAGCAATAAACATTTAATGAAATATATTTTACTAGTGAAAGAATTAACGGAAAAGATGTACACTTTTAAACAATCCCACTAGTTGAAATTTTAAACTTTTGTGTATTGTCTTTGTTCTTGTAGGTATGTAATAACACAAAGCTAACACAGTTTTTACATTAAAGAGCTAAGCCTGACAGCGTTGTCCAACAAAATAGGAATAAAGTTAATGAATATGAGGACCCAAAACCCTTGCCAGTAGTTAAACTATTTTGAAAATATCACATAGTTAGAAAGCATTACGAAAACTAATCTCAGCTATTGCTTATAATGTCGTTTGAGAGCTCCTTATAATACACTCTTAACAGTCTCTCTCTCACTCTCTCTCTCTCTCTCTCTCTCTCTCTCTCTCTATATATATATATATATATATATATATATATATATATATATAAATTAATTTGGCTTTCGCTGATAAAAACACCACAAACTGCAGAACGTGTGAAGAATTAAAAATGATTGCAGAGAGATGATCACAATGAAGAATCATTGGAAATCAATCCTAGGATTGACTACTTTAAATAAAATTAGCAAAACTTGTTTAAATAACGGGTTACTAAAAGTTTTACATTCAGAAACTTCCCTAAATGCGCCCGTGGAATTAAAATAAACCCACTGCTTAATAGCCAACTGTTGTGGACAATTATTATAATAATTTTAATTGTTTTCTCACACAAACCGTGTGTAGGATAGGAGCTGGAGAGGTAGAGTCAGACTGAACATCGTCTGTAACAGTTGGCTATATTATGAATCCTGGGACTTAAAGAACTTACATTGAGGTTGTCATCTGAAAATAATTTGAGATCACCATGTGGTTTACCGGGAAACATGCCAGTGAGTTGAGAAATTCATTGCTATGCCAGCATGTTGCCATGGTAGCTCAGTGGTAGAGCAACCGGTTGGAGACCGGGAGATCTGTGGTTTAAATTCCGGCTATGGTATTGAATTTTTCAGTCTGACTCTACCTATCCAACTCCTATCCTACACACAGTTTCTGCTAAAAAGAACACTTGAAATTATCAATTAAAATGTTTCATTTTTAAGCCCCATAGAATAGAATTTTTAGAATATTGCATCTGAGGATCTGGGATGTTTTTGGAGGAAAAATAAGTAGAAAATTCTGTCTCTTGTAGGCTATTGCGGGGGATGGTCAAGTCGTCCTTGACAGGAAAAATATACCGTTAGGGGTTGACTATGGTGTTCCAAAAGTTATGTACATGCATGAGGTCAAGGCATTACAAGGAGAAATTCCGAGAACTTGCCACGTCAACGGGGTGCATAAAATTCGGCCAATAGGAAGCCGACGACTAGCAAACTGCCGGGAAATTGAGATTTACACGTGAAACATTCAGTCAATGACAAGATAATTTAAAGGCTCAAAACTAACTTTAAAAACGGTACAAATACGGGTATCCAGGAGCACAGACCCACTCTTGTGTCCATCATCAGACGTACTCTTAGTGTTTGCAGCGACGGTAAAGATCAAAAAGCGCGCCAAGAAAAGGCGAATACAATTGTGTGCGTGTAGTGTGCAGAAAGTGACGTTCGCTTAGTAGTGAGCGCAGAGTCAGACGTGAAGTGAGCATCCATAAAATATAGCAGTGCCCAGGTCGACATATTTCCTAGCAATAAACAAGTGTCAGCAATGTGTCTCGTGTCATTTCTGTACTGCACGCCCTGAGAAAGGCCCGAGTTTCATGAAATGTCTGCACTCCGCAAGAAAATCACTCCAGTAGCCAGCAGGAGAGAACCGACGTTGGTGGAGATCCGATGAGCTCCAGACTTTAACGTCCGAGCAGGTACGTATACGACAAGCGGCAGGACGGCCGCAGTCTCATGTAGATGTCCACAAGACTGCGATTTTCTGTTAACATTTTGACAACTTTTTTTTTAGAATGGACATTTGTATCTGATTGGCTGACAATTAACATGGCTGTAACCTATATGGGGTGAACTAGTTGAACTGTCTATTTCATCATAAATCCAGTTTAATTTTTATATACAACTTAAGCAGTTTTAAACATGAAAATCCGAAATTTTGGGTCCTTAAAGTGTACGTAAGCTATCCAATAACTTAAAAAGTACGAGCGATGAACATTTGCAACATTATAGGTTACTATGAGCAGAGTACTAAGTGGTCAAATATGAAACAGAACATTTTTTCTACACTCCAAATGATACAAGTTCTGATATCGATTGAAAATTAAGGATTTAAAAAGGTCAATAGTTTTTCTTTATGAGTAAAATTGTAATAAACAGAAACATATTGGAGTAAGGTGCATAAGTTTGACTTTCTGAGATGTATATCTTACCAAAAAAAATCATTTTAAGATAATGTGTCGAACACTTCGCTACTCGCAAGATTCCCACGTGGAATACGGCATCTGTAATGTGCAGAGTTCCTACAAATTGTTGAAGGATTTCATAAGGCAGTATTTTCACCATACTTGACATAAATAGACTGTCATATCAAAATTTGAAGAAGGAAAGTTTGAAGGTTTGAGTTTTACAGCTGCATTTCAATTGTCATCTAATGAGAGATGTGTACATTGTTTTTGGAGAAAATGGCTGCATTACCAGCAGATTGGTAGCGGTTGGGTGAGCAATTACACTTGTGTGATATTACCGGTGGCTGTGGCAATGAGCCTTTTTTATTCCGTCAACTTCGCTAAAATGGAGGGATGAAAGCACTATCCTTGATGTAGCCCCATAGGAAGAAATCACACACTATAACGTCAGGTGAACAGATGGCCATGTGCAGAAGATGCCGTCTGCGCCTGATTCACAATCAATCCTACCTGGCAGGTGTCTTTTGTGGTACCATGGACATTCGTATGCCAATATGGAAGGGCCCTCTTGTTCAAAAATGAATCCCTATTCTTCTTTGTCCGTGAGATGTGGGATTAACCTCTTCGGTCGTGCCCATAGCATTCCCACAAAACGCCAATCTCTTTGCTGGATCATCAGGCAGTTAGTACGATAACTTCATTCCTTCCCGCACAATCTTCCATACTGTGAAGTTGGCATCTTCAATTATTATCTGGCTCTCCGTACCGATTTTTTAGGGTTGCGTAGGAAGCTTTCACGGAATCTGCCACTCGTTTCTTCATTCACACTTGGCCTTCTGGCGCATCCTTTGATATAAATTCTATGAAGCCACATAGTTGGTACCACCTTCGAGTTGACGACTTGGGAGTTGCAGGACGGCCAAATTGCGGTAAAGTAGCCATTTTCTCAAAAAAATTATACACCTTTCTCATTAGATGACCAATGACAATTAGATAAACAACACAAAACTTCAAACTACTCGCCATTAAATGGTGATGTGACATTTTATTTATTCCAAGTATTGTTGACAATACAGCCTTATGAAATCGTTTGTAGACACTCCGTACCTACATTGTCGCAAATAGGATGTGTAACTTCAATGTATTCCAAAAGATGGGCAAGGCTTTACAGTGTCAACAGAGATAAGTATATAGAGAATGCTTCTCAGAATTAGTGATTACACAATTTACCTGCTTTTGAAAACTATATACTTAGAATTCATAGCAATAAAAGTATGCTGAGCCTGCAAATATTTTAGATCTAATGATGTACCAGAAAAGCCTAATCCTCCAAAATGGTCCGTTACTGTGCTCCAGTTAAGTGTTAGGTAAGTTCATTGAATCAAACAAAATGCAAACAAACTCATACTTTTACAACTGAATGTATTAACACGGACACCTGCCTAAAGATAATTAAAAAAAGAAGCTTAATTAAATATTTTATAAGTACCAATTATTTGTCAGGAAATGTTCAATCTTGACACATTTGTATTACCCGTACTTAAAGGATCCCAAGCATAAAGTATATATTTTGGTGCACACTTCGTTGAATAATTTGCTTACTATTCTATTTTTCTGAATGTGAAAATGGTTACATAGAAAACTAATAGCGCCCTTTGGTTTACTTCTCCATCACCTTCCATCCTCAAACAGGCGTCTATTAGAAGACCCGTTCAACAATATTCACTGAACATTTAGATATGTGGTAAAACAAAATCGGAAGCGAAAGTTTAGGATACTCTCTGCCTGGACAATGTTATACTTTGGAAAAATGAGGATATGACAAAATAGTTAATTTCCTATAATTCTGGGAGTTAAGATCAAGTTAATCAGCCAATGGGGGCATTTAGAGTTCGAAAATATTAGTGTGTACACACAGGGTAAGAAGATAGGTAATATCTTTTAATATTTGAGAGGTTTCTTGCATTAACGTATGATATAATAATGATAATGATGATGATAATAATAAGAAGAATAACAATAATAATAATATTGAATATGCGATTTTGTTAAGTTGATAAGAGATTTGACATGATGAATATTCAATATTGTAATGACTATCTATATTTTTGTAGCAGCAATTCTTAAAGTGCCTTCAAATTCAGAAAATATTTCTCTTGTTAAATTATGTATTCTCCTATGTTTGCGAAAATAATTACGTTTCAGAAAAGCAAATATTCATAAGTTCAAGCGAAACTTTTGGAATTTTCTCAAAAAACGTTACAAGAATTAAGATGATGGGCTTACTGTTGTCTAGCAATAGATCATTGTTTGCAGGCTCAAGTTACAACAAATATTTAATATTTTAGACTATATGTTGGTTTCATAGCTAGTAATCAAAAGAGGTTGCAAATATCTCTACGGTTAGCACCATCGGATAATTTCATTTACTGAAATGTATCAGTTGCGGTGGTGCTTTTCTTAAAATTCATAAATTTGTTGCGCATTTACATTCATGTTCAATGCTTCTACACGTAAGAGGTCGTAACTTTTAATGACAACTATCTGATATTATATACTAAGCTACTAATAGGGCTCCAACAACATCCAAGGTCTCTTTGCAGCGAGAAGAACAAGGTTGTGGTGAGAAAGACGACGGTTTCCACTGTGTTGACGTAACCTACTTCAATTCGTTCCCCCCTCTCCCCAACCCAAGTGACAAAAAAAGGAACACATGTCAGTTTAACACGCACAATACTGAAATGTTGGGAAGATTATATAATTTAGGTAATATATTAATGTATAAATCTGTTAGTTAAATTTATTTACCGCAGTAAAAGCTTTTCTTTTTCTGTATTTATCTTGGACTAACGATTGCCCATAGAGCACACTATCCAATTCCTAGCGTGATACTACATGGTGCTAATGAGACAGGAATTTTAAATACATTCTTATATAAAACTGAGCATTAATTCAATGCTGCAGTGTCATGCTGTTTGAGATTTTAACAGGAAACTATTCAAAGATGTAGTATACCACTTGCAAGTTTATGGGCGATCATGAGCAAGCATGCCTTGAATTCTCAAGAAGTTGACTACATTTACATATAGATAATGCATAGATTACATTGTGTGTACATTTTATCTAATATCCTGTAATGTACTGACATATATTGTTGGTTTAAAAACGAGAAATCTTACTGAATAGGACCGTACTTAAAGAAATGGTGTTCATTTATAGACAACGATACTGTTAAAGTTAAAACAGTTTAAATAGATCCAAAAGGAAATCCTGAACTCATCAGAAATAAATACGCAATCTAATATTTCAAGTTGATAATTAGTGTGTAAACCTAAACGTGCTCTGTTCTTACTCCAAAACGCCTTTTAAATACAGTTATGGCGGTTATTTATATCATAAAATCACGAAAAGGGTTGTCGAGGCTGGTTATAGAGTGCAGTTTATTATTCACCTAAAAGCAAAATGTATTTTCTAAAAGTATAATGAACACATATGATTCATTACAGCACACTTCTTTATGTAGGTATACTCATCAGAAATAAGTGTGTAATTTAATATGTCTACTTGATATTAAATGTAATTATTGTAGTCTTAAACTAACTCTGTTTTTACTATCAACGAGAGCTTTAAGAGAATATATTTGTTTTCTGTACCTTAGAATTTTACTGAAATTAGCACTTTTATTTCATTTGGCAAATAACGAATAATTTGACGATCCCTCTTGAAACAACTAGAGGTGCATGATACCACTCTCCAAACAGAGGCAACGTATAAATATTTACTTTTTGTTTCAATCAACACGAGCTACTTTTCCCTTTATTCTTAACTCGTCTAATCATTTTAGTGTCTTTTTATCAGGCACCGAAAACTACTTTCTCTAAAATATCATAAATATCGGTGCACACGCTAAAATCACAATGGACAGTTTCTAAAAGAAGACTTGCATGTCTTAAATCCTTCCGCTTTTTCCACACATCCAGAGACATAGCATGCACAGAAAATACCTTATAAATGTTTTAAGTACAATTCCGGGAAGAAGAATAAATCAGATGATGATGACGATAATATTAATATTAATAATAATAATAATAATAATAATATTAATAATAATAATAATATAGCTACACGAACGGCATAGGTTCATCAAGCCTAATCCGAAGAACTAATTCTATTACCGGGTTTGAAATCATCATGTTGAGCCTAACTATATACAGAGTAGAGAGGATGAGAACAATGGATGGAGAATGAGATCGGCGGAGTAAAAGGGGCGGAGAGTGAGAGAGCGTTAGAGTGGGGAAAGACAGGGATGAGGAATGGAGTAAGAGAGAGAGTGGAGAGGAACAGGAGACAAACGCAATTAGAAAAGAATAGAGAAGTCACCCACCCCGATGCAATAATCCGATCAAAGCTGCAGTTTCTGCTGGTAATTACATAATACTTTTCATAGCATTCCTGAAACAATGAAAGCAACAGCTTTATTTCCTGTAGATGGCGCAGCCTGAAAATAATTTGGTCAATGCTTTTCACGACAAATAATTCGTATTGATTGGTTTATGCTGAGCTTCCACCAATGACACGCTTAGGTCAATGGTAGCTGAGGCCAGGTCTCTAGAGTTAATAGCTGCTTGTCACATAAACGTTTTCTGAATTTAAAATGAAGCTTTGCATCTTCTCATAGCAGTGAAATAAGATATTCCCGACGTGCTGAGGGGGGCCTCATAATCGCACTCTTATGCAAGGCAAGGACATCAAAAAAACAAAAGAACGACTGCAGACCCACACCGACCATTTATAGCTTTGTGGTTTACTCCGAATCTAATTCGAGGTGTCTGAGTTGCTGTTTAAATCTTATCTTTCGGCACACGGGTCATTAAAGTCTTCTCCAAGACCAACTTTCCTCCGTATCTTTGACAGATTCTGACCAAGGCGACGTGCAGAAGTTTATGTGCATTTGTTAACCACCATCTCTTACGGACAATAGGCTCGTTTTATGCTAGTGCTATCCTGAAGCCAAAAATAGCATTTTAGAAGCGCTTATACATGTGCATTCAAAATGTCTGTGCATTATTTTTTCACATAAGAGCGGACGAGGATTACTGTTTACCTTGTTTCATCTGGAGAATAGAATGTCAGGCAGCCTCTTACTTTCCTCTAAGGATGGAGTTAATGAAGACTGAAGACAAAAACTTTAAATAGCTTTCTCTTTGTTGGCTTTTTTAAACATTTATTAAATTTATTAGACATCATCTTTTGTTATAAATTTTACTAGTAAAAACATTTTGAAACGAGGAATATTTATGAAAATGCTTTTAAATGCAGTTAAGAACTGCCGTATTATAATATATTTTTGTATTTTCAAACCAAAATAAAGCTTTGATAGTTTTGCCTTATGAAAAACACAAACATGTTTATAATCTCACAAAATTAAAATCAAGAACTACTTAATCTCACTTGTAGATGTGCTGAGCCAGGTGGCTTAGGTGTTTCGTCTGGGACTGGCATTCGAGGGGTTGTGGGATCGCTTCCCCACGCCGACCTTTATGACCCATGGGGTTTGTTTTCTGCAGTTTTTGCAGGTCACTAGGCGAATGCTGAAGAAGATCCTACATCCCCCGAACTTCCTGTCCCTTCATTTCATCTTCATTTCATCCCAACCGATTTCTTTCAGGGTTTTATGGGTCGACGAGGTTTACGACAGAGGCTTCATTTCGTGGAGGTAACTCCGCTTTGGAAACATAGCTTTCGGTGGCCGGATGGCGTTAGTGGTTGTCTGTTGACTTAGGTGGTCTATCTGGGAGTGAACGACAAGCTCCTGGAGCTCCCCGCATTAAGATGAAGAACTGCATATAAACTGTTGGGGACTCTTCACGAAAGATCTCTTCCTGTCCGGATGTCGGCCGTCTTCTGAAATTACACTCATATCATACTTTCTCCAAGTTCTGGCGTAGAATAAGCCCACTGTTGCATTGTGGAATACCCTCCGTAACTTACACACACACATATACACACAAATACACTTACTTGCAGCTTTTACTTTCAAAAACATTATTGAATATTAATAATTTAAAATAAAAATGCAAATTTCAGCTAGACATCAAACCAGTATTAAACAAAACATGGTCACTGTAATTTTATGGTATGCAGCAGGTATATGAGGTACTTTTATGTGGAATACCTAATGGTTTTGTTTGATGCTTAGCATGAATGGTCCTTTTAGACTTGCTACCAGAACCACAATTTTATTGTGACGTTCTCTTTCTATTTTTTGTTATTTTTGTTTTTCAAGAAATATCATTTGAAACAGATATTTTTCCATAATGAAATATAGTTACTATAACTGACGCAACAGATTTAGACATGTGAAGATCTTAATGAGAAGTAGGAAGCGAGCTGTATATCTGTTGTTACCAAATAAGTAGTTCATCAGTTGACTGCATGCCAAATGGAGGAGTGTGTGTCACAGTTGATGTGAATTAATGGCTGTAAAGTTCCATTGATAGCATGGACTCGCATATTTTCCTATTTGTAAAATTAGATTAGAATAGATTGCATTTGCCAATATTATAAATCCCCATTCTGCCCGCACCGGAAATCTCGGTTATATTATACGGGTTTTGCCATCTTGATTACTTTTACGAGTCCAAGAATTATATTTTTACTAGATAAAGTTTCCTTAGTGTCTTGTCTGCTAACATGCAAACCATATCATGAGGAGGCGCATGCATTAGTTTAACTGTAAGTTTAGATGTGTTATGCAGGTGTCATCATCTCGCTTGATTTTGAACTAGAGCAAACACACTTGTTCAGTGCACTGCAGTGAATAATCACGTGATATCAATTAGAAACCACTTCTAACAGTACTGGTGGGAACAGAAAGCAATCCAACATGCAGACCATCTACTCCTACGTTTAAGCCTGGGAGGAATTTTTTATACACTATACAAAATTACTGAATAATTAAATGCTTAATTTGCTGCAAAATTTTGCACTCACAAGAGGCGATTGTCACATTGATGTAGCAGAATTAGCTGCAATTGTTATAATGAAAATACATGGAAAACAAAAATATCCGTGCCTCGGCTTTCCCTCCCATAGAGCCAGTAATCGCCGTAAAACTGTAAAATTTTAAGTTGTAACGGCCTTTAGGTCTATATTCCCCTCGACGATTATGTGCCTGGTAGTGTTTCAGGCGCTGATAATGAACTTTGATCGCATCGAGGCTACAAGCGTTTGCGTATATCTAAACAACGAAGAGTTTATTTAGGAAGGAGAATATGAACTATACGAGTAGATCTGTTTATTATTCCCCAGTGATGGGCGCCTCCAAGAAAAAGTGAAAGAAAGAAAGAAGGATAGGAAGGATGGAAGAAGAAATAAAGGAAGAAAGGAAGGAAGGAGGGAAGAAAGAAAGAAAGATAGAGGTTTGACCACGCAGGAGAAACACCATTTGTTTTCCTCAGAGTACGGCAAAGTATGCAACGCAAGCTCAAGACATGAATATATATATATTCATGTATGTGTATGTATACCCTTATACATGATTTGGGTTAAAATCGTTCCAATTTGTGTAAGAGACAATTATAGATAAGTCCAAATAAACAACAGTAGACTATAGCGTAAAGTATGTATTTTGCAAAACGGCCAACAGCTCCTCTAAAAATACTGTTAGATGATACAGAAAATTGGGGTTCAGATTTAAAAAGAATATATGCGCATTAACTTAAATTGCATAATTTCTATCTCGGAGAGCCACTAAGTGTTTACACTTCTTGTACTTATTATTTTTGAACTTATAAACTGTACTTTATTAAATGTATTATAATTGGTTTGTATTTAACCATACGCATTTATAGAGTAAGTTTGTTTGTTTACAACCACAACAAAAAAATCAATATGAGTAAATAGTTTTTAAGTCCAAGAAGTAATTTTTTTTTTTTTTCAAATTAGACGCCTCAAACAGCAACTTGCTCTTTAAGCACATCAGCCACCACCAACCCGCTTGCCGTGTTGACTTAATGTGTGAGAGCGGTCGGTTTGTCTACATTCGCAGTGACGTTCAGTGCATCAGCGTAATTTTGTAATAGGTCATCCGATAAAGTAAAGGAATCCACGGCACCAAATTTATTTCAATGTTGAATAATAAGCTGCGTATTTCTTCATCAAATGTACCGGTGGCGCTATTTCTTTAATTTGTGACAAAAATTGCAAGCCCTGAAACTGTTATTTCTTTAGTACACTGCATACTAATGATTATTCAGCTGTTGGAAATGAATTCACTGCATAGTTTATATTCGTTTAATTTGAAGTTCTTTTTGCAATTTTATCACCGTATAGTAAGTATTATCTTCTTATTTTATATCTTTGCAACTTTACCAGCATCAAAACTCTACTACTCTACTATCTTCCGTCAACAAAGTACCGTTTCCTTCTTGTAGTAAAAGATATAGCATGTACATGCTATCATTTGGTTCTATTGGGATAAAGGCTATACTTGTATTGTATTCTGTTGTTTTGCCAATAATTTAATACCAGGCAAAAGAGGAATATTAAATCGTGTATATCACAGTTTGTGACTTACTCCTTCTGCACCACACTATCCTTAATATTTTAATGATGACACCACTGCAAATTATCGCACACCATTGCGTGAAGTAGTTGACTCATGGGCGTGTACGTCGCTGTCACAGAGCAGTGGTCTTCAGCATCGTGCGCAGAATACAGATATGGCATGTTGGGAGTTGGTTATCCCTGCCTTTCAATTCTTTCTGGTTAACATGGGCCCTAAACTTAAATCACACAGCATTTTTTTCATTTGATTTCGCAAAAGTGCTCATTGGGAATTGTTGATCTTGTTTGAATAAAATAATCTTGTAAATTCTAGAATATGACATTTTTTACTCTTGGAATTGTCAAATCATAGAATAATGAAGTGGAGTTTTATTTATCGACACTCTTTACCTAACTGTTATGGTTCTCAGCGTCCCATTCTATATTGGGTGCGAAAGACCTCTTAATTTTGCTCAGAGGTCTCTTTATCAGATTTGAGGTTCTTATATGTACGTGCCGCAAATTTACGACACGAGACTATTTACGACACTCAGGCCATTTCGGAAGGGGTCGAAGTCTTCAGGAAAATGTACTGTTATGGTTTGGGCACTGTCTTCCAAAAGTTCCGTACAGCGCGCGAATTCAAGGGAGGACAACAAGAAATTCACAATATTTGACACATCGACAGGGTGCATAAAATTCGGGCAATGGGGAGCCGACAACTTTCAAACGGCCGGGAAATTGAAGTACAGACCCGAAACTTTCGTCCAATAACAGGCTAATTTGAAGGCGCACAGCTGGCTACATTGTTTCGTTTAGTTTCTAACGTGCTTTTGTGTCCAGGACGGCAAAGGTCGGAAACGCGTGCTAAAAAGAGGATACTGTAATCGTGTGTGAGTGTAGATCGCACAAAGTGATATTCGCGCTTGAGTGCAAAAACGGACGCGAAGTGAGCATCCATACCACCGCGCGCGAGACTTCTCGATGCGAGCTGAAATGATAACAGTAGAACCTAACTGCAACATAGCAATATAAAAGAACGTGCCCAAGTCGATTTATTGGATAGCCAAATAAACTAGCGTCACCAATATGTCATTGTTTTTCTCAAGAGCTGAGAAAGATGCGAGTCTCATGCCATTTCAGCCACCAACACGAGAACACCGCAGCGATCCGGGAGATAGCTAGCAGAGGGAGAGGAAAGCGACGTCTACAGAGATCTTTGGAGCTCCGAACACAAGACCAGAGCAAGTACGTGGTGACCAGTGGGGAAGGACGGCGGCACTTCTTAAGAAGCCATGTTTAGGATGTTTACGCCCGAAAAAGTACATCGACTTCCGCCGGGTTCGAACCCGCGAACTTGGAAACCTCGTAGATATGGTCTGAGCTACATATTATTTTAAATATTGCTCTACAATGCGTTATTGCATAAGTTTAAAATAACTATGATAATTCCTTTTTCTTTCCACACAAGTCATGTGTAGGATAGGAGCTGGATAGGTAGAGTCAGACTGAGAAATAAAATGCCATAACTGGAATGTGAACCACGGGTCTCCCAGTCACTAGCCGGTTGCTCTAACCACTGAGTTACCATGGCCAAATGCCGAAACGGCATTAAACTCCCAACTGATTCTGCAATATTGCCGGATAAACCACGAGGTGACATAAGGTAACTATGATAATTTCTTAAGACAGTAAGCGTACGTGCTAGACGAGCACATCAAGAATGCTCGAATACATATTATGTTGAGGGATTCTCGAAAATTCCGTGCATATGGCAGGATACTGCTCGAGAAAGCTTTCAACGGTTTTCAAGAATTAGTTAGGATGAAAAGTTTGGACACGGCTGCACTTCATGCAAGGAGCTGTTTAGTTTCCCTCTTGGGAGGGGCACAGCAGTAGTCCAGATAAAATGTTGTAATATATATATGAAAGTGTGATGTGTCCGTGATTTAAAGTTTCCTCGCTAGTGTTTTTGTTCTTACTCCCAGATGTCTCTCGTTACTTAGTTTACGTCCCTTAGGAAGCGTATTACAATAGTTGGGGCGCGTTACATTATTGACTTTAGTTCTATTAGTGCTAGCTAGTTATTATACCTAATAAATAACATAATGAATTTCAGAGTATTTAAGCTTTCTTTCTGTAATATTTTATCAACACTATCGACGATAATTATTGAAATTACCAGTACAAGGACATTTGAAATTCAGTCCACTCGGAATTGTTTTTGTAATACTAAAAACACACATAATATTTCTTGAATATATCTGCCGAACATTTTTTATTATTCTCTACTATATTAGATAAGCTCTTTGATAAAAATTTAAATTATTGTGCTTTCATACTACTGGTGTAAAACAACTTTTGCAAACATCATCAGTTTTCAAATAAACGGCCGGTTTTCAAAATATGCATTCCAACAACATCCCACTCTCACATTTGTCATCAAGTGAATAAGTTTAGCTATCACCACATAAAAGGTAAAATCCTGTGACGCTACAGACCATGAAGAGTCTGGTTCTTTCAAACCTGAGGGCTGACCCCGCGCCCACTTTTTTACGTCAGAGATGGGTCATCATCCAAACTATACGGGAAGGTGATGTGGCCAGCATCACACTCTCCCACCTGGGAAGTTAACTCATGAGGTTAGGACTGCTGCCTGTCGCAGGGGCATTACAGCTGAACTTCTAGCGTAACGCTTTGTATGCGAGTATTTTTATGTGAAAAATTGCCATGGTAACCGGAAATTAACCCCCCCCCCCACGGATTCACCATAAAGGCAGCTATAACTTCCTTTTAGGCTATGTTATTAACAATAGATTTGTACTTAACGCAAATTGAACTTTCAACCTCTGCAAATTTGTTGGTATTTTTGGGAGTTAGTTATTGGGCTGAACATGTTTATATATAAAACTGAAATTGCCTTGGTAAATAAAATTTACAAGTAGGATTCGGCATGAATGGTTTTTGCTTTCCTTCTGAGGTAGTGTCACCCTTGTCTTATGTGAGACCTTGACTTATATCTCAAGAGCGAGATTCGAACTCTTTAGAGTACTTAGACCAAGGTTTAATCGTCACTATTTTTGAGGAGTAAATGACATTAATCTTGTGTTTTTTCACACAAACCGTGTGCAGGACAGGAGTTGGATAGATAAAGTCAGACTGAAAAGTTCAATGCCATAGCCGGGATTTGAACCACGAATTAGCTTTGTTATTACAATAATTCTTTCACGCCAGTTGTGTGTAGGTTAGTGCCCCAGCCAATTACCAGGATTAACAGAAGTTTGTGGTTACGGCAAAGGAGGCTGGGACGGCAATTAAGATGACAAAAACGTATCGACACGAAAATAAATATCTACCAACGTTTCATATTTGACTCTGCTTTAAAATATTTAGCCCATAGTTGGGGTATATTTTTAACACTTAATAAGTAACTTAAAATTATCAGCCATAGATTTCTGTCGCAATAGTTAGTTATATAATTCCATTAGTAGTGCAATGCTAAAATCATTCTACACAAGCACTTAGTCAGTCAGTCGTAGTTTTTGCTACAATAGTTCCCTGTAGCGGTAGTGTCATTGTAAAGAGCAAATAGATATATCCTGCAAATCTTTCAGTGACAAGTCAACATGATCCACTCTTCTTCTCATTTTCTGATTTTTTTATTCGTCGCCATATATGTATTAATTTTTAAAGCATTGTCCGCCATCTTTCATCCCGTCCCTTGTTCAATGAGTATTCATTCCAGCGCATAATACCAACATCAATAAGCTTATTCTCATCCAATTGCCCAAATAATTTATTTTCATATTGATAATAAAGTTTTACTTCTCACACTCATCCTCAATGTTCTGCACTATACAGTATTATAGTCTGTACAATTACGCTGACAGAAACTTACAGTGAACACAGTAACAAGCTCTTCACCAGGGATCATCCATATAGCTTCCGCTTCAAAATGGTTCTTAAAGGTTATATTTTACTGACCAAAATATTTTTTGGGGGTTTTAGCAAAGTTGAGGTTCCAATTGAACTTACGACCAAACAGTATTTTTTCTTCGTTTATTTGTACTTTAACTTGTTTCGACATATCGAGGCTTCGATATGAGAAACAACCGATGGCGTTATTGCTCGCAGAATTGTAGATGTTACATTGATACTATTTCTTTTTAACATTAAACACACCCACATTAACTCTCACTTTTATACTTCCACACTCTATGGAAGATAGGAAATGCTTCTGGTTAAAGAAAAATTACTGGCACCAGCCGGGAAGTGAACCCGGGATCTCTGGACTGAAAAGTCAGATCGTTGGCTGTAGAGGCGCTGCAAAAAACTTTACTTCACTCCAATAAATTAAAGTTAAAAAGTCGCCGGAACATCTGCAAAATGAATGCACTCGAAATATAAATCTGTTCTTTCAGGTAATGAAATTTAGTGTCTTTAGCCTTGCGCATAAGAGCTGAGCATTAAAATATAATAAGTAAACGAGGTCGGAAGAAAAAAGGACCGAGGAATGTACGGGAACAAAGGTAATACTGTGATGTGGAAGATTTATGAGTTGAGCCCTCTGTGCTGTGAGACAAGACCTAGGAGCATCACAAAGGGAAGCCGAAGATACGCGCAACGGCACAAAAATATGTTCCATTTCAAAAGTACAAGAACTGTTCCAGGTTTCTTATTATACATGACAAGCAACAAGGAGGTTATTAAACACAAGGTTTCGAGAATGTCGCATTGCTTTGCAACTCTGTGTATTCCAAGCCATGGTGTTGATGTTGCACTGCCTCTTTAGAATTACTAAGCAACACTCACGTTAGTACAAAACGTACAGATGGAACTCTATATGGCAGTGAGATAATTGCAGAGCTCTGCTTCTTTAGGCAATAATATTCTTGTAATCAGCAATAATTACCCTATAAAGTCAAGCTACGCGACTTGGATGATGGCCGCTAGACATTTGTGTCAGTCCATGAGTAAGTTATACAGTGTGCTACCTAGTCTTTCTGGTCTTCTTAGCGTGGTGGTAGCGCGGCTGCTTGCCAAGAGGGAGACATGGGTTTGATTCCCGGTACTGGCGTGGGATTTTCCCTCGCTGGGAGACCTGGTCCATGGTGAACTTAGCCTCCTGAGATTCCTGGGGGGCCAATTGGAGAGCTACTTGATTGAGAAATAGCGGCTCCAGATCAAGAAGACCGCATCAATCGACCGGGGGGATTCGTGGCGCTTATTACGTCTCACCCTACTGCACTGCACCCAATTCATGACGCCTCTGGGCCTGTTGGCGGATGCAGTGACCGGCGGTAAGCCAAGGTCCATTGTGGAGTTATGTTATTTTGTCTTTCTAATGCGTTTAAAACCACCAAATCCATATCAGTGAAATGCAAATGACATTTTCATTACAACGTACACATTTAGTTTAATTTCTTGCTCCTGTAATCAATATGCATAGCGAGACCGATAGCGGAACAGAATTAAAGTTAGCGCAGCATGTTATAGAGTTGTGATGTGTTGACAATGCGGTATTTACATAGTGGTACTAAAAAAATAAATGGGACAGTGGTTGCGTGGTTGACAGTAATGATTTCACTAGCAGTGGAAGGCAATTGAGGTTGGATGGGTGGTAAACATAAATACCACTGATATACGGGAACCAACAATTTTAATATTTACATACATTTATTGTTGTGCAACAAATACTCAGCATCATTATCCGTCTCATTTTCTCTTAAGATACACAGATAACAATGCACAATAACATACATTCGTAACGTCTCAAATGCGAATCGTCTCCGATTGGCATCTTAACAGGGTTTATATTGTGTAAAACTTCGGTCCGCATCATAAGATGGAATTGAAGCAAAACAGAAATAGGACACATCATCTACTATTCAATAAGATCCATCAGCAATTCTTTCCGTAGCAACATCTCGTAGCATATTTCGTATTTCACGCATTATTGAAAATCCGATATTTTTTCCAAACTTTCTTTTTCGCACGGTATAAAAGAGGTGCCATGGGCCTCTGATTAATTGCTTGCATAAGTTCATTGACAGCTTTCAGGGCTCGAGGCATCTCAATGTTTCCAAATATGTGTTATTGTCATAGATATATCTGCAAAGTTCTTCTCTATGAATTTCAAATCTTCATGCAATCCATTTGAAGCAAAAGATTTTACAATCTCGATTGAAGAGAGCGTAGTATCATCAAGGGCATTAATTACCTATAAAACAGTAAAACAGTATTGCAATAGTATACTACTGCGTCGAGCCACATCTCTATAGAATGTTTACATGCGGCGCGTGTAGTCACCAATGGAAGTCGGTCTCTATTCGGTAGGTATACAACTGCTATGCGCATGTGTCCCTCTATCGGTCCACAAGATGCTATTCCTAGCAATCGAGATTGAATAATTTTTTTTTTTTTTTGCATTAATCATGCAACACAGATTCTGAAATCTTTAAGACCGCTAAAATACTCATTGCCAGCGAAGCAGAGGCGTCTTCGAAACTTACTTTAGATGTACAGAAGGAGATGATGCCGCGGTAACGTCTAGGATTAGCACTCTAGAAGTCATGGTTTCGATTTTCGTAGCCGGCCTTCCTTATCCATTGATTTTTCGGGAGTTTCCCTGATTCACCAGCAAAATGCTGGGAAGGTTCACTGCATCCACAGAATGTATCAATCCATTAGGTTGAAGCACCAGGTGACGGTGTCCGGCGGGTTGCGGCTGGATGGTGGCTTACGCATTATAAAAGGAACGTTTATCATGGCTTCGTCGTCGGGGAACGACCGGAGACTCAGAACTCGTGAGAGAAACTGACCGGCGTCGGAGGCTTTCCATCTCTAACTTTAAGGAACCCCGTCCATGCTTGCGCCCGTCGTCATCTGACTCTGGTCGCCCTTCGGGTCTCTCCTTCATCCCTTCCTGGGTTTATGCAGGACGCAAATGGTACTAAGGAGCTCCGTGCGCTGCCCTGCCACAGAATCTGAGTGTAATCCTAATCAGATTTTAAAGTATTCAAATATTGTAATTTTTGTGATAGAAAACCATTTTGGCCATATTAAAATAAAAATAAAACTTAAAAAATTAACATTAAGAATACGTTGCAATTATACTTTGCATAGCCAATCTAATTTCTTTATGAAGAAAATATTTCCTTAGCATAGGTCGATGGATAAGATATCAAAACACAGTGAGTGGTAACTAAATCGAGGGATGTCTGGATTCTAAAATCATTAAAATTGATTGAATTAGCCTGCTAAAGATATGCTGGCTACATGTTTTCAATGCAGAGGATTATAATTGGAATTGGAAATTTGAAACAATAAATTTCCTCGGGTATTGAGAAAGCCTTGCCTTATAATAGCATTCGATCTAATGTATTTAAACATATAAAAGGGAACCTTGCTTTCATTCTACATTCTTGCTTTAAAGCATATTCAATTTCAGTAGTGTCTATATAATACAAATAAGAAAAATGTAAAATTAAAATGCATTAATTGTGCAACTCAAAGGGATTTTTACCTTTCTTCTAGCTAGAATGTCATTAGATTTGGGTACGGTAAACTGCACATCCATGCACGAGTACAACATAAATTAATGTAATCTGTACGCTTGTATTTAATACACTATTTTTCATATATAATCTACTCACAGAAGCACTGTAGAAAAAAATAGATGTAATACATAAGCTACATGCATCCCTTATGCAGCTAATTCGCTTTTGAAACCACTTCGGCTTTTAACAAAATTATCTAATACATGTATATAACATTTTAACGCTGTACTCCACCCAATATTGATGTTATTAAATCCATATTAGTAGTTGGCATGTTCCTCTCATAATAAACTTTATTCTGGTTGCATGCCATGGATTTCCTGCTTCATGAGCATGTGTTTTTCTTATTTCTGTGACATTTAAATATTCCAATTTTTTATGGCTTAATTTAGTGGTACGCTAAAATCAAGAATACTCCGGTGAACAGTGTTAACGACTTGCTAAATCTGTGATAAAAAGATACCAGCTGTAGATGTATGCTGCAAGTGTGCCCATCTTCAGCGGTTTTAGTAAATCTGATATGTACATTTTATTAACAACAACAACAATAATAATAATAATAATAATAATAATAATGATAATAATAATAATAATAATAATAATAATAATAATAATAATAATAATAATAATAATAATAATGTGTGAAGCTCGCGACGCCCATTCTAACCTTGGGTTCTTCATGGTGCTGACTGGTCAGGGGTGGTCACTCATATCTCACAATTTCTTCTCATTAATTTCCCTTTCATTCTGTTTACTTCTTATGTTTCAGGTGTACCTCTAGGCTTTGTGGTTTGAGACGGTGCAGAACAAGTGGGGGGAATGCTTGCTCCTAGGACTAAGTACATATTCCCCGAGGATACTAGGAACCTGAAGGTTTGACAGTACAATCATCGTCCTCTCTGAGCAGCTATAATAGTGGATCAGCTCGATGAGACAGGAAATGTTTTGGACTTCTGCGCGTCTGTGTGGCCTATAACCTTCTGTAGTTACTTTACTTTGTCCCTTCCTCCTGGGACGGTTCTAACCGCAGTATATCTGTGTAGATCGCACTGAGCAGGATGCCGGGCTCCATTATATATAATACCTATACCATATATACGTAATACTACCTAAATGTGTGCTCATATACCTATACACTTACCATCAGCGTTTTCTTCTGTGTGCACATTACACTCTCCAGGTTTTGCAAATATATGAGCAATAGTTGTACTTCACCCCGTCTCGGCCTGATTTGTCTTTACTTAATAGAAATTAGAAGTCTTTCCCTCTTTGCAATTAATGACAATATTCTAGGATCTCCATAATACTAAATAATTCTTGCGCTCCAGAAACACATGTTCAATATTTATTTTTTGGTAGTGTTTCACACCCGCTTTTATTTCTTGTGGCACCGCAGGCGATGTTCAATATTTAGGGCGGTATTCACATTATGATACTAACAGCACATTTAGCATTGGCTGTGAACAATTGTTTTTAATAAAGGGAATTTTAAAACGAGAATTAAAATGAAAAATTGTTTCTTTCTGAAAAATTCAGAGAACTAGAATATCACATTTTGTGGCACTACGTACATAACTTTTCCCTATAATAATTGTTAGCTTCCAGGAAAATGCTAACTCTTTTTACTTGCCTGACCTCTATTTCCGGTGAAGATAAGCATGATACTATAATAAAAATGTCACCATTTGAAGATATTAAAGCAGTACGGAACAGAAGGACCTCAACTAGCTTTTGAGTGTAATATGTGGCAATGTTTAGATGGCCGTGAGACTACTGTCCAAATTTACACATTTTGGTAAAGTCTGTACATAGAAATGAAACCTATAATCATTAATACATAGTCCTTTTCCACGAGACACGTGAAACATTTGATTTCATGGAAGATGCATTGAGTAAGAATGGCTTTCTGAGAATGAATTCAGACACGAAGCCGCCATTTTCGTGCTTAGCTGGACAAACACGCCCTGCTATGAAACTCTTTATTCATTTATGCATGTCGTGCAACCATTATTTCTGGATATCACGCCTGCATCTTCATTCAAATTCATGAAGTCACATTCTAATCAAGGACCTCACTTTTTTCTGTGACAGAGTTCGGTCCGTGTTTTAGAGAGGTTCTTTGTGATATAAAAGAAAGGGCATTCTAGAGTATTATTATAGGGTGGTGCTCTATAATTGCAATAATTTAATGACTGGAAGAAAATACGTCAATTTTAACAATTATTGCTCAGTGTCCGTCCCTTTTAAAGATAACTTGCCATAACGTGTGGCTTACTATTCAGGAAATCAAGCAGTTCACGTTTAACCGTAACTAAAACTAGGAGATACTAAGCCTACTAGAGTCACTATGGATCACTGGTAATGCTAATTAAATATTTAACGGTTTTAAATTTATGTTGCAATAAACTAAGAACATTTAAAACCTTTTAGTTACAGCACACGGACATAAATGCGTATTAAGAATTCAACTTTGTAGCTAAAATATTGAAAGCTTCGTCGTGGCACACACATTCAGAATAAAAGGTCCCCGTAAAACGAACTAAAATCGCTAATACTTTCTCTGCCAAATGCTATGTACAATGTACATAGTTGGTAGAGAAGATATTGCATTTCATTCAAAAATTCGATTCCGAGATTCCACTGGAAATACATGTTTTGGGTCCCCCTCAATCCAAAAAATTATGTATGTTTTAAAAATACATCCTTGTGTATGTGTGTGTTTGTTTGAGTAGTATAACTCAAAAACAAAAGGTCCGCTAAGTACAAAAATTGGCATCTAAGTTCTTCCAAGGATTCCACATGAAGATTTTCGGTAAAACTTCCCCAACCTAAACTTCCCTTTGCATGGAAGCTTTTTTGAAATGTTTAATTTTCTCAAAAATGGCTCTAGTGATTTAGTTTATTGTACCGCATATTAAAGATATTTAAATGAGAAATAAAATGTGTATCCTGAATTTCTGATGAACAGCTTCTGAAATCCTTTTCATGCTGGATAACTTTTGCATAACTGGTAAACCGTAAGAGATAGAGAAAAACGTACTCTACAGGGAATATAAAAAACAACCTAGCGGCCTTTTTTTTTTTTTTTTTTTTGTAGGGTTAACCATTTCCGAGATGCTCCATGATATTGACTTGAATTTTGACGAGAGTTTGAATTTATTTCTTATATATTTTGTTTTACACCTGGCCATGCAAAGAGAACCGAATTTCAATAACTCCACAGAGCGATCAGCTCTGAAACGATTTGGCCTGGACTGTACTACTGAGCGGAGGGGATTCCACACTGAGCTCTATGTCGCTATTGTATGAGACCCTTGGGTGGAAGTGCGTGAGGAAGGGAGACATTAGGTAAACCGAGCAAGTGCACGGTCGAGGCGGGCCCTATATGATGCTAGTAGTTCTTCATCCCGCTAGGCTTCGCAAGGCAGCTGCCAGTCCACACGAGTTTCGACACTCCCCCCTCCCCTCTGTGCAGACTGACTCGCCATGCTATCCCAGCGGAGAGCCGAGTTTCAAACCTGCCATACACAGCGAGCCGCCATGAATCTTTTTTTCAGCAATGTTTAAATTTTTAAATGGCGTGAATGGGGAAAATGCAACTTTGTAAAGCATTTGAAAAAAGTTTTAGTTGCAATAGAGTGAACTGGAGCACAGCATGCTTGTGCTGTTAAAGATAAAATATCTGCATATCGTGGAAGGGTTTCCGAAACCGAGGCAGACCAATATGGCCAATGTGGCCTTTGTGCTTCGAACGCAGCCCCTGGGAGGGACAAATGAGGGAAACACCGGAAGAGCAACCAGATCTAGGAGGTGACATGCGCATGCGTGGACGGAACCCCTAACGATTCCAGATTAAACGCATCCGTCGCCCTCCAAGCCTGCCCAAAAGCACACGAGCATCCTGGGTGGCCAGTAAGGAAAGTCGTTCATAGAGGGTGGTTTCTTCAGCAGTGCAGTGAACACCAGGGAGAAATCTTCACAAATTCACTACCGCTCAGCAGCAACACGCCGAACTCCGTCACCTGGTCCTTCAACCATGATTGACATGTTGCTGAAGGAAATGATAGGTCGAGGAAATAATGGACAGGAAGGTCGTAATAGAAGAAGATCCATCTCAGCATTCGTAAACGTACCTGGAGCAGTAATGCTTCAAAGAGTTTTACATTTTTGTCAGCAGGATTTTCTGAGTGCGTACAGATGAATGGTGATCATTTGAAAGACGTTATATTAGGAAAATGGAACGTAACATTGAATTAAATTACATACAAACTAAATTATTTTATGTATACTTTATGTTTCAATATTATAAGGATGAATAAATCTAGCCATGGACTCTTGAGGATGTTTTAAAACCTCTCATTTCAATCCATAGTTTATACCAGCCCAAAAGTTCCAGAAAAGATGGTTAAATTGCCGTCAGAAAAACTTGAGTTCAAATGTTAAATATATAATTTGTCTTCACGGCACATGGTGCCGGATGCCTGATTTCCTATAACACTCATTTTAGCTCGTCATAATTAGCAGCCGTAGAAAATTGTTTCATGAGTTTTCAGAGAAATTGCTCACCAACTTGACTAAACAGATCGGATAAATTGCCTTTTTAACTGGATGATTCCCTAGAACTTACATCGCACAGCAGTTCTCTCTCTTTTACCTCTGATAATATGATATATGCAAGCATCTGCGCAGGCGATCTTATATTTCCTATGAGAATCATTCATGCCTTCTACATTGTATCTTGATATCTAGAAAAATGTCATTTATTTCTGCATATTGAAATATCCTGATTTTTCTTTTCGAAATCATAAATCGATTTTGTTCTTTCTGGACGCATTTCTCACAGAAGTACACGTTGGAGTTATAAACAGGATGCAGTGTACAACGTTGATCTGAAACGACGATATATTGAAAATAATTATGGTGGAGTGGTGTTTACTTGAGGTTTCGTATTTTGTTAATAGAACCTCACTTATTTATTTTGATGCCAGTTTTCTTAAGTTTTGTCCTTCTGGATTTAAAGTATATTCTAAGTGATACTTTGCATGCAGGACCAGCACTTTATAATTGTATGAGTTATTTAAAAATATAATTAGAAACCTTCAATGCCTCTAAAGTTTACACACGACGGATAAAATAGCGCACCAAGGTGAATTGGACGTTCATAACGCATCACGGTGGTCTATGTGATCAAATCTTCTTAGATTAGTACAATTAGTATCGATGCCATCGCCTGCAACCATGCGATGCGGGCTAATTTTTTAGTTAACTTGAATTTAACCTTAAAACTCCTGTATTTGAACTAAAATTTATGGCACCCGTTCCGAGCTTAATTACAGCACCGGTGGAATGTGATGGCGGGGTAAACCGGAGAACCCGGAGAAAACCCGCCCCTGCGCCGCTTTGTCCAACTGTTTTGCCAATGCCACTATTAACTTAAGATATGCATAATTGATTCGTTGCACCAAGATAAGTACAAAAACAATTTGCTATACAGGTATTATTATCCAACAGAAATGTTAGTAGTTATGTGGAATAGTACACTAAACCGTTCCCATTACAGTTCGCACCTTGCTGATGGCAATATTTAATACAGAAGCTAGAAATTGTCAACCAAACCAATAAAACCGAGAACATTATATTTTATGGAAGGTACTCTCTATTCATTCAGAATTATCTCTAATGTATGAAACATACAGCATATAATACAGAAACTTATGAATTTATTGTAAAATAATATATTAAGATTTACGAGCTCTGGAGGCGTCTTTTAATCTAGGTATCTCCTCCCTACATCACAAAGCTTGTAGTGTTATCGTTTTTAAACTTGCACATAGCCTCCAAAATCTGAACATAGTACAGAATGTCGCTAACATTAACACTTGTGGTTATCTTACGTTTTAAAGCATATTGCCCTAGAAGTAACCTATTCTTTATATTTCGTCAATAAAACGTAACCTCACTCTTTACAACGCTATGCATTGTGCTGGTGAATTGCTGCACTACACTATTTTATATTTATCTTGGGTTGAATTAAATTTAATTGTTTCCATAAATATTGATATATTTTGATGATAATATTGTAGGTGGATTTTACTGTTAATTAAATGAAATTTTATTTTAACTATCTTCTTGTCATATTTATCTTATAGCCACCAAGTTGTCTGCGTGATATCCATTCTCAACTTTAATCTCATTTTAGCCGTGTACATTTATCAGACTACTCTACAGCATATTGTATTTAGGTATAATATGTTCTTAAAAACATATTATAAAGAAATTAATCGTTTATATCTGTCAAATATGAGTCAAAATTGTGTCGAGTATCCAAGCTGCCATTTTCCTTTTGATGCTCTATTCTCGGAATATCGGCTAATCCCCGCAAGGAATCATGGAATAAGTTATTCCATGTTTATTCCCTTGATAGTCTCTATTCCGTTGTCGTACAACACAATTTAGCACTAAACCATAGAATAACGTCTAAAAGAGGTTCGTACAACTGACCCTAAGTACGTTTTGATCACCGAAACGGAAAGATGTCATATATCAGCACAAGATACAACTTTGCACTTACGGTAAGGTTTCATTCCGGTACTCGTAACATATCGCAAGAAGTCACAGTATACATATGTGTTTATGTTTTGTAAAGTGTATATCAATTCTACACCCGAACACGCTTATGAACATTCATAATTATTTCATAGTACTGTAAGTAGTTAAAATAAGAAATAATACATAGTTTAGGAACAGTTGATTTTGAAAACAATGCAAGTTTTCAGCAAAATAAAGCAGTAATTACGTATCAAGTTGGCCACGAATGACTTGAAGCATAGCCAACATTAGTTTTAAATCTACAAACAGTCGAATAGATATCTAAGGAATAAAATTGCATCGTACAACTCATCACCACATTTATACCATGAATAGTGTATTCCAAGAATAACTATTCCAGGATTTATTCCGAGTTCATACAACCGGCCCTAAAAGTAGTAGCCGTTAGATATTCCTATTAAAAATAAAATCCATATTTCAAATTTCCTGTAAGTGGACTGTGGACTTATTGTATTTCTTATTTGATTAAGTCAGAAAATAAATAAATAAATAAAAATTCACTAGTGAAAAATGAAGAGAAATTTATAGTATATAATAAATTAAGAATTATACCTGTTCTAAACATCACTATTTAACCTTAGGTTTTTTCAAATTGAAGCCTAATGCTCCATTTATGTTGTTATGAATAAAATTGCTGCTGCATAGATCCCTGAGAACTATTTTTACAATTTGTACGAAATTAAATTAATTTCACCTACTTTTTTTTTTTTTTAAAAAACATTAAGCTTCACGAAGGTAGTGTTTAACACCCGTTTTTTCTTTTTCTTTCTTTTTAAATTCATCCTGTTAAATTCTGTTTTCCCTAAGTTTTTCCTGTTTGTTTTCTTATTATTTTTTTCGTTTTTACATATATCTACAGACACATATACAAGACCACAAACACCGATGTTCAAGGCTGGACTCAAACTCGCAATCCTCTGAGCCACGAAGCACCAAAGCTAGCAACTTTAGCGAGCGCGGCCATGGAGCCGGCCTACTTTAAAATACTTTGTAGACAAACCATATCAGGTTTATCCATAATTTTGAAGGAAATTTTGCCAATAATGTAGTGCATAAAGAATATCAATGAATTATTGATATAATGGGTAGACGCAATAATAGGAGAATTGCGAATCGGACGATATTTTTTGTACTTTAGTGAAATAATAAATCATATATTTCTGCACAGGGCACATCTCTTACTACAAACCCAGGTACCTACATGCTTCCCCTTTTTCTTCCTTTCTCGTTTCCAGCTACGAATCATTTTTCTCGATATTATATTTCTCTTTAAAACTGCTTTTAGTACGTTTTGAGCTCATCTTTTGGGTGTCGAAAAATAAAATACGATTAATAATGAAATAAAGAAATAATAAATGAAATAGAAATAATTATATATCTGAATTGTACACATTATGTATAATACCGGGAAATAAATAATTTTAAAATTTTAGAATAAGAAATGTAACGGATGAGACGATGCTTGCGGATATTTTGATTTGTACAAAACGTACATATTGAGGACAGATGTTAGTTACAGGCGAATAATACTTAAGCAACAATTAAGGGAAAGCTCGGTCAGAAAATAACAGGAATTTAGTGCATGAATAGTCAAAAGTGTATCCAGCCGAATGAATGGTCTTATTGCATTCCAGAAACGATGTGTATCTTAGAGGTGCACCGTTAGGTTTTTCTGGAAAATACGAGGGAGAGAAGTTAGCGTGGAGAAACTGTGAAGCAATAAAATCTAAACATATGTAATATTGGGGAAAATAATGTAAGTTTGGTAGGGGTTGAAATACTGGAAATGTAACTTAAAATTTAGAAGTGGGGATACATATGACATATCCGATTCTGCAGAAAAGTCAAGAGAGGACTTTAAACGCGAAAGTTGACAGTCGAAGGAGAGGAAGTGATGTCGAAAGGTTAGGTCCGCAAAAATGTACAGTCCGCGTGGGAGTAAAACGGTTTGGTTGTACTGGTACGTAAGGTGGATAGTATAGGCAACAAAACACAAGAAAACAACAATTGCTTAAATTATCTGCATTTTGGTCTGCACTGGACTCCAAGTTTAACAAATACAAAAAAGAATAAACGACGAGCCAGAACAGAAAGACCTGAGTTTCATTTTATCAGCTCCGAAACCACACTTAATGGCCCTTCAGGTATAAGGAGATGCACCACGCCCTAGGAGAGACGCCGTAGAGTCCCTGCAATGCGTCATTACACCTGCAGTGGTAGCCAACCATCCGTATATCAGGTAGGTATTACGAAAGAGAAAACTTTCCCCAGATCCCAGTGTTTAACTCCCGCTTTTACTACTATGGCACCGTAGGCGATAGCACTGATGATATACGGAATGAAGATGAAGCACCGGTGGAATATGATGGCGGGGGAAACCGGAGAACCCGGAGAACACCCGCCTCTGTGTCGCTTTTTCCACCACAAATCCCACATGTTATCACCTGGGATCGAACCCGGGCCAACTAGTTGAGAGGTCTAACCACTCGGCCACGGCACGGCCACCAAATCCGACCAGACAGGCACAGTTTCTTAGCAAAAAGTTTCTTCTCCTTAAAATTTATACCTTCTGATCCAATTTTTCTTACGCTATCTGTTTTTATATGACCACGTTTTAAATGGGTTTAATATTTTATCTCATTCCTTCGCAGTGTCAGATTTTCCGACACTGCAATGTTACATGCGACAGGAAACAATTGCTTCCATGAGTGGTCATGTTCTGTAACACATGTACTCCTGAATGGGAAGTCCAAGGTTTGAATCATTCTAGGACCGTCCATCCAGACTGAGATATTCTGCGCATTTCCTGAGCCATAGAGAATGCGTGGTGCGGTGGTTAACCCGAATCTACGGCTCAAAAAGTTCATTTCCAAGATTGCTTCCCATTAATTATTTCATTTCAAATATTTACAGTGTCCATCGCCTATGGTGAAGAATCGACATTAAATGTTATTATAAAATACCCTACTGATTGAGCTGATACTCGTGATAATGATCAATAGAGCATTTGTATTTGATGTTCCAACGCGTAGTGGTACACGTGTGCGAGGTTCGCGTCGAACATGGGCGCCTGTGTCCATGTAAATATACAGGAAGTCAGGAGTATAAATGCAGATATTTCTATAATTGGTACCTTAATCTCCATTTCAGTGTATTTATTGTTGTTTTCTCTTAGTCCATCAGTTTGTTCACAAACGCATTACATAATTTATTATCTGATGTAGGTGCTATTAAACAACACCTGCTGACAGTAGAGATATCCATTTTCACATACATGGTGCGGGCCCAGCAGGGATCATTAGCCTTGCAAAAATTATTCCAGTTTATTTACACATTTAAATAGGCAATTTATGTGAATTAATTGTTTGTTTCACACTAGTTGTGTGTAGGACAGGAGCTGTGGTATACCGGGAAAACGCGAATCAGTTGGGGATTTTAATGCTGTGTCGGCATGTTGCCTTGGTAGCAACTGTGCGGAAAGCAGAAGATCCGTGACTCAAATTCCGGCTATGGCATTCAATTTTTTAGTCTGGCTCTGCAAGGTATGCATTGGAAATGCATGCATAATCATTGAATTATTACTTTATGTATTCAAACCTCCGTTCTCATTTCCTTCTCGATGAAAATACGCAAATAATAAATTGTTTTGCACTGAGAAGAGTGAACGATTTCTCCATTTGTTATTACTTTGGTACAAGAGATCTCGACATTCATTATCGCGAGGCTGCCCACTCTGCGTCAAGCCTCCTAACATTTTCGCCCCTCGTTTTTGGGGAAAATAAGCAGTCATATGGCATGTTTGTACCATGCCTACCTTAATATATAAATTGTTAGCAAATTAAGCAAACGTTGACGTAATGCTATTCATTATAGTATCCTTAATTAGCAGTGCAAATATATGCACATACACCCTAACGGCCTTTCTCGCGTGGATGTTTCTGTGTAGTGTGCGCGTGTGTACGCACGTGAAGAAAATAGAAAAACAAATAAAACTGAAAGGACAACGGTATACCTCAGTTCTTTCTTCAAGAGTCCATGCAAGGTATCTCGGTCGCTATGAAATCTACTTTTATTCCTGATGTTCTCTGACTAGTTAGCATTGCATGTTAGATGCTTTTTATGGTGCATCCAAGCATTCCTTGCTCAAGTGCCTCACCTAAAATTCCTAAGCGTATCATTTTATAATTTTTTGCACTTACCATCACTTACCGCACTCTTTACCTAATATATGGAATAGCGCAGCGTCAATGTACCAATGTGGTGATAGTGTGGTCACTGAACACTTATATTTGATTACAAATATGTAAATAAAAGTTAAAATTTGTTCAAAGTTAGCAGAAAAATACCATAAGAGGATTATTCCGCAAAGATAGTAAGAAATTGGTTTAGTTTTTAAATAAGGTGAGAGGAAGTATAACTGGACACTGAAAAGAGAGGACACTAATAGTACTTAAGAATAAATTGTAGATCTTAATAATCAGAAAACTGTTAAGTCCCAGTGTAAATAGAATATGACTGGCAAAGAGCATGGGCTAAAAGCCATGTTACATTCAAATGTAAATCGCCTAGCTAGAAATAAATAAAAGTAATACTGCAATCCCTTAAGCTGCTCTCACTCTATTGCGTTCGAGGAAACATAAGTTCGTATAAGATGGTACGCTAACCATTATGCCAGCAAGCAACGTTTACCAAGTTACATGAGATAGTGGATGTGTATGTCGTGTCTAACTGAGATTTGTTTGAGTGTTGCCTACTTACCAAATTACAGGATAAACTGAATAGCCGCTAGGTATATGAAAGGTACTGACGAACAGCCGGTCCCCATGGCCGCGCTCGCCAAGGCGTCCCGCTTTGGTGCTTCGTAGCGCTGGGGATCGTGGGTTCGAGCCCCGCCTTGGGCATGAGTGTTATATGTTTGTGTTTATGTGTGTGTTGTAACAGTAAGAAAACAGCAATCGAGTAATAATATAGAAAAACAAGAAAAAAAAAGGTAAATAAAAGTAGGGTATACAGTGCCGGAGTCCCGATCAGACTCCGGTACCTTTTAAACAACAGAAGAGCCACAGCCGGAGCAGAACACCGCGGATAGGCCACACTACCCTTTTACTTCTACCGTTACCTTTGGGAAGGATCAGGGGAGAGACCCAAAGGTCAGCCAGATCCGGATAATCATGAGCGCAAACATCTAGCATATCCGATGCCGCTTAGACCACAAGGCTTTAGCTCCGGTGCTTCCCGATGGTACGACTCCTGAGAGCACCCAGAGGCGGCACCTAACTGGGTTGTCTCTCAACGGTTCCAGAGAATAAACCGCTATAAAGTGCACATCCACCACCAACCGTAACCCGCCGAACACTGTCGCCTCGTCCTACAACTCTGCAACAGATGGCAATGATGCAAGTGATGGGCACAGAAAATGCTTGACAGGACATTTCTGTTAGAAGAGGAATCACCAGAATTTGCCTGCAGACTTTGTAAAACCACGACAAATCCATATGTCAGAGTGGGCGGTCGCTGGAGATCGAAATCGGGACAACCTTACAGAATAGGAATCACAAGCACTGCCACCTTGCTCGGTACATATGTGAAAAGCAATTTGGTAACTTGAATTTGTAAGATATTACGAAATATTAGAATGTGTTCTAATTTCGTCTCGACGATTTTTACTTTCGGCAAATGGTGTTGTAAGAAATTGGTTTTGTTTTGCAACTCACCTATACCAATTACATCAGGTACATAAGAGGGTGGAGAATTCGGGACTTCCGGCGACCTCTACACAGACTCGTGTCTGTCAACAAGAGCAGCATAAAAGGAAAACATTACCAATAGCTCCAAATATGGCAGAGAATTTCCAGTAGACGTTTAGAGCTTTTAAACTTTAGTAGACAAGGATCAGATATAAACATGACACTTGTCTACTTACTTTGTTGGTGTTAAGATTAAGTTGACGGTTTAGAAAACACCGATGGACCCGATAGCAGAGAAGAGGGGCGCAGGAGATGAATGAAAGTATGCACGGAATTCTAACGAGTAGGCAAAAGAGGTATTCAACGGCACATACCTCTTCCTCGGACCGGTAAATAAGCTGCTTAGCTGAACCTCGACTAGAGAAGGATTAAAACATGTAATCTGCCGAGTTACACGTGTAGACATGAAGCACAGATCAACATGCATTCTCAGTTTGTTTCGTCTAGTTCCTGTCATCCCGTAAGCGAATGGATATACCGCCGCCTAGCGTGTCCTGTTCAGTAATTGTGAGCAAAAGAAATTGCGATTTTGTTTGCCCTGCTATTGAAACTTTAGATAATGTTGGACAACATACACTGCTTCCTTTATTTATGCTATCACGATTTCTTTTCTATTTGCTAGTTTAGTACTACGACAATTAAGAGGAAGATAATTTTTGTGAAATCTGGAAAATCCATAGATATGTAATATACCTGACTGAAATATTATTACACAGAATAATATTAATATTTGTGCTATCTTTAAAACTTCTAGCCGTCATGAATATTTAAACAGCTTTTATGACCTAAATTAATTGTTAAAAATGTTCCACATAATATATATTTCGAAATATTCACATCCAAAAATCAAAGTTTACATTAAAGTATATTGCAAATAGATTTATTTAATTCAATGTTTATGTTAAACTATAATTATTGCAGAAAATTTACATGTTGTACTCTTAAAAATGTTTCATTGTCCAAAAGCTAATAATTTATTTATCCAAATTTCAGCACTATTTTAAAAATCATATAATCATTTTCTTCACCCAACATTTTAGAGGAGTACAAAACTTTTGAAATAAATTAGTAAAAAGTGTCATCATTTAGATTGCCAAAAAATGCTTGCAGGAAAACAAGGTTTAAAGTTGAGCTTACCTATTTCTAAGCATGCACCTGTCCATCTTAACTGTTAGTTAAAATGGCTCAAGTGGAAAAGAACCATCAATTTTCTTAAGTGTAGTATACATTAATTGTTCACAAGTTTTAGTAACATTTCACAAATGCATCACCTTATTTTAAATTTAACTCATTAATGCAATGTGAAACATCTACAAAAATAAAGTATCATAATTCACCATCGTTTTCCATTCATACTGCCTAGCCTTATAGCACCTGTGACAGCAACGTGACCGATAATGACCTAGTAGTTGAACGACCTTAAACACCAGTGATCTTAACTGTCGTATACTGACATGTATAAAAGTTGCCAATTCCCTAGATGGCAATAGTGTTTTTTCGTCCTTAAGGTACCCACTTCCAGGTAACCAAAGATGTGAATCCATCCAGCCGATATTATTTATGTCTGGCCTGAAAAATAGCTCGTGGACGTAAAAACAAGCCAATTGACCATTTTATAATAATATTGATGTGAAGTGAGGAGAATATATCTTCCATGAAAGAGTTCCGTACAATTAGTACTAAACGGCAAGCTAGACTAATATAGCGTAATTCGGCCTTTTAGACAAAGGAATAAAGACTTATTTTCATGTGTTGTTAAACTGGAGAACAGCTACGACCTATATATTCAAAGTTTAAATTAATTTTGGAGGTCGGCCTTTATTTCTGTTCATTTAACTATCCCAACTCGGGGGTATGAGGCGAAGGTTATTACTACCATTAAAAGTTAATGAATAAGAAAAACGTATTAAGAAAGCGGTAGTGTAGCGCGAACAAATTAAATTTGAAGTAATCAATGAATTAAAGAACATGTTTTTAACTTACGTTTCTTTCACCTACGTTTTTGTTACGTTATAATTTATTTTTGCACCAAAATTCAACGAAGTGTAACATTTGCGGTACATACTCCTTGAGTGAGAACATGAACCATTAACTTCTGATGTTACTCTTCGCCAATTTTGGCCATATTTTGGAGAGGTAAAGTATTTTGCCAATCCAATGGCTAGAATTGTGCTGGAGGTATAGAGGAAATTACTCTGGCAGAGGATGGAACTACACATGTCAGTACCAACATATGGTACATTACGGACCACTTTTTACACCCATCGTCGTAAGTAATCATGGAAGTGTTCATGTACCTTACTCAGACTTTATATTTTTGGTTTACAAGAAGTTGCATTTAGTATCTAATATACTTGAAGAATCTAATAATTAGTATTTTAAAAATGTTTTAAGCTATGAGTAGTAATTGTAGGATGAAAAATCTGCATCAAATTACTCAGAAATAGTTTGTGGCGAACAATATTTAATTTGATCCATTCTTATTCTGCTCTAAACAGCTTACACATAATTTTTTTTAGCAATTTCAGTATTTTATGTTTGTTCTTAACAGAAAATTCTTGGTAATATTATGACTGTGTTCCTGTAGCTACTTTTGAAGATAACAGTTTTCTTTCTTCAGCCATTATCAGCTTTCCAAATTAAAGTTCTTTTGTTTTGTTTTATAAATCTTCCGATAATTATAGGTTGCCTCTAATACAAAACGTACAGTTATATCGAAGTGAATGATTTAAAATAATATACACAGATATATACATAATATATTATAATAAATAATGACTTTTATTATTATTGTTATTACTATTATATTTTAAACATACGCACACAATTTAAAGTTACAAATAATAATGATCTACTACTACTACTACTACTACTACTGCTGCTACCGCTACCGCTACCACCACCACCACCACTACCACTACGACTACTACTACTACTACTGCTACTACTACTACTACTGCTAATACTACTACTACTACTACTACTACTACTACTACTACTACTACTACTACTACTACTACTACTACTACTGCTGCTACCGCTACCGCTACCACCATCACCACCACCACCACCACTACCACTACCACTACCACTACTACTACTACTACTACTACTACTACTACTACTACTACTACTACTGCTGCTGCTACTACTACCGCTACCGCTACCGCCACCGCCACCGCTACTCCTGCTACTACTGCTACTACTACTGCTACTACAACTACTACTACTACTACTGCTGCTGCTACTGCTACTGCTACTCGACATCACCGGTAGAAATCCAGGCCGGTATGTCAGATAATGCCACTGGGCATGTTTTATAAATAGAGACTGAGGATAGTTCTTTTCTTATTGACTCTACTATGGAAAAGTCACAGATTAATTAATCGCCTGTTACACAGCGTCGGGACCTTAATGTTCGACTTAGTGATGCCAGAAGATAAAGTTCGGAAACGACAACGGGCTCAATCATCTGGCAGAGGGCTTTTGGAGGATGAATACTCTTCTTTCATGATACGCATGCAGAAAGAACGTAACATGCTTAATGCTCTTTTGCAGAAAACGCTTAAAGATGTTGAAATACTTCGGAAATCGATAAAGGAAATACCGAATACAAAAAAGGAGATCAAACATAATGTAGGCATGTTAGCTGAATATTCTCAACGTTTGCCGGAGGACACTTATTTCGTTTCAGAGCTTATGGTGGAATCTCTGGTGGCCTTCAACTCTGATCACCCTCCTTTACCTGCAGTCTGTTGATTTTGGAGTTCAAACTTTGAATCCGAAATTACTCGTGACCAATCAACTGACAGCATCTGGATCTGCTAGAGCTTATATGGCCCAAAGAAGTTTGGAAGTGATGTACTTTGCAGCCCGATGGTCTCGAATTTAAAGATTTGGCTGATCAAGTTCTTGTTATGCACCCTGCTGACGATATGCATGATTGTGTTCTACAACGGGCCTTGCTTGTATACCCATGTTTGGTAAAGGGGATGGGTACCAGCCAACTGGAAGTGGGAACCATGCTATGTAGTGTCACCACGAATGGTTGCATAAATGCAAATTCTGACGCTGTTACCAACTGTACTGAGGTCTACACTTAACTGGCTGTAACGAAAGAAGGTGGTTGCAGCCGAACGGATAAACTTGATCTGAACAGAAATCTAGAAAAGATAGTGGATATTGCTAAGCATAAGGGACGGGTCAATACTGTCTGCAATGTCACACATCCAACTGACGACTTGAGTGTCCATAATGTGTTAGAATATGTGAACCGACGGCGTTCTGTATCTCTACCGATAAAATTCACCCTAAATGGCCGGCTCGTACAGGAAATACTACGGGGGAAGGTATGGCGGAGATCGTCCGACCAAAGGGGTCCAGTGATGATGACTTAATTCTGGAACCATTGCCTGGGACTTCATATGCTGATATCCTAAGAAACATGAAAAACGAGGTACCAACCGATGGGATATTAGTGGAACGCGTACATAAAACGAGTGACGGCAATGTGTATTTGAAAATTAAAGGCAAAGAAATCTGGCGTTCAGGGAAGACTTAAGCACAAAATTGACCGCTCTGGCTAGGGTAAATTTACAAACCCTGAAACAAACTCTAATGGTCTTAGATATCGATGAATCTGTAGATGTATGTGACAAATGCAATTTCAAAGGAACTTGGTAAACCCTTGGTTGATATGACTATAAAACTGGCGGGAAAACCCAATAAAAACGGCGTTAAATATGCCTTTGTCACTCTAGACAAAGTTTCAGCTCAGCGGTTACTGGCGCAACATTGGATAGGCTGTGGTTGGGAGAGATGGAGAGTGCGCGAAACCAACAACCTGCCTCGATGCTATAATTGTCACCGACTAGGCCACATAGCAAGAGGATGTAAATTGCCGCCCGCAGTGGCGCCTTGCCATAATTGTAATTGTGGAGGTGCTGATCACCAGCGGAAAGAATGCACCAATATGCCGCGCTGCTATATATATAACGTTGAAGGGCACAAAGCAGATTTGATGATATGTCCCATATACCGGGAACTAATTCATGCAGATGAGGGAGAAAAGGGGTAAGCTGCATACTGCGCCATGAAATTTATGGAACTGAATGTTGATCGAAGTAACAGGGCCATGGATTTAGTCCGGCATAAATGCTTTTCTGAGCTTCTGGACTTTGCAATTCTGGCTGAATCAAATAAGGTCATTTCCAAGTGTAGTTCCCAATGGTTGACGGATGATAAACTTGACGCGGCAATATACCTACCTTTTAATTCCCTCCCAGTACGACATACAGCAGAAGGAGCTTGTTTTGTTCGGATAGATACTGATGACCTGGTGGTATATTCGTGCTATATTTCGCCAGCCTATACTATAGCAGCCTTTAATAATTTTCTGTCTGCATTAAGTGCAAGCACACAGCAACACCACATTTTAATGCTAAAGCGCTTTGTTGGGGTTCCCCAATCGAGGATAGGAAAGGTAGTGCCTTGGCGGAAGGGGCCGTTGAGCACGATCTCATTATTTTAAATAATGGGGATATGCCTACTTTTGAGCGCTATGGAGGATTCTCGTATGTAGATCTCACAATGTGCAGTCAGGATCCTGGGTGCCTAGTACGAAACTGACGTGTAAGTGATGAAGAAAATTTAAGTTACCATAAAAGTATTTACGCCGAGGTGCAGCCCTCCAGGTCATCTCCGCAGTATTACTATTGATATATGGCTTGGATATACAAGGAAGAAACGCGAGATCAGTTATTGGAGCAAATCTGCTCCAATTTTCTCCATCAGGCGTATGGGATAGACCAGGCTATATATAATGCCTTCAATTTTGTTCTCCCTAGGAAATATTCCCATTCTCGACACAAAAGTGGAATGACGAATTGCGGATCTACGGAAACAGTGTCTAAAGCCAAATGTATTGCTACTAGACTTGACAGACGCACTGCTTTCTCCGTTGAACAACGATTTGCTTCATGTGACTATAAAAGTCGTCGTAAAACCCTAAAAGCAGCGATATTAAGAGCTAAGCAGGATACGTGGAACACACATTGTACGGAGGTTGATGACGATATCTGGAGTCTGGGTTATAAAATTGTTGCTGGTAAAATTGGCTTGCGATCACCACTGAAGCTCAACGATGCAGAGCAATTGCAGGTTGCTCGGACACTGTTCCCTGCCCATGTCCCGATCATTTGGCCTGCAGTTGCAATTGATAAAGCGACTATTTGAGTTTGTACTACTGAGGAGATTCGCGCTGCAGGTAACAGGCTCAAATACGGTAAAGCCAGTGGTCCAGATGGAGTTCCTCCTTAGGTGGTGAAGCTTCTTGCAGCATGGAAACCAGAGTTATTGCAGGATCTTTGTAATTCTATTTTTTATTCTATGATCTACACACCAATTTGAAATTTGGCTGTTAAAGAGGGGTCTGCAGTTGACTTTGCCGAAGACTCAAATTGTTATTTTGGAAGGACGACGATCTGTCAGGGAAGTTAACGTCACTGTCGGCGGCGTGGCACTGCGGTCCCAAAGGCAATTGAGATTTATTGGGTTCCACTTTGACCACAATCTGAATGTGGGTGTCCATGTAAAATACGCGGTTGACAAGGCAGAGAAAGTGATTGCGGCCTTGAGTCGCTTAATGCCTAATACAGGCGGTCCCAAGCCTGAAACCCGGAAAATCCTGAATAGTGTGGTTAACTCAATTATTTTATATAGTGTGCCGGCTCGGGGGCCTGCATGGGAAAAGCAATATACAGAAGATGACTGGAGCGTGTACAGCGTAAGATTGCGCTACGCATCTGTAGTGCCTATAGGACCACCTCCACGAAGGCCTTACAGGTTCCAGCAGGGAAAATAACTACTCATCTGTTAGTTCAGGAACGAACTTATGAAAACATACATACCTCTAGGGCTCAAAAACTTTTGGTCAGGGACACACCATCAGACAGTGGCAAGTGGAATGGAACCTGGAAGACAGGACGGCTCAATAGACCCAAGCTGCTCATTCCTCAAATCAAAACCTGGATATCTTGGAAGCACGGGGCCTGGACTATTATATTACGCAATTTCTGACTGGGCATGGAATGGGAATGGATTTGACTGAAACGAACCTCTGTTCATACTGTGCTTAAGTGGACACTCTTGAACATATCATTCTAATCTGTCCAAAGTGGAATGACATACGCTCAACTTATGTACACTTAGGTCAAGTTGCAATCGCGAACAATATTTTATCGGTTATGCTGGAGATGAAAGAGAACTAGCAAATAATTGCTCAAATGGTGTCATGTGTCCGTAAGGCTAAGGAAAGGGGTGAACGCAGAGTGTAGGGCTGACATTATCACTGGTATGTGAACCAGCTTTACAGCCGCTTCTTCTTGAAATAATACTGGAAGGTAGTTCCAAGACGAAGTCCCATAGGGCTTGCAGGGTTGCTTTTTTTTTTTTTTTTTTTTTTTTTTTTTTGGTTGGTGAGAATCCAACTTGCTCGATGGATGTCTTTCTAAGGTTTTTCCCTGCGAAAAAAAAACAAACAAAAAACTAGTACTAATACTAGTACTACTACTGCTGCTACTACAACTACTAATACTACTACTACTACTAATAATAATAATAATAATAGTAATAATAATAAAATTTATTATAATATATTACATATTATAATATTGACAATATTTAATAATTTATTATTGCATGAAATTGAAGTAGCTAAAAATAGTCATGTACTTCTTAAGTTGCTAAGATCATGTCCACAATCACATTTTCTGTAAACCTGCCAAAATTCTTAATTATATTTCGAACTAGGAGCCCGATTAAACGATTTTCTTGTTACAAAAGCACATACAACATTTTCACTTATGTCTTAAGTAATTTTTTAGATATGTGAACTTAAATAAAAAAAGTAGACATATAAATTTCGACAAATTTAAGTTCACACATTACTTTACCTCAAAGGTAACTAAAATATTAGGATTTACATATTGCCCAATTTCTGGAAATCTCCTTTTATGAGGCTGTATAAACATTGTCAAACTTTTGTATGCTTACATATTGAAGTAGGTGAACTAGCTTTTCTTTTGCTACCTTCATCGCTTGCAAAAATGATCTTAAAGGAAGCAGAGGTGGCAAGAGATGATTTTATTTCGTACTGGGTTATACACAGCCTTTTTACATAGACATTATTAGCAATTAAGAACTATGAGTACAACCTTTCATTTTATTGTTTATCTGCGCTTTTGAGATATAAATTAATGCATGTATATGTGTATATATATACTTTGATAAAATCAAGATATACCGCTCTAACATATAGTATACAAGCTACAAGTGCCGTTTTTTTAAAACGACACCTGTGCAATCAATTTGTCAGTGGAAATTTTCATAATGCTGCTAACTTTTTCTATAAAAAGAAATCTTAAAATGCAGATAAAATGCTATAAGTGGTGCATAATTATACTATTCGTTTAAAAAAATGGTTGTAAATAACTCAATCAGAAACTTGTTGCACACTTTCAAGCTGTTTTGTCTGCAGAGAACAGGTGTTGAAAATTGCAGAGGAAAAAAGCAAAAAGAAATTTAAGGTTATAAAGATGAACACAAAGATTTTCATGCAGAGCAGTGACGTTGTTACAGAGTTTTACAGCAGATACTATTTTTGGTTTACTATAAAGATAATTAGTTTCTATGTAGCTACACAACTATTGGTCTAGAAAAAGCATGTTCATAAACACATGCGAAAGAGGCGGATCATTGCTTAGGAGCCTATCTCTATTACATACATGGAGAAAAATAGGGGTCCAAAAACGTTTGTTTCTTCGCGCTTCAAGTTGTCACAATGAATACCGGAAGCATTGATGTGTCCCTGGCGAATGAGTTACAAGCTTCCATTTTGCTGCTGCATGCATCTAACTTTACAATGGCGTTCAATACATGAACCGCTTTTAAACATCCTCATAATAGCATTGCTCAATCCACTCCCATTTTTAATCATGCTCTAACTAGAGCAAACAATATGCATACATATATTATGACTTAGGCTAGGAAGTTGAGGAAGCCCTTCTAGTGTCTGAAAAGAGACGTAACTTAATTGTGGGTCATTATAGATGAAATATTGTACACTTTGTTAGTCCTTTCTGCATTTTCAATACATCTTTTGTTTAAATTATAGTTTGTGGCACGTTTGTTTAATTAAATGGATTTTTTCAACTTCACTTTCCTATCACAACCTATCCTTTTCCTGTCCAGCAGGGTTCCAATTTCAATGTATTAACTACTACGCACTACTACTAAGTTTGGCTACAACAGGTAGCATTTGAGAAGACTCTTTCAATTGTATTCATATCGTTAGCACCAGCAGAGGGGTGACACTCTGGAATTATTCACGTCCCGAGAAAAATTACTAAACCTTCTCTAAATATGCCGTTATTTTTAACAGCATCATGCCAATGACCTCGACCAAAGGATAGGAGTGGGTAAGTTCTGTTCACCTTATGTTTCACTGCAGTTTCAGGGTTTGTGAAAGAAACCCGACGGAATATGCCCGAAACTAAGCCTCGTGAAACCTCTTTGCATCACTTAATCTGAATTTGGAGCTAAATTATGGATCTATGCTCTACTAACATGCAATCAGTACAGTATAGTTTTTGTGTACCATCTCAAAATATAATTGAAACAAGATTTAAACTGGAGGGGAGGTTGTTTCCTTACAATTGTAAATAGTGAACGCTTTTGCTGAATTTCCTCTTGAATGCTTCCGTCAGTTTAAATGTTATTTTGATGAACTTTACATGAAAACCCAGTCTACTAGGTATATTTAAATTTATTTTAAAACTAACGCGCACAAAAACCTGTTAATAAATAGGATTCTCAAAAATTACATAATCAATATCACCTGAAGGGTTGAAATTAACCAAAAAACATTAATT
>CM060900.1:320126131-320323631 GCA_030762935.1 Hymenopus coronatus | reverse complement strand
TTTAGATATATTTACAGGACAAATAAATAATATCTCTTGAATTTTTCTCGGAATAGTCTGCGAAATGCTGTATAATCTTGTATAATTGGTAAACGTTAAGCAATAGACAAACATAAAAAATGTGTGTGAATGTAATACCTTCCATTTTTACTTTCTCTAGCATGTATGTATGATGTACATAGTAGGTAGAGATGGAATTCGTACTCCACTCAAAAATTCGATACCGAGATTTTCCAGGAAACATATGTTTTGAGACTCCCTAAATCCAAAAAAAAGGACTTTTAGAAATAGGTCAGTGTGTGCTTATGTCTGCCTGTCTGTGGACAGCATAACTCACAAAGAAAAATACATTAAATACCAAAATTAGTATTTAATTGTAGTGTCAAGAATGCGGCATGAAAGTTTTCAAGGAAATCCCCCCTCACTAACTACCTTTTACATGGAAAAAATTTGAAAATATTTATTTCCTCAAAATACATCTAACGATTTTGTATAGAGTACCTTATATTATATATATATATTATATGACAAATAAACTGTATATCCTGAATTTCCTGGCAATAGGTTCTGAAGTCCTCTTCATTCTCAGCGATGTTTACATAACTGGTAAACCGTAAGAGATAGACAAAGACTTATTACTCGAAAATGTAGATCTCGTCAATGCACACAGTTTTGTCCCTTACATTGTTGTAGCTAACTGCTTCCGAGATATTCCTTGTTATTGGTTTAAATTGTAAGATAATTCTACTTTTCTCAAACAGGAAGTCGACTGTAATTCTTTTATTTTACTCCGAACGTCAATGGCAATTGTATTGCGGCAGCTTTTAGAACATTTGACTATCGCTTCAGCATAGTGTATTTCCTTATTTCCCTTCTACTTAACTAAATAATAAGACGTTTGCTAATGCTCATCTCGATTAGCTTGGAGTAGAAAGAATAATCCTTTGCAAGACGGTTGTTTGTAGAACAGGTAGAGAACGTTACGTGAATGTTACAAACTAGATTTTTGAAAGCGCAATCGCCTTGATTTCTCGCGATCTTTCAGAGCCATCTGCTTTTAAACATTTTAATTCAAATTCAATTCGCACTGTCTCCTTTGTATTTACAATTAAATTTTAATGAAACTATATCTGCAAAAGCTTTATCGCCATTAAAACAAAGCAGATTTAAGTAAGATTTTGTACTAATAGTTTATAGAATATGTATAAAAGTATATAATAGGAATCAAAGAAAGCCATGCGAATGTACTACAGCAGACACCTTCTTAAACTGTGTTACTTGCGAAGTGCGATTCCTCTATTTTCTGCTTGCTCCTATTCATTGTCTGCGGCAAACAATGCTAATTCTGCTTGCAGGAAGTTAAAATAATGTTCAGATCAATAGCCATGGTGTTTTAAAATTAGAAAATCACAATTTAGAAACGGAACTTGTGAATAGTGATGCAATTGTTTTCATGGAAATTAAAAAAAGAAATTATATTCATCACTACTGCCGTGCCATGAAGTGGAGACATCTTACAGAGAATAAAATACTTCAAAATGTTAAATTTGATGTCAAATAGCATGTCTTTCCCTAAAAACTTTCTTATCCACGTATGAAACTTGAAAACTCCCTTATACAACATCAAATATTGATTGCTTAGTGCCGAAATTTTCATCCTTTACATTCAAACAGCTGCATTTTCTGCAATGATTGTAATATCTAAACACAATTTATAAAAGATGTATTCTTATTTTGCAGAATGTACTAGTTTTTATTAGTCTTTGCTACACCTTTATGACTAGCTTTGTGTTTGTTAGTCTCAATTAGTTAAATCAATTTCCTTTTTATCACAGGCTTTTTACACACTTTCTTGAGATCTATCTTTAATTGCAAATAGATTATTTAAAGTGATTTGCCTGGAAAACACTAAGTTGGCTTTATTTGTTTATTTGCATTGGCACCTAATCCCCCGGCTTAATTTCATTATGGTAGTAGGGGATTTTGGTTCCCACTTTGGGATGGATATTGTTTCACCTTCTCAGTGCACATTGAAAAATTAAGATATGTTTTACTATTACTGAGAGTGATTAAAGAAATAAATACACTGTAAACAAAAAGTGGACAATTTATTCCATTTTTAGTATACACTTGTTTGATGAATCTTTTGGTTATCTTAACACTCTACAGAGCAAAACAAGAAAGATTCATTCTACAGTGTTCTCGTTTTCACCAGTCCACTCAGAGCCAGCTTGTACCGATGACTTTTGGTAGTAACTGGATTTGCGTCTCTCCGGTGTCTTAGATTTCTTTAATTCCGCTCTCCATGGCGGCAGTGAAGTCAGCGCTCGTGGCTGAATCCGTCGGTCTGGACGTGGGAAAAGTTGGTTGCCGGGCGGATGGATGGATAGATGGATGGATGGATTCCGTATATATACACAGTGAGCTTGTTTTATGTTAAAACTACTAATTATTTCCTGTCTTTCCAAATCTTCATTTCTCAATCTAATTCATTTCCAACACCCTTTCTTGTCTGCCTGTCCTTCCGAATATCTCTACCCCTATTTTGTCTAAAGTTCTTTTTACGCGCTTATACCATGTATCGTCTTTATTAAGCTTTCCTTGAACCTCTAAACATTGCGTTAGTATATTATTATTTTTAATTCCATAATTCTCCACAAGTATTTCACTACTCTTTCCATAATTATTGCTTTACTTCCAAATCTCCCTAACTCTATTTGTGCAACCCCATTAGGTGAAGTTCTCGGTAAACCCAAAGTTAGTTTGCAAAAGCTCCTATGTACCTTATTTACATGTTTCCACCACACCTCTATGTCCCAATCTCCGTACCATAGAGCATTTTAGCCTCAACTACTACACCATAAACTCTTTCTAACCTTTTACTTGCATCCCCGGTATTTTGTCTAGACACGCTCTAATAGCTTTCATTGCCACTTTTCCTTTAGCTAGAACATGTTTCTTTTGTTCACCCCATCTACCATTACTACTCAATCTTACTCCTAAATAATCAAAATACCTTACAACCTGTATTTCCTTTCCTTTTCAACTTCAGTTTTCATCTTTTCTTAATTTATTACCGTTTTTAAAAACCATTATTTTTGTTGTACTTGTATTAACCCTCATGTTCCACTTGTTACAAAATCCCTCTATTGCTCCCATTACTTTGTTTAGTCCCACAGTGGTTATTGATCCTGCAGCCAGATCATCTGCGTATAATAATTCAGGTATTTCCTCATTACCAATTGTTGGAGGTTGATTTTTCACCAACTTAATTGACTCTAGAACATCACCAATAAACAAGTTAAATAGAATAGGACTTAAATTGCAGCCTTGCCTTAAACCTATATAATGTTTAATTTCTTTCGTTAATACTTTGTTATCAAACCTTATACAGAAGTTATTACTATCATATCCTTTCTGTTGTTCGTATAAACTTGTTACTCATTCTTTTCATCTTTAACTTGGCCCATAGAGATTCGCTGTTTATTGTATCAAAAGCTTTTTCGAAATACAGAACTAGATGTACAATCTTCCCGTTTTCTTTGCGAATTATTTATTTACTAATGAAGTTATTACAAACATATTATCCATTACTCTGTTATTTTTGCTAAAACCCACCTGTAAATCCTAAACCTTTCCCTCCTCCTCCGCCCAACTTTGTGATCTTTCAGCAAAGATCCCTGTATAAACTTTACCTAACATGATAGCAAACTTATCCTCCTATAATTTGCTGGCTTATTCAACTCACTTTTATTCTTGAATATTGGTACCACTATTGCTGTTCTCCAACTCCTAGATACATTACCCCCTTCAAAGATTGCATTTAATATCCTAACTAACAATTTTAATCTGTTTTAATTTAAACTCCACATTTTCTAGAGTTTCTCTAGTATGCTGTTGATCTGGCATGCTTTGTCCTTATTTAATCTTTTCATTTGTTCCCGTGCATCCCCTATCTCTATTACCTTATCTAATCCCTCCACATAGTTGATATTCTCCATTACCAAAATTGTTTGTTTATTATTTGTTGTATGTTTACGATTAGTGTCAACAGTGTCGGTCCCTGGGTAACTTTAATATATTGGTTAAAAGTGCTTTTTAAGGGCAAAATTTTGGGGCTTTCCTACTCATCGCCTTCTACTTTGTGGAATCTGAATAAATGCTTTCGAGTGTTCTGGCTCTGTTTTAGATTTCCCACATGTGGTTTCTCTGTTTGGCAGATTATTTAATGCCCGGTTCCAATCTTAGTCTGTGATATTGCAATTATTGGGAACTTCTGCTATTTATAACGTTTAGTTGACATTGTTTAAATGCTTGAACTCTTGCTCAGGTTAATCCACTTTTTACGTAAACGCATACCCCATTTCAGCGTCGTGTGTGTTGCAGTAGTTACTGCTCATTGTATCGGTTACGTTAATCAGTTTTTACTTATTGCTGCTAAGAATTGTTCAAGAATATGTATAGCCAAAATTTAATCCAAAATTTATGTCAGTTGGCTCACTTAGTGAGGTAGTCTCGTCTAGTCACCATTGTTTACAGATAATGTACGCCATTAATTGAATAGCAATGATACTCAGGACCATTTTAGTTCATTAAACATGCTGATGGAAAAGTATTCCGTTGGTATTTTGAACAATTTAGGAAATTGACTTTCTTATATCGACCATTTAATCCAGAAATTATTTTTTAGTTACTTCAATGGGTGAGGCAGTCAATTAAGTATGTCATTCAGTGAACAGCAATTTTTTTCAGGACCATTCCAGCCCATTATAGTTACTGATCGGAAATAATGCAGCTGGTATTTGAATAGTTTTGAGTGACCTTCATGTACCCATAATTTACTCCACAATTATGAAGAGCTACTGTAAAGAGATGATTTCTTGGTGATTCATTTTAGCTCGTAACGCCACTATCTTGTGTAGTAATTAGTGCTTCCTTTTAGCTGTAAACTATCAGACTTGAATGCTCAATTTTTATTGTATTTTTATGTATTTGATATATGTCTTTTGGGGATTTATTGTAGCCTGAGCTGACTTTTTGTTGGTGGGTTTGTTTTGCGAAATATGGCGCGCTAGTAATATTTTGTATGTGTCTCCAATGCATTAATCGAGGGGTTTGCCTTTATTAGGGGATAGTTTGGAAAATTCTGCTCAATTATTATTTGCATTTGACGCAATAGTAGGGAATTTATGGGGCAGCTGTACTATATGAGAAAGCTATACCAAACACATTGCGGTGTATTACACGTGTTAAACATGTGTTTTATTATGTAATTCATATGCTCCTTCCCCCTCCACGCCCCGCCCAATCCATGGCCGTTCTCCTAATATTATTCACCAGTTTATTAAGGCTCTAAACTTTGCTCAAATGACTTCTCAATTATATTATATCCTTTAAGAGCAACTGGCTATCAAAGACTAATTGAACAAAAGCGCGAAATACGTCATTTTGCTCTAGCTCTGTTATCTGAGCAGATACAATACACATTGAGAGTCATTTCCAGCTGAAATTTAATCAAGATTTTATTTCTGTAAACAGGTTTACCTATCTCCATGCATATAAAATTCTGATTCTAATTACTTTAATTAAATTAGGTACAGTACTTCAATTTCTGACTTAAGAATAAAATGCCATATAAAATTCATTTAATTTTTCTAGGCGAATATGAATCTGAAATAATTATTCTGGCCGTATACATATAATAATTTAACCAACCAAATAAATACTCTATTACAACATAACTATAAATCTACCGAAATGACACCTAAGCATCTTGAAATTAAGAACAAACAGTGGACATATTAGTATCTGGTAACAAAGGCACTAAAAGCAGAATTGAGGCCCCGCCGTAACTATACTATTGATCTTGGGGTCCTAGGATCGAGTTGAAAATACTTAAACACTTGATACGCTCCTGAAATGCATAAAGAGGTACAATAAGCTATATTATTGATACTTCAGATGCCTATGTCCAATTCTAGGGCAATACATGAAATTTGTATAGGGTATATACTAATTTCGATAAATACTTCCAATAAATATCATTCAATATAGGAGCTTACGTACAATGATTTATATATACATATATATATATAAATAAATAAATCATTGTGTGTATATATATACACACACAAATGTACCTGAAGGTCAGGGGTTTGAAAAACTGTAAACAAGATTATATAAGGAACACTTAATCCTGACGAGAGGGGCAAAGATTTGAACACAGCTATTAGTACACTATTTCAAGAGTACATCCAGGTTAAAGTGTTCTTTTGTATATTAGGAAATATGTGTGAAAACAGACTATTACGCGTTTATCACAATCATCTAATATCTGTGAAAAATGACAATGATAGTATTTTGGTAAAACTCCCTTTTTGTTGAAGGATTTCTGGAAATATGCATATAAGATAAAATTGATATTTATCAGTCCATAGCATTAATTGTCTTGCATATACACTTCATTTTTGATTTGATGTGTTCTCTCCAGCTAAATCATATTTTCATTCTTGGCGTTATAAGCAAGAGATACTAAAATCCATCTGGTTCATGATAATTGCAATGGAGGCTTTTAACGCCGCTATTGAAGTGTTTCCAGAAACTTCGAATAGTGCGGACGTCTATGCCATTATTATTTGGAAGTTTGAAGTCATTTGAGAGCACCTGTCCAATTGCCTTCATATTTCTCAGCGTGTGAGGTCTGTTTATGGTGCATTATTTATATCCATGATCCAAAGTTATTTAGCTTTTGAACTTACAGAGATAACACATCCTAAAAGGCGCTCACAGGAAACTATAGGAATTGAACGGCTATCCTTTTTTATAAAGTTATCAGTGTGTTTAATATCCCCATAATGCCCCTTCATTTCATTTATCCACTTTAAATGTTCTCCAATGTTATACATAGAATCCCATTAAAGCCCTGCAACCATAATTTATTGTTGTAATGTTCAGGTGCACTAATAGCTGTGTTCAAACTTTTGTCTCTTCTTGTCAGGACTACGTGTTCTGATACAATATTGTTTTTTTTTTCAACCCCTGACCTTCAGGCACATCTGTATATACTTAAATCATTTTACTAAGCCTCTGTATTGAATAATCTTTTTTCGAAGTATGAATCTAAATTAGTATACACCCTATAGAAGATTAATATATTACCCTAGAATCGAACCTAGCCCATCATCCCAAGTATCAGCAGTATATTCAATTGAACTATGTACGCTGCTCAGGAGTGCATCGGGTGCTGTATTTTTACTTGTTGCCTGGGCCCCAAGATCAGTAGTCTAATTATGGCGATGCGTCATTTTAGCTTTCGGTGCCTATATTAGCAGACAGTTGCATTTTTACCGTTTGTTTTTCAATTTAAATGTATAGATGTCATTCCGGCAGAATTATAGTTATATGTTGTAATAGAGTACTTATTGTGTAATTAATCTTTTAATTTCGCACGGCTAGAATAATTAGATTACAGATTCAGATTCGCCCTGAAGAATTAAATTGGTTTGGTATACGGTATTTTATTCTCAAATCGGAAATTAAAACACTGTAGCTAATTTAACTAAAGTAATTAGAATCCAACTTTTAGATGCATGGAGATAGGTTAAATCTGATTGCAGAAATGAAATATTTTAATCAATTTCAGATGGGAATGACCCTCGCCACAATGTGTATTGTATCCGCTCAAATAACAGAGCTACAGCAAAATGGCGTATTTCATACTCTTTACTCGATTAGTTATATTGACAGTCAATTACTCATCAAAGGACATAATATAATTGAGAAACACTTTAAGCAATGTTTAGCACCTCGAATTGACCAAACCTGAAAACACTGTTTATCGCTTTTGTCATCTGAAATTGACTCGACGCTGTAATTGATCAAACATGTAAACGATATTAGCAGACCGGCCATGGAGCGGGTGGGGGTAGGGGGAAGGAGCATATGTATTTTGACGATAAATTATAAACACATGTAATACATATCGGCAATGTGTTTGTTATATCTTTCCCATAGCTATTAATAAAGTTTCGCATCTAGCTTCTCAGAGGGTTTGTTTTCCTTTATTTCCCGGTAAGGCCTCCCCCAGGGGCCAACTACGGTAGGTATGGGTTTGCCGCACCCGGGGTTCCGAGCCAACCCGACTCCTTCGTATGAGCAATCACTAATTGGCAAGGGGATCATTCGGTCCAAATGCCCGCCCTCGTGTAGGCCGTACGTGGAGACCCGTGTCTATAGAAAGGGATATCCTGATTGGTTTACGGTTGCGTATCTAAGCCTGGGCTTCTGATCTTCAATAACTGGGGAGGGTGCGCAGCCTAATACACCGCTTTGGTTCATACTTCTAAACTGGAGGCTACGGATTAGCCCTTCTCAATCGGCCAGGACTAGGTACTATACCTAACTCCAGGGTGAGTGGGACGGCAAGCCTGCTATATTCCCTGTGTAGCCCTGCCACTCCAGTGGGAGGACCCCTTGATGGGCTACGTGGTGCTTGGGGAGCACTGGGGTATAAAAATTTTTACCATCTTTTATGGCATATACCACAAAAAAATAAATTAGTAATTGGTGAACTGGTCCTAGTTACTTAGTGACAACTAGGCCAGAAGAAGGTCGGACAGTTGGTCCTTATGTTATACAAAAGGGTCTTGACAAAATTGCTGGTCTGGTTCACTCCTGTATAAAGACACGCAACTGTACACTCCTGGTAGAGACATTTACGGCATCCCAGACAGACAAATAATTGAAAGCAAAACTGTTAGGCAGCATCCGGTTAAGGTAGAACAGCACAAGACGTTGAACTCCTCGCGCGGCGTTAACAGCGCTTGCATATTGGACGGTTAGTCCAATGAGTAGCTTTAAGGGGATCTGGCACACCAGTGTGTCCAATCTGCGTATAGGTTTCAAAGGAAAGTCAGTGGTGAACTCATGCCTATCCGTACCCTGTTCCTTACTTTTGATTGGGTAGGTCTTCCACAAAGGATTAAGGCAGGGTATGAAACCATTGAAGTTAGGCCCTACATTACAAACCCCTTAGATGTTACAAGTGTCTGCGGTTTGGTCATAATAGTGAATTGAGCACTGGTCATTCTGCCTGTACTATATGTGGAGAGGGATCGCACGATGAAGGTTGTAGCACCACTGCAATCTAGTGTGAAAGGCAGCGGGGAACACCCATCTAGTTCCCGTAATCACCTTTTTTTTTTGTTGTTGTTTTTTTTTTTTGAGTGTGTTTTAGGAGAGAACGGTCCAGGAGATACGGGTGAGAGAGAAGGTTTCCTTCTCAGAAGTCCGTATGCTCCTGCGCCTCCGTCAACCCTCCATCCCGCGCTGCGGTACCTACAGGTCTGTTACCGCTAAACCGGTATTGCGTCGGGAAATCGCAACCCAGACAAGCGATATAAACGAGGCAACCATCGCAGAGAAGTTTATTTTAGCTAGACCAGTACCCATGATTTCAACATTTGCATGTACGTCAGCATTACTATCTGCCAAACCCACCACTGGAAGAACCATGACCGGAACCGCGGCACTCAAACCGTCGGTCTTGGGTAATAACAACGGCCCACCCACAGGGTATTCAGATCCAGCAAAGTCTTTAAAGATCAGTTTTGTTGGAAGAAACTTTCTTAAACAAACTGTTAAACCCTCTCCCAACCCCTCTAAGGGAAGACATAGGCCTCGCCACTCTCCACGTAGATCCTCTTCTGAGGAATCTTCTGAGGAGAGCCTGGATCGGCGAGCACCACCTTCGCCGATCAGTACCTCTAATCGGTTCAAGATACTCGAACCGAAATTTTCTATTGATAATCTCCCCCGTGGAGGAGATGGAACAGGAGGATCTTACCCCCACTGCCAGACAAATAGTGTGTAAGCAACAGGATGTGCTCCTCAACAAAATGTTACTCCGACTCCCAAGAAGAATAAATTAAACCAACCAGCACAGCCTAATATGCTGTAAAGTCTTTCTATTTAGAAAATTTCCGCAAAGACACACAATGGCTAATTTTTAGTGGAACAAACGCGGAATTCGACCAGAGCTTGAATTGTTGCTGCGCCAGAAACAACGTCTGCTCATATACTTACAAGCGACAAAGTTCCATCCACAGGACACCATTTCCATCAGGTAGTACTCCTCCATACGGTGTGACTTATCATCGGAGGAGGGTGTTCCGTCACATGTGGACACTATGATGCTGATCCGAGATTATACATTCGCCATATCCTTGCCCTTAGCATCCAACATTTAGTACGTTGCCATATTCACCATTTGTAGCACCTACCTGTCTCCATCGGCTGACCTTTCGCTCACTGACATACAAGACATTGTTTCGCAGTTAACAGCAGCATTTCTATTGGTAGGCGACGTGAATGCTAACCACCCAATTTGGAGCTCACCTCGAGCTTGTGCGAAAGACCAGCTACTTGCCGACTTCTTGGACAATAAGGACCGAACTCTACTGAACACCGGAGAGCCAACCTCTGACGCTTTTCATTGTTTTTCACACCTTGATATAGCAATTTGTTCACACAGTTAGCGGTCTCTTTATCCTGGAATATCATCTCTGATTTGCTCTCTAGTAACAACGTTCCATGTCTTATTAGTATCTTGACACACGATGTATGTTGCTCCCGTTTACCCTGATGGCGCTTAGATCAAGCCAACTGAGAGCTACATTCCCGTTTGGCTGAATTACACTACGATGAATATTGTGAAGCATTTAGTCTACCATCTAACACAAATAATTCTTTCTGCTGCTAAGCAATCCAGTCCGCGTTCTAGCGTTGCCCTACACTGGATAATCTCATAGAACATAAAAAGCTGCGTGCCCACTCTAGAAAATTATTAAGGATAGCAAAAAGACAGTCTGGAGCACATTTGTATCATCTTTTCACCGACATACACCTTCCTTTGTCGTATGGGATAAGCTAAGACGTGTAACCGGGAAATCGATCCATATGCCAATTGTCAGTCCAAAACCAGCGGGAGGTGCTCTACTTCATCCATTTGCGGTGGCTAACAAACTTGGCAGTGTTTTCGCTCAAGTGTCTAGCTAGGATAAATATGCGCTTGAGTTTCTGCCTGTGATGTCTCAGGTGGTATCTCAAGGTTTCCCCTTTCGTTCTGCCAACCTAGAGGACTTTAGTCATCTTTTCACCATGGTAGAACTATACCACGCACTTTCATCTTCGCGAAACTCTGCACCCAGTCAAGATGGTATCCACGTCCAGATGCTGCAACATCTCTCTCCAGGTGGTAAAGATTTCCTACTCCAGGTCTATAATCATGTCTTAATGATGGCGTTTTATTTATGGACGCTCTAATACTGCTGTGTCTGGCATCACTTTTCCAGATAAGTGGTGGGAGGCCACTATCATGCCGATTTTGAAACCTGGTAAGGACCGTTAACTTCCTTCCAGCTACCGTCCCATTTCCCTCACCAGTTGCGTTTGCAAGGTGATGGACCGCATGATAAATGGGCGGTTGGTATGTTGGCTTGAAACTCATACATTAGAGACCAACACTCAGTGCGGTTTTCGCCGACGACGGTCCGCAGCTGACCACCTTGTATCACTGTAGACGCAGATCGCGGATGGATTTCTTACAAGCTGTCAAAAAGTTGGAATACTCTTTGACCTGAAGAAGGCTTATGATTACGTTTTGGGGAACAGAGATCTTACGTTCGCTCCTGAATTGGAATATACTTGGACGTCTATCGTTGTTACTTCAGGAGTTTATGAAGGACTCGTCTTACGAGTAAGGGTCGGCTCGTGTTTTTCTAATCTGTTTATTCAGGAGAACGGTGTCGAACAGGCTCGGTTCTGAGCATGTCGCTGTTTGCTGTAGCTATTGATTCGCCACACTTAGTTCCCTTAACAGATCAGGCAAAATTCCTGGGGTTGATAGTCGATCGGAAACTATGCTGTTTACCACATATAACACAGCTTAAAGCACGGTGTGGTCGTACTATGAATATTTTACGGATACTAAGTGGCAAAACTTGGGGAGCAGATTGGATAATACCACTCTGTCTTTATCGTGCGCTGATTCGATCCAAGTTAGACTATGGGTATATTGTAATGGATGAACTCCCTCTGCGATATCAGTGTTATGTCCTGCTACGTAATTATGGCTGTATGCTTCTCAGCATGCTTTCGCATGCAACGTTTACCTATTTTTTTTTCAATACCATGCTAGACGAACGATACGAAAAGTTTTCACTCAGTTTCTAGGCCTCCAGGTTTCCGTTTCCGCGAGCTCCTTCGGAATCACGATATCTCACTTCCTCGCATGTTTTGCAATGGAGAGAAGATTTGCTCCCCTTGGTTACGTGCTACATCCCACGTAGATCTCGGGATGAGGATTTAAGAGAAACCTGCGATGCCTGTATCTAGTATTCGTACTTGTTTTTAGAATGTTTACATTACTACTGTGACCGCCTTTGTACATGTATACACTGACGGCAGTAAGTGCGCCGACGATGTTGGATGTGCCTTTGTTACTAGGACCAAAACATATACCTTTGTCTTGCATATTAGCACGTCTATTTATACTGGTGAATTGTATGTTAACTATGAGCTATTTTGTACCTTCCCCATCGGAATTTGGGTGAGTACCTTCTTATGACTGATTCCCTTAGTGCCCTTCAGAGTGCTCGCGACTTGTACAACCACCATTCTATCGTGCAGCGCATTTAGGACCTCCTCCACATGTTGCACACTTCCGGTGTTAATGTGGAGTGTGCATGGATTCCTGGTCACGTCGGCTTGCCGGGTAATAAACTGGTGGATTTGGCAGCTAAGACGGCAGCAACGCAGCCCAGTATCATAATTCCTATTATGACCTCGGCGGACTTCTGGCTTGTTATGCGCTGGGGAGAGGTTTTGCGCTCGTATGACGCGTGGTCCTCTCTCCGCATGAACAAGCTCAGGGAAGTTAAGGATATCCCTGTAAGCTGGGCAACTTTCTTTCTTATATCTCGTCGGGAAAAGGTGATATTGGCTCGTTTGCTGATCGGTCACTGAATTTTTACACAGGGCCACATTTTTAGGAAAGAACCAGCTCCTATCTGCCCACACTATGGAGCGACGTTGTCTGTGCGGCATGTGCTGCTAGATTGCCTTGCTCTAGCAGCATTTCGTTCCTCTTTGCAGTTGGCGGCCTTCCTGGAGGAGATCCTTTTATAAAATTAATAAATAATTCATCAAAATATGTGTTTATCTATAATATAAATTGTGATATATAATTATTTATTAATGAATTAAAAAGAAGTAGAATGCGGCGTTATTTAAATGAACCTGATTTTCGCAAGTCCTGCGCCATGGTGTAGTAGGATAGAGCGGTGTACTCTGGTTCTCGGCCGTGGAATGTGTGCCGGGATTTCATCGCACCCATTCGATTCGATTCAGGTTCCATCACGCGATGTCGGCGTATACTGTTGGGCCACTATTATAGTGAATTTTTGTTCAGGGAATTTGCCACCATGTGCACATGGTGAGGAGAGATCAACTCTACGCCAGTTAATGGGAATAGGACAAAATCAAGACTGGCGTACTTGAAACATGGCAGTTTAGCCCAGAGACATATCTTTCAAGGTATGGCGTTCTTTTACGTACAATTAAACATTACACGGGACCAGCGGCTTTGCTTCCCTTTTGAAGGAAGCAATGCTAAGGATTTTTGCATCCGATAAATAATCATTATACTCCGCCTCATTTGAACCTACAACATTGCGTATTAGTGGTTAACATGGTAATCACCCATAGGGATGCGGATTTTAAGTCCCAGGTATAGGACCGGTTCTCACTCAGCTTTGCTAGGAAGTGAGCAACTGCGATAGGCAGCGATTCTGGCCATTATAGTCAATATTCCGTCTGATGATACGCGATGCTGTGCACATAACCTCTCTGTATTGGTTAGAAGGTCGTCCACATGTGTCGTGCGTGAGTGGACCTGGTGTCGGCAGTCGGATTGGCAATCCCAGTTTTGTAAGGGCTGTAGTGACATGAGATTATTATTATTTTGTTTTGTTTTGGATTCCCGTAAGAAGCAAGTAATATTGACAGCCTGAACTATTTTTACTTCTGTCTTCAGTAATCCTATGCATCATGTTTAGTAGATGCATGTCTTCGTACGTAATACCAGAGAGAAGAGATAGGGCAAAACTAAAGGAGTTATTTGCACACATACAAAGGTGATCAAGGAAAACCGATGGATGAAAAAGGAATGAAACTGCATTTCCTAACATGAGTTTACAGAAATCAGAAGTAATATTAAGCTTGTTTATATTTATACATTCGCTTGAACAAAGCATTCTTGAATTTAGAAACAATGTCAGAGTTGCGTTATTTTAATGTAAAGTGAATAGCAAAATTGTTTTCCTTTTGGCATTGTCCTCAGCGTGCCAAGACTGATGTTATCCAACAGTGAAATAATTTAAATACAGACGAAGTATATGCAGCTTAGAGGCATCACTCAAATACTGATTATGCCTTTAAAAGTGCAGTAATGTAATACGATTAAGCGCTTTTAAAGATCAGCACAATAAACTTTAAGAGTATTTTGGAAACTAAAGTAATTGAAGTCGCGTTTTTCACTACATGTGAGTATAAATAACTTTGACGTATAACTCGGGGGTGATTACAAAATGAATATATCTTTGTACGTATAATTTATAGCAATACTACAAAAGTCAGGTCCAGAAATTGTGCTAAGATAACAATTGCACTATAAGAAAGTATAAGTATTTATTTGAAACTAAAGGTATACAACATTATTATGCAACTTAAGGAAAATGTTTAAATAATATACGTAGATAATATAAAGTGATACATTTCAAAGTTGTTCACAAACATTATAAACACTTTCAAAGCGCTGTGTTCAGGCAATGTAAAAGTGTAGTAGGTCAAAGTCACAAACAAAGTTACCTCCTTGTGCACTCGATAAATCCACATTTTGAAAATAACGTTGATCTTATTCTTCTTAAACCCCCAAGGACCTACTATGCGCGCACCTTTTCTTGGGCATTCATTTCCCTAGTCTTTTATTCGGTAGATTTCGCGCAAATTTGGAAGCAGAACAGAGCGACAATATTGAGACATTAAGTACCCTAATTATCTAGTGTCTTAGTGTTAAGGCTTCACTCTGTCTGTAGATCTCCGAGTTCATGCACATGCACGTGCGCTGTGTTTCGTTTAATAATGCAACTACTTCGCGGTATATTAGATAACCTGTTCCCCATAATAGCCGATGACTTCAAACAAAGAAACCTTCTTTGATTGACACCACTGCGGTAAGACAGGTAGGCAGTTCTTTCTGCTTCCCTCTGGCCTTCGCTTCCCCGTAAAACTAACGTCCAAGAAAAGTTGCGTGCATAGTACAAGCCAATGCCTTGGGTCAGTGTCCTATCGAGGAGCAAGCATATTCTAGATTATAGGATATTCAGGATGGATCATCAGTCCAATGCCTGGTATGTCGGTGAAGAAGAAGAAGGAATTGAAATGTGGTGATGGAAAGGGGTGATAGGAAAATTCCCGGATCAAATATCCGTTATTCAGCATTTGCTTGGCGACAGAAAAACTGTTTAAGCCTTCGGCCATGCCGGACGGCCGCGGTGGTTTGAACCCTCGACCTCCGAAATATGAGTCCCACACATTGCTTCGGACCTGCTTGCTCATTTAACACTTATAGTAATAAACGTTCGATATTAGTGCTGAATTGTGTAGAACCCTTAAAAGGGTTGTAATCCAGAAAATGTTGTTTTAGTTGCAATTATTTTACTCATTTTAAAGAAAAATACATACTATAAAGCAATTGCATTATAAAATCATAAAAACAAACACATCAAAACACTTGAAAAAATTTATACTTCGAGCAAAAGAAAAAAAAAGAGAGAGAGAGAGAGGGAGAGAGAGAGAGAGAGAGAGAGAGAGAGAGAGAGAGAGAGAGAGAGAGAGAGAGAAAGCATTATCACGCTGTGCAATGTCAGCTGAGCTACATTAGCGCGATTTGCTCCAACCTAAGAAAATGAAATGCTATAAGATAACGCAATGCAGGGAGGTAATCTGGATGGTTGCTCTAGTTTTGTGTTTATTTTGTAGTTTTTGTAGTTTTTTCCCCTTTTAAATGTGTATACGTCACAAACTGTATCAGAATTGAGATGGTCGATGGGATAAGAATCCATAGCCCTATGCAGTTAATAGTGGTAAAACATTACTCACCATTTGACCAAGTTAATAGTGGTAAAAGTTCAGCGGATATCTTAGCTGGTGTTGCTGCTGCTGCACAAAATGATATGTGCAAACAGCAATTTCCTTCTTCCTGTTCTTATGAAGCTGACAAGCTGTAAGTTGATTAATTCTTGGAGTGTTTGTTTTAAGTAAAATGATAAATGGTAATGAAAGTGTTGGATGTGTTGATGATGCTGCTGCTGTGGAGAAAGAAGTGTAAGTAAGAAATGTTTGTAATAAGCAAAGGAACAAGCGTCATGAAAAGGTAAAGGTGCTTGCGGCGAAGGTTATATTCCATCCTCTTGAAGGAATTGGCTTGCAAAACCTGTCAATTCATTTCTCAGTGTTGCAGAATTAAGTGTTATGTGAAAGTATCGCAAGATGAACCGTTGTAGCTGTTCAGTCATTTTATAGGGGTCAACCTAAAAGCCCGCAGGATTTCTCCTTGGCAAGATGTATGGAATTTTTTCCTCAGCTCAAGAAGAAAAAGCGCTCTACCCCAAGAAACCAGAAGAATAAATTTTCACTAAAGAATCGAGCTGTGGGAGTAAACAAAGGACAGGAATACCGGCAACGTATAGGACAGGATTTTTCAAAAGTCACTTCAAACTTTAAACCGTTGTAAATATTACAATATTTGAGTTAGGAAAAAAAAAAAAAAAATACTAAAGAAATCATATACTGAACAAACAATGAGGTATTATAAAACATTGGGAAGGTATTCTTGCTTCTCTTATTCAACGTACACAATTCTTTCTGCGGTTCCATACACAACATTTTGCAGATGGTGTCTTGGAATATGGTAATTTATTGCGATATAGTATCTTTCAGTTGCTTTCGGGTTGTTAGATGTGTCAGAAAAACCCGTTATTCAAAACAACCCCACAACCAAAATTCGATCGGATTGAAATCGTCATGGCCAGTTTGTTGGAAAGTGTCTCGATTGCCAAACATCTGGGTAATTAATTGTTGCAAGGGTAAAGTTGAAGCACCTCAGCAGTGGGACATCAATGACTACCTTTGTCCTTCGTGATTTCTTCTTATCAGAAACAAAACCAGTTTCCTAAAACTTCCTGAGTAAATTCCCATAGCTACTAATAAAACGTGGGCCTGCTCTTAAATTATTAAGAGTTTTAAATTTTCTCATACCTTGAGAAAAACTCAATTTGTTTATACTAGCGTTGAATCAGTTGTATTCTATTTTGTGATACAACCATGCTTTGTAACTAACAAATTCTTATAGCAGTATGATTAAATTATTAATGATTTGTTCAACAAAACTGTACCCATGGTAACGGTGAACTGAAAAAAAGCAAAGAAAAACAAACGCCAATGTTTTCCCAGCATGTGAATTCTTTTGTTGTTATTGTCTTTAAGGTATTATAAGATTTATAGCGGTTTGTAGTTGTTTATTCCAAGCATCTTTAAAAAGTCATCGTATTGTTCAAAATAAACTATTAGATGAGTCTTTTGAAGAGAAAAGTGGCGCTCATTCAGACCGAACTAGAAATAAGTCCAACGATGTTATCATTATAATGACTGAACGTCTAAGTATAGAAAAAAGGAATTTGATGTACTTCAACAACTCCAGACTAAATATTAGTATATTGTATGGATATTTCAGACAATACTTTTTTCAATAAAAACTTATAGGTGAAGTACAACATTTATTTTGAGTATCATAAAACTAAATTTCATTGACAATTGATTAGCACTTATTGACCTCACAGTTGGATAAACTATGAAACCCGAGACTTAAACTACTTCGGAATATTGTAAGTTGCCATTGGTATACGCCATTTCAAAATAACATGAGATCTGTTTCAGATCTAGCCGAAAAAATGCGAGTCATTTGGGGAATTCAATGTTATGTCGGCATTTTGCCAAATCAGCTTAGTTGGTAAGAGCAACCGGGCGGAGGCCGGGAGATTTATGGTTCAAGTTGGACCAATGGCATTAAACTTTCCATGTTAACTTTACCTTTCCAAAGTTTCAATACTCTGTGCGCAGGCCTAAAACGTATGTGTGAGACTTTTGTTCAGAGAATAAAGACAAACTTAAGACAGAACCCCAATGAAGCATGCTGTCCAATGCGTGAGCTGCACAAAAGAAAAGTGAATAGAAAAAAGGAATTTCATGATAATTAATTTCAAAGCATTCCTGTTTTGAAAAAAGTGTAAACACTCAACTCCATAATAATAATTATTGGCTCTATTGGCTCTAATGCATTCATGTTTTCAGTGATGATTTCGTATTTTTGATTTTGTATGATTTCTTGGGAAAGAGCTAAAGAAATTTCCTAGGGTATGTACCATAATACTCTTGTCTGATGCGACTAGAGGTAGAGCCAAAGCAAAACAAAGCTATTTTTTTTTCAAAGATGCATAATATAATATTGTGTAAGTTTTCCCAATTAGTCGCAACTGCCACTTGTAGTGGTTCGCACTATAGGTTGGTTAATGGGTTCCGGCTTCGAAAACCACGCGACAGTTCGGGAGATTAAGAAATAGTGTGGAAGTGTGAACGACCTAACTCAGGATATTATAGCATGGAATCTTTCTCAGGGGTGGTGTTAAGACACAAGTGGTTTCTTTAAGTTCACGATTACTGATGAACTCATTTATTTCTTGTCTTTGGATATTACCTGCCGTCGAACACACACGCATCCCCCCCTTCAACTATTATTCACGCGACCGCGCCTACCATCCCTTATTACTTGTGACACTGTTATCGTGCACTGATTAACACTGCTACTATAACCTCTTCGCGCTAGCACGTCTTATTTCATCCTGCCCTCACGGCAAGTATATCGCTTCTCTCGGCCAATATGGATCCCGTTGCTTTTTTCCCTAGGTCATGGCCACCATCGGGCATCCCCTTTTGCTCGTGTCTCTCTAGTAACGGTACATCACCAGCATCGCTTGCCAATTCGTGAAGGGCACATTCGCACATTAGTTAAATCTGCCCTTACATTTTTCGACGTGTTTCACAATATTCCTTCTCTGGCTATTTCAAATGCATATTTCTCCCTTCTTAATGTAATTTATTTCTGCTCTCTAATTCCGTGATACGACGTGTATTGTCGCAGTATAATAAATACTTTGTACTTTTGAGGCAGTGTAATAACCAGAAATAAGTGTATTTTATTGCTGTGGCACCATGCAATAGAAGCCCTTCTCCATTTGAAGTTACAAGGGATGTGGCTGTACTATGGGCCTGGAGTACGTTTTATCTCCATTCTTTTTGAGCAAGTTGGCATCCAGAAATAAAGTTCCATTCATATAAATGAACAATGTGTTCATTAAAACTATGACAGTGGCCCTATTTTGTGTTCTCGGACTTTCACTGGACATTTCAACCATTTTCCCGTTTGCAAATGTGCTTAAAATCAAGACAGTTTCACCATTGAAAAGACTGCCTCCTCCGATGTTTAAAAAAAACAGAGAGAGAGAGAGATGTCAGAAGACTGTACAAATTCTTGTGTGAAGATGTTGCATTTATTGAAGGCATGTGAAACCAGGACTGAACAGTATATGAAGTAGGACCATTTGGTAGTATTTGATAACGCCATAAACTAACACTGAAAAAAAAAAAATCTTCCTTATTATATACATAAGCTAGACTGATCGGAAGACAATTCTGACAATTTTGTTCCGTTGAAGCCACTTTATTTATCCCCAAAATGAGTCACTAAAATTGGATAATATTTAATGTAAAACAGTGTATTTGTCTTATTGACTTTTACCACAAGAAATCTGGCTGCGTGAAAAGGGCTAATATTGTTGATTTATGAATTCTACTTTATTTAATTCATGAGCTATATGCATAATGATTTACATGAATTATTCATATCTGAATTAAACATTCTGGATAACTACAAACACAATAGAATGATAAAATGTAAACACTAAAGAAAAATAAACACAATTATTGAATTTCCTTTTTCCCCATATAGGAGTTGTCACCTATGTGCCACTTTTATGTCGACCGCCTCAATTATTGTGGCAAGCTTCGTGAGGTGATTCGTATGATCTAAAAGACAAAACCAAATGGCCATGAACATGTGTCATACAGTTTTTGTTCCTAAGTTACACGCTAAAGAGTTAAGAGGATGTGCACTGCCACAATATTTCACAAGAGACGCTGAAAATACCCGCCAAGAGAAGCAATGTATGCATGACCCTAATATGAACCGGCGAATCCGCTGGATGATTCCTTCATTCTATGGCACACCTCTTCAGGCGTTACTGACACGCTGTTCCAGATCGTTGATGTTGTTCACCAACGTAGTGTACACCACAATTTTAAAGTGAAATTATAAGAAAAACTCCAGTGGATTGTGCCCTAGATAGGCGTCCATGCCCGATCCACCGACTTTGAAAGATCTCCAAAAATTGACTAACATCCATGCTGAAGTGCGGTGACACCCAATGCTACAGCAAACTGCAAGGGGTACAGGCAGGGAGTTCTTGAAGAAGGTTAAGTAGGTAGCTCCATTCAGTTATCGGAGTATTATGTTTGGGCCGTTCAAGTCCAAATCGTTGACGGCAACCGTACCTTGGGGGCTTATACGTGGCCACATATGCGTGCTATGTGGATTTATTATGACATCTTGTTCAAATGAGGCCTCATCGGCCATCAATACATTTTTTACTAGAGCATGTGTTGGTATACAGTGGGGTCAAACACGGTCCATGTGGGTAGGCACACTCACGACGACACACAGAGCCAAATATCATATATAGTTGGTATAACTGCTCCCGATACAGGCTTGCAGCTGCACGTCTATTAGAATTTGCTCGACTCTACGTGAACAACGTGTCACCTTGTTTTAAAGCTTGTTTCAACCTTAAAAGACAGTTATGACACGTAACCGGCTAACCTTCCCCGTGTGTAGAAATGAACCCTCCTTAGGACTAACAAGCGTTACCTAGGGGTCAGAAGTTTGTTGGGGTAGAAAGTGGCTAATAACCGCAGAATGAAGAACCTGGAACGAGTGGTTGGCCCGCAGCAAGGCATAAGCATGAGGAAGTGAATGATATGAAATAAAAGCAAAATGGATTATAGCAAAGGTGAAGCTGGAATAATTAGCGGAATGAGTGGCGGTGGAAACCGGAGGACCCGGAGAAAACGCGCCCATACGCCGTTTCGTCCACCACAAATCCCAGAAGGGGGCGCTTGATATCAAACACGGGCCGCCTAGATGGCAGGCGAACCGTCTAACCACTCTGTCACGGCGCCGCCTTAAAAGACAGTATGAAGGTAAATGGAATGTCCCTATCTAGAGCATGCATATTGCCACTAACTTCGTTCTTTTCTACTCCCGTGATATCGCCAATTTGCTAATAAAGAGGTGTAAATACTCAGTTTCAATGTTCAGCTTTGAACACATTTTCTAATGGAGAATATTCTTCTCTATCATTTTATCTCATTTTAGAACCCTTTAGCTTTATATGGAACACAAATTTCTAAAAACATGTATTTTTCAATAAAAGTATATATTTTTCAGATTCTATGGTAATACAGAGTACCTAATAACATAAAGGGTAGAACACAACACATTTTTCTTAGCTACAGAAAATTAGAGTGCTATTACCTGCCTAGCTTGTATTCCCTATCTTTAATAAGAAGAATTTTACAATGTTTTAAATAATAGATGTTCGGAAAAGTCTATACCTATGCCATAGAAAAGTCGGTAGTGAGAAATTTTTTGCAGCGACCGAGCAGAGAAAACGTTGACAAAAGGTTTGAGAAAATTTTTTTAAAGAAGCCGGGATCCTGTAATTTCTTGCATCCATTACTTGTAACAAACAAAACTCATTGAAATACTCTAATCACAGGCGGGGAGTAGAAGGCAGATAGCGAGCAGGGATAATGGTTGACATAAATTTAGGAAGTATTTATAGTACGTGACACACTGGGAAGTGTTATTTAGATTACTTATTTTGCATTTTACGTATGTATATATATATAGAAGAAAAAGCTAGCTGGAGACGAAATATTGGTAAACTAAGAAAAAACGCAAACAATAATAATAATAATAATAATAATAAATAATAATAATAATTATAATAATAATAACAACTATAACATTTGATTAGTCATGTAAAATCAACATTAATGTTTTTCTTTTCGTAGTTGACTTACCCTCGACGTATTGAAGACTGACACCCGCCTAGGACTTACAAGCGGATGCCTAGAGGTCAGAAGCCTGTCAGAGAGCCAACGGTATGGAACCACGGAATGGAGAACCTGGAACGAGTGGTCGGCCCGCTGCCAGGCATGAGCGTGAGGAAGTAGATGATATGAAATGAAAGCGAAATGGATGAGACGAAAGACGATGCTGGAGCAATTGGCGGAAAGAGTGGCGGGGAACCCGGAGGACCCGGATGAATATTAGTACGGCAATTAAAGAAACAGCTTAGTCTATCGGTAATTCAGAAACATACCATATAAGATAAGAACGGGGTGGATGAAAGACCTGTAAGGTCACATTAGAATAAAAAGCACAAATGGTAAGGAAAATAAAAACATGCCAGGTTAATCCAATGCTAAACACAGTTGTGCGCATTCGTTCATCCTTTGTTGTTTTACCCAATAGAACGCAATTTTGTTAAGAGTAACCAATGGTGATACCCTAACAAATTAAATCTTTTATCATTCTGTTTCCCAATATTTGATATATTTTATGCCTTAAGAATGCTATTTTGAAGTAAAAAATACATAAATAGGAGAAATGAAGTCCAAGTGAAAAGTAAATATCTTAGAAGGGCCTTAAATAGCAGTACAAATAATTCTCTGTTTGGTGATATGACATTCATAAGAAGATATTGACCAATGGCAACGGGGCCCGAAGTTCGAGTGCACGTGTAGTGCATGTGGCAGCAGTGTGCTCCATTTAATCCATATTGTCGTTAAGGGAGGCTATTTTGAACATATTTCACAAAGTTGTAACTTTATCATGATTTAAAACTAAAAATAAAGTTGCATATATTGGTGTTTATATTCTCCTTCTGTCGGCAGGGTATTGCAAGGTTATTCAAATATGCAATAATAATGAACTTGTTTGTTTGTTTTTTTCAGTAATGGGATTATTCGTGCTGTTCTCTTCTTCGAATCCTTATCCATTATGTAAGATCTACTAGTGAGATGCGGCTGTTAGGAACACATCAGATTTTCAAAATAGGAATTAAAGAAAACGGAGAGGGGACTAAGATAAGTGAGATTATCCAGCACCAAATATAACAGTGTTGTCATTACCACGTCAGCATCAGATAAAATAGGAAGCATTAGCCGAAGTCGTCTGACAGTTGAGATAACACCCACTCTGGACAGGCACCATCCTATGAGACTTTACCGCTAACATCAAAGCTTACCAGCTGTGGGACAAAATACCCCTGAGATTAAATTCATAAAATTATTCTTACACACAATTCCAAGCAATACTAGTAGGGTTCAATATTAAGCTGTTTGTCAATTGTTATTTTAACTTATTACAGCACTTTCTTTTGAGATTTTCCCACGATACAATAAACTAAATTGGCATTAAAAAGTGATTCAGAAAAGGATGTTTAGTACCTGAAGTATTATATAATTATGCATTTTAATGAACTATACTTTTCTGTATAATTACTGTCCTTTCCCTATACTTCACTATATACAGGCTGTTTCAAAACGACACCTAACGAAGATAGCAGTCGATTAGCTTACACTTTGACCTGTCCGAACCTTGATGTCGCAACTTTGAAACTCTTCTATTTAAAGCTTTATGTGTGTTTAAAAATGGCACACATTTGGGATTAGGCAGCGAAGAAACAATGGTTGTCATACGCCACTTAAACAACCTCAGAATGTGTTATACGAAACACATAAGAAAACCCACAAGCTACGGTTTCCAGTTTTAAGGTGACCTGTGCCGCGCCGGCGTGTCTATCAAAACACGCCTACACCACGCGACTGGGACCTTCGCTACCAACCTCCATCTCTCTTGGAGTGGGCCAAGCACGTGCCATTTCGTTATGTACGACGGTGATTTTATGGCAGATTTGTATGTGTCAAAAAATAGAGCAGAAAATTATATTCACGTGTCACGTACGATATGACAAACAAGGTCCACATCTTCATTTGGTGTCGTTTTGAAACAGCCTGTATATTTTCCCCTAATTCTTCCCTATAGTAAGGTTTTATCCATAGCTTTATTGTTATTATTATTATTACTATTATTATTATTATTGTTGTTACTATTATTATTGTTGTTCTTATTGTTCTTAACAATATCAATCTGAGCTGGATCATGTTATTGTTATTTTTGTTATTCTTATTGTTATTATTGCTACTGTTATTATTGTTGTTAATATTATTATTTTGACTATTATTATTACTATTTCTATTATTATTGTTAATATTACTAGTGTTCTTATTACTACTATTATTATGATTATTATCATTATTTATTATTAATTATTATTATTATCATCATTATCATTATTATTACTATCATTATTAACATCATAATTATCACTATTATCGTTCAAATTATTATAATTATAATTATTATTATCATTTATGATATTATCATTTATGATATTGTTATTATTATTATTATTGTTATTATTATACCCCTCGCAAACCGACTGAGATTGTTCCACATTAACACTTCAGGCTAGTATTCTTGAGGTCCCGAGTACAATTTGTCTCGACCACCTAATCTGAGCTTTATTTTTGTGGTTTTCGCTGTTCGGTATGTGAATCCTCATCTATAATGATTTCGGTTCTATCATTTACCACTTATTTCAATTTCTTCTCTTCTTTCAGGTGTTCTTCTAGGTTTCGTGGCGTGTGGTGCTGCTGGGCAAATGGCACGAATGCTTTTTCAAGGTAGTATTCGCTATGGACACGAGGGTTGCCTAGTTGGACCAGTCGTTCATCGCCCTCTATGGATAGTTCCGGTAGTGAACTGGGTCTTCGAGCCAGAGATTTTCACGGATTTCCGCACACCTTTTTGCCTGTATGCCTGCCGCCTGTAGTCTCTTGAGGTTGCTTCACGTCATCCCTTCTACCTGAGGGTGGCAACAGCAATTGAACTATTGTAGGTCTCAGCGCAGGAGGCGTCCACCGCAGTCGTAGAATTCATCTTCTTGAGCAGAGTTCTGCAATGTCTTTTTCTTTACCCTCAGCAAAACATAGACGGTCCTAGACTCAACACAGCACAACAAACTGTCTGTCCTCTTAAAAACCACATGAATCTTAACATAAATACAAAATATTACGTACTTATGTAATCAACTACTTCTCATACCTTCAATATGCATATTGCGTCTGCTTAGTTGCACACACATGGCTGATTCGTAACATAATCGTTGACAAAGCAAGCTTCATTTGATCATCGATGAATTTGAGTCAATTTCTTTGATGTTTTAATTTCAGTCAACGTTGAGAGGCCCAATCCACGAAAATATCTAACTGAAAATGGTGATAACAAATTAACTGTCATTTAGGAGTTGGCCGGTATTTACTGCTACCTCACAACCTAATGTTTCCACAGGAGCGTCGATGAATTTCGATTTCATTGTTCTGTCTACTTGCAAATCTGCCAGGTTCTTTGCAGGCCTAAATTATTCCGAAGATAATTTGAATCCATCAAGAACAGATTCCGAGCCCAGTCAAAATCTTCAACTCTGTTTCCTGCTTAGGTTGTGAAATTTGCTGCAACAGTACTAAATGTTGTCCATGTTGTTCATCAACACCTTATCGTCAGCAAAGGACCATACAGTTGGGAACGTCTAACACGATCCATTTTCAATTGTCGCATCCACAAATGTAACGTAACATCCTTGAATCTTATCCATACTAGTCTGAAAGTTTTCGTTTCTACTTTGCTTTTTCACATCCCTTCATTCAAGTGTACGACAATATTGGGAAGATGTGACAACTTGGATACCCATTTATCTTCAGCAACTAAATCCGCATACTTATACCATCAATAGTCCAAAATGCAAGTATCTTCTCTTTAAGTTCAAACGTTTGCATTAATACTTTAGCTCGAGATAACAATCGCACTTTTGTATGCAACAGAAGTGTCAAGCACTCTGATCCCATTTCTTGACACAAACCGTTAAAATGCTGTACATTTATAGACTGCGATTTGATGAAGTTCACAACTTTTACTACTCGGTGCATCACAATTTAAAGAGGAGATGGCAAAGACTTAGCAGCAATGGCTTCGCGATGAATTAGACAACGGTCCTTTAGTAAGTTACGATTTACTCCGCGTATTTTGGCCATAAATCGTTTCACACAGACATATCATAGAACCGGCTCCGGCTGTACAAGCATAAACGCAATCCTGCCATTGTAATTTCTTAGTTCATTACGGACTACATAGTATTTAGACGTTTGAAATTTTATTCTCCTGTTATTTGCTCGGGTAACCTTTTGAAACAAACAAAAAGCAAAACAGAAAAATTTAATTATACCCTCCTCCCCATTAGTATACCTTATGTAAGTAAAAAGTTGTGCCTGACTGATCATATCGACGAACTCGTCGATCTTAAGTGTAAACTTTCGATTGCACTGCGATGTCATTGGACATGCCTCTAACTCGGCGGAAGATCGTGTCTGATCGTTTGAAATTTCAGTAGGAGCTTCTAAACCCAGGACTATTGTCACCACTTTTGTATGCGGGGATTGCAGTATGTCGCTTTTTGGACTCTACGGTAAATTCGACTACAGTACCTTTTGCAAAACACGTACCTAGATTGTCATTAGTTTCTCTTGTTTTATTATGTTTAAAAAACCGACAAAAATAGTTGACAAAACTTTATTTAACAGAGAGAAATGTTTTGAAAAATATAATTTCAGTTTACTAGAAACCACAGCTACATTACCGCTGCCCTTTATCTCACACAACGGACTTGGGGATTGGGCATGTTAGGTCAGCACACAAAAAGAAAGAAAGAAGAAAGGAAATGAGGAAAAGAGTGGAAGAGAAAGGAAGGAAATGGAAAAGAGAAGTAAAATGAACAATTATCAATAAACTTACGGTGAACTACTTTGTGTTTCCTTTTTTGGGCTCAATGGTTACACTACTTCCCTTTAAGAACGAAGCAACCTGGACAACGAACTTATGCATATCGCAATGAAGTGACAATAGATATTCTATGCTATTTATACTACACGGAATGGGGTTGAGGTTGAGTAACATGAAGATAAAAACTAGTTATTTATTTTAGCACTCCATGACTGATTCCTTTTAAATCTGTCTTAATATGTACTAAATGGTATTCTAATGAGGTTTTAGTAAAAGTGTCTGAGGAGAAAACTTAGTTTCGCCACAATATATATATTTTTAAAAAAACCTACATTATAATGCGCATGCATTGCGGCGTTATAGGTGCTGGCCGTAGTATGCACCACGTTCGGGACACCAAGTATGCGGCGTTATATTGTGCATCATGTTACAGAGCCAGTATGCAGCGGTATATTACTGGCCCCGTGCTCAGATGTGCGATGACGTTGGCGGAGCTTAAAGATTTACTTCACTTCCAGATGAGTGGATCTACGTACCTTGGGTTGTGCAGATCTACTACCGTGGATGTGCCTCAGTCAGACTCAGCCTGCATGCTGGTTTGACTCACTCGGGGTGGAAGCAATGAGGGTAGTTTGGGGAATGATCTTATGAAATCGCTTAGACACACGTTACTTTTCCTTCAATTTATTGTCACTAGAAGACACAAGACAAGCACTTAGCTTTACAACCTGCTAAGTCAATTATTTACTAGGAGCTTTCTTTGTCGACAATTCACACGTATTTTACTTATAACCCTTTTCTCTTTAAGTTAGCTTTATATAATTAAGTCTAGATGCGCGTCATTGCCTTTATCTATCCACTACTATGGGCGCCGATAACTAAGTATCTATGAGAGTTGCGTTGCTTAACTTGAAAGCCGAATAACTATGTGATAGCCCTGACGTAACTTCAATGCTTCGATGGAACTAGCAGACAGCCCATATATGCGGCAATCTTCTCCTAATATAGCAAAATTGCTATCATGGCGGCTCCTTTCTGATTGGTCAGAAAGGCCGCAAAACTGGAGTCGATATTTCCCAAAATACATAATTTTCTCCCCAGGATACAACATAACACCAATGTGACAAGTGTTGCACAATGGAAGAATACTCTTATCCAAACTAAAAGGGACTTTACCGTCACACGTAGCTCGTACGTGCCCGGACAAAAGAACATCTGCTAACAATTAAAGCCTCTCGCTCCACTTTCCAAGTTTGGCGTAAACAACTCTCAACTGCTCTTACTAAAAGCTGATTTTTACACTCTTAATACATGAAATAATCAAGTAATGTCACTCTTTAAACATATACTGATAAACAATTAATAAAATGACAATGGTTGTTATAGAGAAGTCAACTAACGCTCTCAACCTTCAACAGTAAGACAAAGGCGATCACGAGGCAGTGCATTTGAACTTATCTAATGTTTATTTGTCTGGAGTGAAATATACTTGCTATTAAGGTGCTCCAGTGTATCAAGTTCAGTTCTGCTTCTTCATGGAGCATCCAAATATACCACTAGTTTTAGATTTGCTCCAGACTTACTGCATTTTATCTTTCGCCATAAATATTTTCTTCACCGAAGGATGAGTACATTACTGAAACCAACATCTCTTTGCTGGTCATTCTTACAAGCAGCCAGTTCTTCTAAACGTAGTGTTTCATAAGACAACTGTAAATCTTAGCTGTGTTACATAAAATTTGGCCTAGAAAGTATGGTTTATTTAAATCACAAATCACTTTCATTTGAAATTCGCAGCATGATATCCAAAGGTACATCTAGTATTATTTCGTTTTCCAAATACGCTCGCAGCTTCCTTTTATTTTATAAACAACCTATTACACGCTTTGAATTAACAGTTTCATAGAGTAAATATATAAAGGTTACATTAACGTAAACTTGTATGCCTTCCTTGTGATTTTGCGCAAAAACAAAATGTTTCCTTGGACAGACGTGAAGTGTAAGGAGTTTATGTGACGAAATGACAACTCGCAAGAGAACCGATCTATGACGATCTCCTTATTTTTCTATGTCAGTGTTCCGTAATTGATGTGTTGCGGCACACCAATGTTACGTCACAAGTTGCAAGGTGTCATGTGAGCTTCTAAAACTTATTATAATAAATGAATTGGTCGTGTGAGATGTTCCAACTGTATGGCCCCTTTCTGATAAGGTATTCATGGATTTAATTAAATATTATTTACTACCATTCAGAAGTGCGCTGGTTCAGAAAAGAAAACACGCTCCAGCTTTTCTATAGTATGATAAATAGGTGACACATTTCGTGGACATGAAAGAATAATCTACGGCACAGTTGGTGATGGAAAGGGTCTGTGTGATCTTGCGTTCCTTGTGTGTACCGACTGCTAGAATGATCGGAATAAAGCCAATGAAAATATATATTTTGGTGTGTATTTTGTAAAGCATTAATGCCAATCACTATAGGTATCACTTTCTTTAACATTATGACCCTTATTGTGTATTTATTTGTTTTTATTTCAATTATCACCATTTAAACTGCATTTTAATAACTTTATACTTACGCAAACGTATTGTATTTGTTTATTTATACTGTTGTGTGTATTATTCACATGTTACAATCTTATTGTTCTATGCAAAGCTATTTTCAATAGTGTATAATTTAATAATAGCAGTATTATAAGAAAATAACTTGTTTAAGGCATGAAGAAATGTCTTCGTTGAATAAGTCTTTAGTGAAAAGTGCTAATAAGCTCTTATAAAAGTAATATAGAGCTGTACAACGTTACTGTGGCCGCGAGGACATTAAGAGCTCTATGAATGGCCCACCCCCTATTCTATCTTACATGTGCCTGTCTAGACTCTATTGAAGAGAGTTCTTTGTAACACCGCATCTTTTGTATGTGCCTGACTGCAAATGTTTGTAGTTAAATACTCAGTTCAATTCTAACATAGCTTTGCAGTAGTGGGAATACTGTAACTGGCCAGTGCTGCACAAGTCTTTTACAGTATAGTGTTGTTAATTTTTTTATGTCTTGTCTGATGTCGAGGGTAAGTAGTTAAACCATTGAGCCCGTAAAAGAGAAACAGAAGGTATTTCACCAGCAATATAGTGATAATTATTCATCTTACGGTTCTGTTGTTGTTGCCTTTTGTGACAAAATATGTCCAATCCCCGAGTGAGTTGTATGCGGTGAAGAAATCAGTAGTGCTGCTATGGCTCGTAGCAACTTGAAACATTGTTAATAAAACGCTTCTCTCTGTCAAGTAAAGATGTGCATTATTTTCGTCGGTGTTTGGAACATATTGAAAACAAGTGACCTAATGACAACCTCGGTTGGTGTTTCGCAAAAAGTACAGAAAGATAGTCATCAGGTAGTCGAGATTACCTTAAAGGCCAAAAAGTCACACACAATGACATGAATGTTGTTACTGCCCGCGTGTAAAGAAATGGTAAAAATAGTCCTGGGCTTAGGAAATACTACCGAGTCAGGTGACTCAGGCGTTTCGTCTGAGACTTGGCATTTGGCAGGTCGTAGGATTGATTCCCCGCGGCCGACCTCTATAACCCATGAATTTTTTCGGGTTTTTCCCGGGTCACTAGGCAAATGCTGGTGAGATTCCTTCAATCCCCGAATCTCTTGATTCTTCATTTCATCTCCAACTCATCCAAACCTGTCTTGTTCAGCGTTGTGTCGGTAAAGACTCCAAAGGTGGCGCCCTCTCCTGGAGGCGACTGTGCTTTGGAAATTCAGCTCTCGGCGGCGGGATGGCGTTGGTAGTCGTCTGTGGACTCAGGACGTTTGGACAGTCCTGAGGCGCAGGCTCTCAGCGCTCTCCGCGTCTAGATGAAGGACTATTAGGGACCATCCATGGAGGTAACTTCTCGCCGTCCGGCTCCGGGTACACACTGTAATTTCATTTCATTCTGTTCTCCTGGAATTCCGACGTACAATAAGTTAATAAACTGTCTTAAGTGTGAAATCCCATTCCAACACACCTGCACTACACACTATACTACACTAGAAACTGCAACTGAAATTTAAAAAAAAAATCCTCCCTCTCTGCTGACACATTCAGCCGCCGAGTTAGTGACATGTCCGATGATATTGAAGACATGATAAAGGCGAAAAGAAAAAGCAGTCGAACGTCTACACTTCAGCTCGACGTGTCCACCTATATTGATGTTCACGCACAACTTATTTCCTGCATGCGTTAGTGTTCGTACAGACGGATCTTTACTTACAAAACGGCCATTGTCTCATTCACCAGGAAGCAATTGCTTCTAAGTTTTTTCCATATTCTCTGCGAATTGGGTGGATGAAGTAATAAAAGTCGTGAACTTCATCAAATTGCGGTCCCTAAATGTGCTGCCTTTAACGTTTTGTGCCAAGAAATGGGACCAGAGCACACTACAGTTCTACTACATACAGAAGTACGATTGTTTAATTCGAGGTAAATTGTAAGCACGAATGTTTGAACTTAAGGAGAAGTTATTTGCATTTTGGACTATTGAGGGCATGGCTATGCGGATTTATTTAGGTGTGAATGGGATCTAAGTTGGATATCTCTCGGATATGTCCTATACTTGAATGAATAAACTGAAAAATGCAAATTCAAACGAAAGTATTTGGACTAATATGGATTAGATTCAAGGGTTTGATAGCAAGTTAAATTTGTGGATGCAGACAATTGAAAATGGATCGCGTGAGATGTTCCCAACCCTATGGCCCTTTGTTGATGATGCCCATAAGAATCTGATGAACTTATTTTAACAATGTTTAGTATCGTTGCAGCAGATTTAAGAAAATATGTTAGAGAAAGTGTTGAGGATTTTGACTGGATGAGCGATCCACTGATTAAGGATTCGAAATATTCTCCGAATAATTTAGTCTTACAAGAGGGATTTGAACGCAGACAGTACATTGAAATTAATGTTTCTCAAAGAGCTTTTGGAAACATTTGGTTGTCAATAAGCAGTAAATACTAGCTAACTCACAGATGGCAGTTAATTTGTTCTTACAATTTTAGCTACATATTTGTGTGGATTGGGGCTCCACTACGTTGATTGAAATCAAAACATCAGAGAGAGAGAGATAGATACATAGATAGAGAGAGAAAGAGAGAGAGAAAGAGAGAGAGAGAATCATATCCGTCGCTGAAGAAATGAGGTTCGCTTTGTCACGGATCAACCATTTATGTGCAGCGAAGCGAGATTAATAATTATTGGAAATGTGTATATTCTACAGTGAATTAAATGAAATAGAATTTTACTAAATGCATGTGTCTATTCCTGTTTTATAATAATAATAATAATAATAATAATAATAATAATGAATGACGTAACATTCCGTAATTATATTAAGATTCATGAGATTTGATAGACTTGTGCCGTACTGAGTCTTGGCCAATCTGGGGTATGCCCTGAGTAAAAGGAAGGTTCGTAACACTGCTCTAGGTGACACAAAAGGGACTTTAAAACACAAAGGTGGGCTATAAGCAGCAGGGTGAAAATTTAGTCCCAGGGTATAGAAAGTCTAGTCATTGGCTACCGGGGAAAGAGGGAGAAGAGACCTATCAGGTTGCAGGGATGAAAAATTGTAGTATAAATATTTAGTTTCAGTGTTTGATTGGAGATTAACTTTCTATCAGATTTAATCAACAAGGTTTCTAATGGCTAGCCAGGAGTATAATCGGGGATGGAAATGACTAAAAGCTACACTATATTTGTGTTAAATTTTGCTATAGCATAGCATATGCAATTTTTGTTACACTAATATTTATCACAATTCTAGAACAAGATTATCTTCTTCAACGCTATACCTATGCACGCTTTGAACAAAAATGTATTGACAAGATGTAAAACTATTTTTATTTTGCTTTTAGTTAAAAATACAGAATGCAGTTCAGCTTTCTTCTGGGCAAATTGAAACAGATTAAATGCTCTTATTTTGTTTTTTGTTTTGTATTTTTCTTGTTTTGTCTTTAAGAAGTAAAAAATGCGCACCGATAAATTGCCTAAAATCAATAAACTGAATTACAAAGAGGTGATTTCTTTCTTTATATTAGGGGTGCTTGTTTAATGAGATAATTTTAATTTAATAGCAGAAAAAAATAGGACGATAAACCAACCTATTGCTCGTGGTTATCCTGATTCTTCTGATGTTACCTTACAAGGGAACCGCACATGAATGCATATCGAAATTGAAATTGAAAATTCGCACAGGGATAGGAAATCATAATAATAGCCACACACAAAACATTAGCTGTTTAAATTAACACAAGCTATTGAAAACCAACCTAGAATGCCGCATTTAAAAGCAACGGCGGGCACTTGTTGCCACCATTGACGAGCCTCGAACACGGCAGCACGGTGAATGGTGGAGAGTTGTCAGAGGTTATTTCTGGGGTTGGAACACTTCTACGGAGAGACATTTGTACGGAGTGACACTTCTACGGAACCTTTTCCTCTAGCTGGCGAGTCCGAAGTTGAATGTTGATACTTACACGGAACAACTGCTAATGACTAGTAATAACAGGTTTTATAATGTGAATATGTATAACTAGTAAATTTAAAATCAAAACATGATTGCAGTTGCAGAAAACAGAAAGTTCACCTCATATACACTTGTTTTAAATGTTAGCTATTTATTCTCTAGATATATGTTGATTTAAGGCATCATAAAATAGTATTAAATTGCCTTAGTTTCGTTAAGGGTACAGCAGGGTGTCAGTTTGACATACCACCGCGATGTGGTTAGAAGGGAGCTGGTGCTGCTAATGACTCTTTTTTAATGCAAATTGCAAGAGAAATCCCTCTCTATTTGTGTCATTTCCAAGGAAAACCACGGGGAAGTAGTCTCTTTTCGTTTTTTGTTTTTTTTGTTTTTTTTTTTTGTTTTTTTTTGTTTTTTTTTGTTGTTGTTTTGTTTTGCTTTAACTGAGTATAAAACTTATTTACAATATTTACTTGATATATCTGCCAACTTGTGACCCTTTTTTATAAATGTAATTTCTGTGAGTAAGCTTCGCAAATCAGAAATGATTTTAAGATGCCATCAACCTGAAGTCTTTCTCGTCGATCTTATTTGTTTATTTCTTCCTTCTTTTGCCATCGATATTTAAAACTAACCGGTCAAAGTGGTGCCGTAGTACTCTGTGTCCTCTACAATATTGTTTATTAATGAATAAACATTGGGAGAACTCTTGAAATTGATCTGCTTATTTTTTGGTTCCACCCTTCTGAGATGTTATTGAATGAATGAATGAATGAATGAATGAATGAATAAGTGTATTTATTAATATAGCAATATCATACATAGAATTTCAACAGTCGCACGGGTCCACAGACCGTACGTGCTTTTGTAATACACATTACAAGCAATATTAAAACAACAACCAAAACAAAGAATTAAAAGAGTAAACACGAAAATAAAAAGACAAAGGAAATACACAGTCAAAAGCAATATTAAACAACAATAAAAATTAAGAGTGAATCCGAAAATAAAGATACAAAAATATTCAAATATAGCAATTTAAATTTACAGCACAGAGTACACCTTCATAAATGCACCCTCTTATCATAGATAATTACACTTAAAAGACATATATACACATAATATATACAACCCTCGCACAACAGTGACCTAAGTATGATATAATATACATGTATGTAGAACATTGTAGTCACTTTTGTTTAGTTGATCTTATTCCCCCCCCCCCCTTCTCTATTGGCAGCCTCCTCAGATCTCAGCTGTCTTGCCTTAAGTATAAATTTACCTAGCCCGTCCATGTTTTCCGTGCCTGCCAGTAGTGTCCAACATGCTTCTATCCCTACATTCGCAGTGGTAAAAAATCGCGGCAAATATTTTTCCCGCCATTCCTCCGTACCCCTACATCTTGCCAAGATGTGAGTCCACGACTCTTCCTCCTCGCAAATGGGACAGATTCTTATACCATTCACGTCAGCTGCAGTTCCACCCATCTCTTGGCATGTGCTAGTTATCGAGCCACTGGTCTGCAGAATAGTCGTAGAACCCTTGAAGCTTTTTGCTCTCAGGCGTGCTATCCTGAATGCAGAGCCAACCATCGTCCATCATTTCCAGAGGAAGTGCTGAACACATTCTTATATGGCAGCGTATACATTGGTTCTCCCTGTAGGCAGGAACAGAACGCAATATTGCACTTTTCTCCACAAACATTAATCCAAATGATACTTGCAATCCAACATTTCTGTTTCAGGAAAGAAGCTTCTAGCTGACTGTACATCAGTTTTGAAGTCCATCATTAGAGTTGCAGGGTTCTATCTAGGAACATTTGTTTATTAGTTTTGAAAAATCCTTCTTATGTTTCAAGTAAAAATGTGTTACCATCGTTTATAAGCAAGAAATTTTCTTGAAGCACTATGTCTTCGGAGTCAGACGGATCTTTTGTAGGTCCCATATTTTATCGCCTAATGCGATTGTTTGGCACTCTTGTGTGATGTTAGTGATGTGACTAAGTTATGTCTTCTTACACCTTTAGCGTAAATACTGGAAATGGCAGTGTCTGTTTCTCTTGCAAGTTTTTTTTTTTTTTTTCGTTTACAAAATATTTTCGCACTTCAGATACAATTTCATCTGGAACACAAATACGGCTTCCTTCGCCTAAAACTGTGTTGTCTTTAGCTAACAGTCTTCATCTGCATTTGTTTTTATGAAATATACGTTACTTCTTCATTTTTGTATAATCTACTGTACTGATACCCGGTGTAAAGTACTAAAGACTGGTCTTTCTGAATTCCATATCTCCACAACAACTATAGTTCATTGCACTCTTGACGCTGAGATATCAACTCTTCTTGCCGAGTGCCACTCTCCTCCCAATCCTTACCTGCCAATTCCAAGAAATGCATTAGGCAGTTACCTTCCGTACAAGTGTCACTCTCTAACTGATTGCTGTTCAGCCATTTTTTGGGGAATTTTCTAGACTTCCGTACTAATGTCAACAAATTCCAACTCCGTAGAAATGTCATTCCATACAACTGTCACATCCTCGTTATTTCTGCCCGACGTGAGACAGAAACTTCCTGTTTTTTGCGAGCACATGTGTTCATGGTTAGGATGTTAGTGATACAGTTTAAGCTACGCGGTATAAATTAGTTTAAATACTGGTAGCATACATGAGAGCAGCACTCAATCGGGTGGTTAAACACATGTTACTTTTACACCACGCACAGAGAACTAAAGCAGTCGTGTTGCATTCTCCTTCACAGCGTTGCTTTGTTAAACACTATGCTGTTCTCTCCGATGCAAACTATGAATATTTGATCATGTCATGAAGTCTGGGACAACCAAACTGAAAATGAATGTAGGATTTCAATTTTGGAATACTGTCTCTCTTGAAGAGGTCAACATTTCAAAGTTCGGTCGCCATTATTAGCTCATTCATTCACCGATAGGGGGCTTTCCACTGTTGGAAGAGAAATCTTACCAGGCTGGATTTTTCTTGTAGTCCCGGAAGGAATTTAAACATGTCCAATGCTTTTCCCGGGAGGTAGTCCTTCTAAACGTGCAAGATCTCGAAATATAGTCCACAAATCAGTAGGTAGGGCAGACTATTCCCCTATGAATGGGCAAAGTGCTCATTGTACCCTCATTTAATTCTTTCTTACCCATCTTCCCGGACTTTGAAGCTTTCACAATAATATTGTCCCTTGTGAACATACGTTTACTAGCAGTAGGACCGAAAGTTCAGTTGGTTCTTGAAGAATAATGAATAATTTTGGGTGAAGGATTCCTGCCATACTGATGTGGGCATTATTGTGTATGAATGTATAAGAGCACTGACAGTAACATTGCTTCTCTATGCTTTTTACCAGTGAACGACAACGTGAATCTATACTCCCGCCACCATTAGAAGCACACATGAGTAATTCCGAGAACAGTTCCAAGCACGTGACAGCTGTGAATGCTCTCATTGGCATTCAATTTCAGGAGAGAGAAAGAAAAATAGATCTATGGTTACTTAACACTAATGCTTGTAAAATACGGTGATCGATAAGTTTAATTGTAGCATTACAATACGCTGTATTTTTCCAGCTGTGAATTCGGTAGTATAAAAATCTGATGTGTACCATTCACATGACTTTCTCCATATCCCTGCAACAAATAATTCTTAAAAAGCTTATACTTCTATTTACTTTATGCTAATCAGAAAAAATTAGCAGAAATAGCCTTATTATTCGCATCCTTGTAAGTAGAAGCGAAATAAGGGACAACCGTAGGTTAAAGTGATAGTCAAAAGCTGGTTGCTATGTCAATGAAGTTCCTTTGTCTATATGGATAGGAGTTGACAAGTTCCAGTATGAGAAAAGTATACGTTTTTCATAGCAGAAACCAAAAATAAGGAATGTCACAAAAACGACGAACTCCACGAAAAAAATATATATAACATAAATTGTGTGTTTTAATGTGCTCTACATCTTTTATGTAGTAAGTTTTTGTCCATCTCTTGCGGTTTAGCAGTTATTCAAAATTTAGTAAAATTCATCCAGAATAAACTACTCTTCAGAGGCTATTCCCAGAAAATTCAAGATATACATTTCATTTGTCAGGTAAATATGTTTAATATCCGAAATTTTAATCAAAATCGTTAGAGCCATTTTTGAGAAAATCAAAATTTTCGAAAAAAGTTCCATGTAAAGGGTAGTTGGAGGTGGGGGGATTTTTCTCAAAATCTTCGTGTCGCATCCCTGGAAGATACTAAACTTAAATACCAAGCTTGGTATTTTACCGACTTTTCGTTTTTGAGTTAACGTGTTCACAGACACACGGACACACGGACACACAGACACACACACACACGGACCTTTTTGTGAAATTGCTTTTTTTGGATATTGGGGACCCTAAAACATATATTTCCGGTGAAATCTCGGTATCGAATTTTTGGTGGAGTGCAATACTTTCTCTATACACTATGTAGATAGTGCGTATGGAGAAAGTAAAAATTGATAATCACGGATATAAAAAGCACCCTAGGAGTAAATACTGCTTAACAGTGGCGAGAGGCAGATTGTTTTAAATGTGTTTCACAAGTAAAAGAGCACAATCCATCTTTAGTAAATGAACTGGTGAAAATAACGGCAGAATACGCCGGCGTGTCAGAAGTGGGTGTTGTTCACGTTCACAAAGAATTTAAAGAAGATGTCAGTGTTAAAACACCTTGTAAAATAGGAAGAGAGATACAGCAGTTTTAGAACAAGAAGACGACTTTTTACGTATGCAGTTTGTTGTAAAGTGCCTAAGATTTTTTTTATGACAATGAGCCACCTACAATAAACAAAGTGTTAAATTCCGTAAACGGTGACCCTGGTTTGCCAGTATTTAAGCTTACAAGCTTCCGTACACTACTTTTAGAAATGGGGTCTTCGTTTGTGAAACAAAAGAATATCAACATAATTGTAGATAGAGATGATATTGTGCTTTGGAAGCAATAAAACATTCAAACTGAAACGGATGCGCCAGCTTGTATAGGAATCATTGGAGGCAACTGGACTGTCTCATTGATACTGATAAGTTTAGTAATAAACTTAGGTGATGACAATTCAAGGTTATCCTCAGATTCCAACCTCGGAGTTGCAGCATTACCTCAAAGCGATGGCGGCTCTGAATCTGACTACTGTAAGTACTAAAGTGCTTTAAAATCACATCTTCGTTTGAATGTATTCACTTTGATATTATATTCCTGATATATTTCTCAATATCATTTAATAGGAAAAGTTTATTTATTGAAGTAAAACTCACTAGTAGCAATTCTTGTTCATATGCCTTATTTTGAACATAATATGCCATAACACACTGTCGTCTGTCACATACGCTTTTACACGTGGGCGCGGAGTAATATAAACAGTTTACTTCTAAGAACGGATACACAGTAGCTCTCATTTCCTTTTCGAACCAGCATTGAAGGACATCAAAATGTTAAGACTTCTTGGTTGCCACAAAATGTCACTTGCTGATTTATGTATTTCTTCCGCATCTCTTGCGTAAACCGAGAAACAAATATTGTATTTTTCTGCTCTTAATAAACGCTTTTAAATCCTAGAATTTGAAGTACTGAAATTATTAATTGGGAAAAACGTTTCTGCTATATTCAAGGCCAATTGCAACAGATCGTCATCACATATGTTTTTTCTTTTCTTTTCTTGCATCCATAAATGGCGAGAAAAGTGTTCGTGTAATAATTTTTAAAATGTATTGGGGTTTACCCTTTGCTTTTCTATCTGACTTTTTCATAAATAGAGAACTGTCTTGCAGATTTAAACAACCGACAACATCCGTACACTGTGGATAAGGAAAGTTTTTTTCCTTTTTTGTATTGAGCACTCCACACTAGATTTCCGCTTTTTCTGTGGGCTTGGTTCATAGTTTGAAGAGACAGACTTACATGGGATTGATCACCATTAGCTAAAACTTCATCTGGAGAGATGAATTCTCGACATGAACTACATTCGCTATTTTCATGTTTTTTCATCATTAGACTCATTTTGAACTTCTAACAAAAATGGGCCCTCCAAACGGATGTTTGTTAACTGAGCTATGCTCCCCGCCTGTTTAGTTTCCTATTTCGTGATTTCATTTGTCGCACAAATATTTCCTTCTCGAAAATAATTTGCTCCACATAGCAGAAAATTTACTGAATTCAACACTGGTATAGGCATTTGAATTTTCAGTATGTTCACTTCGCCTAATATTACAAACCATGCATGATCGCAAAAAGAAGTAGGTAGCGGAAAGTGAGGGAGTAGTTAATATGGCAACGGCAGCATCACCATGATTCGATACGATACGGCATTGGCCACTCCACCACGGTAGCTGCAAAGGCTACCCTATATTTCAAAAGGGCAGAGGTAAGGTTTTAATTTCACGCACTTTCAGTTTATTTAAAGATCTAATATTTGGTGTGTATCGAACTATTTTGTTGGCTTACATGTGTACGAAATTTGAGGTCGGCATTCTAAATGCACTCATGTACAGTTCACTTGCTAGAATTGTATGAAAATCTAATATTAAGAAGAAGGTGTGCACAGGCATATACTTATATAGTGAAAGACTCGTTTAAAAACAATGTACGAACTATTAAACATTTTTTATAGTTTATTTTCAGCCAGATATTCTAGCATTTCTTTACTTTTAACAGTTTTAAATGTTTTCGAGTGTATTTCTTGTAATAATACAAGCTTTTTGAACCTATTACAAGACTTCCGTCACCAGTCCATTTAGGAAACGTGTAGTTCTGGCTGTTCCAACTCCACTCGCCTTAGTCAGAGTACTCAGCCGTATCAACCACAAACCTCGGAGCAGAGCTGAAGGGAGAACTTGATAGCCATACATCGCTGAGCGAAGGTCATAGCACAATGTTTGGTATTCCTGTCTTTACATTCCAACAGTTTATTCGGCCGAATTGATAATTTGCCCTCAATTCGCACCTGTATTGCATGTTGCAGGCTTTTTGAAGGATATAAAAGAAAGAGCCGCCTCCTTTGGTGAACATCAGATTAATAATTGTTTTTGGAATTATAAAGAAGGTGGATTTCCGAAACACCAAATTCAATGCTCCTGAAACCAACAATACCAATAACGTATTTCTTTTTGGCATGACATCTGAAATTCAGAAAAATGTATGTCAGAAGCAATGCCCACCAAACTTTTACGTGTGCTAACGGCGAGATTCTACAAGAAGAAACCACTAAGTGCATTCTATACTGAAAGTGCATTCTCGTACAATGAGAATTTACATGATTACCAGAGCTGTATAGAGAGACAGTTTAAATATGCAGAATTCAATAAAATGAATTATCTAAAATATTTAATACGTCTTATTTTATTGTATGTGGGCATTCGTAGTGTATTTTTACCTGGAAAAGCCTGCCCAAGACGAAGCCACAACCTTATCTGACAATCAACATCATTTAGGAAAGGGACGAAACAGAGGACCAAACCAATGGTTCAATGTTTACGGTTGCCAATTGGTAAAGCAACCCTCAAAGAGGGAGCAACAAACAGTAAAAGTGACAGCATTGAGAAACGTTTACCACCAAGGTTCCTGTCACTCTGTGATTGGTGGCGTGCATTAAGGACGGCTACGGTCAAGGTCTGAACCCTTGAAATAAGAGAATGCGTCGTTTTAAGCCGAACTTAGCAGTGAATGCTATATTCTGCGTCTTTCAATTCGTGGTTCTTTTACATTTAGGTAAAGTACAGAGTTAAGATGATATATCGTATTCGTTAAGTGAGCCCGAAGGTATCCAATATAGTTGGTTTCAAGTAATTTGTATAGGCGTCCATTAGTGAGAAGCCAACATAGGCACACAAACATACTTAACAACATTCTAAAATGCAATTTTGTCCTTCATCGTGGCCTATTATACATTATAGCATAGGTTAAGCGCCCAAAGCCAAACATTATAAGAAAAAAATGATTGTAGCTTAATTGTATGTATAACTCCATGGCACGACAGCTCACGGGGAACCTTGGCCTACCGCCCGGCCGCTGCGTCCCCCTCTCGGTCCACTACAGACGTCATGGATGGGGTGCAGTATTGGAGGGTGAGACGTGGTCAGCGCCTCGAGTCCCTCCCGGCCGGTTAATGCGGTCCTCATGACCTGGAGCCGCTACTTCTCCATCAAGTAGCTCCTCAATTGGCCCTCCAGGGACCTTACGAGGATGAGTGCACCCCGGGGCAAGTCTCCCAGCGGGGAAAAATCCCCACGCCCGTACTGGGGATCGAACCCAGGTCTCCCGCTTGGTAAGCAGCTGCGCTACCACCGCGCTAAGGAGACGACCTAATCGTATGTATATGTAAATATATTCCAAAATACTTTAAAAGAAATTCCATCCATCACTCCTTCCGTCCCAGTCGCCCGTTCCGTCCCGTCCATCAATCCGTCATCTGTTTTTCTTTTGATGATGTTTAACGCCCACTTTTACTGCTATGGCACCGCAATTGATGACACTGATGATGCATGGAATGAAGATGGAGCACTGTTGGAGTGGTTTAACCGCTCGGCTATGGTACGGCCATCCATCAGCATACATGCATACATACAAATATTATATACATACATACATACATACATATATACATAATATAATACACAAATTAGCTGTGTATATTTATACATAGTGTTTAACACCCACTTTTACTACATATGGCATCGCAGGCGATGACACTGGTGATACGTGGAAGAAGATGGAGCACCGGTGGAATGCGATGGCGGGAGAAACTGGAGAAACCGAGAAAACCCGCCGCGTTGTCCACTCAAATCTCATATGAAGTCGTCTAGGATCGAACCCTGACTGCCTGGGTGAGAGGCGAGTGGTCCTACCACTCGGATACGGTGCCGCCTAAATAGTGTAGAAAATAGGTTGTTAGGGTAGACAGACCCATTTTGTTCAAGGTAGCCGCCTCGCGCAATCTGGGAATGTGGACCTGCTGCAACAGCTCCCGGTCTCGCATGCCGCGAGTGTTCCGTAAAAACTAGATACAGGAGATTAACTAATAGTAATGCATTACTCACCCTTATAGAAGATGCTAAAACTGTTGGCCATCTTGTCTCATCTTCTCATGAAATTATCACTCACACGAATCAGTTCTTCTGCACTAGAAGGCTTAACTTTGGTTAGAAGTTTTAAGCTCCTGAAGCGTTTTTTTTTTAATGTAGCTTATCGTACTTTAACCTGCATGGTCATATCGGACGATGGATGAAATTGGTGAAATGATGCTCAAGTGATCTCGGAGTCCATGGAGCTTAAAGTTACACGACGTTTGTCTTCTCAGGACAAGGGAAAACCCCGAAAAAAACGTTATCTGGGTAACTCACCGTAAGCGAGATTCGAACTCACGACCTGTTGAATATGTGGCAGACATGCCACCACCACACTACTCAGGCTGCCATCCTCAAGCGTGTGCGAGTTAGTGGCATACATACCTCACTGGAAAGGCACCAGTAGCAGAAAACCCTAGAAAAGACACCAGACAGAGATAATACGGGTAAAGGCGTCCATTATAAACCGCATTTCATATAAATGGTATCTCCTTAGCGAGGTTTCCCTCTACATATACATAAACTTATTCTTGTTTCATTAACTTCGGTAAGATTTAGCTTTTACGTGCACACATTTTCTTTACTGTGTATCATTCGGTTTTCAGTTGCTTGCCAGCCCTTTTTATTTTTTAAAAAATGACTGTAAAAGCTGTCTCTACACTGTGAAAATTGAATTGTACTGTCGGAGAGAGAATTGATTAAACACCCGCCAGGATTATACCAAGAAGAGAACAGTTGATAAGCACTAAGCTAAATCTTTTGAGTAGAGGGACAGGGACTACACCTATTGAAGACCTAGGTTCCAGATGGCGTATTTCAGCAGATATGTTGGCGTTTGATCAAAGTAACAATTTTTTTTAGGATTAGAGCCTGGATTTTTAACCTTGACATAACAATCCGGTCCCACTGAGTAATTGCAATAATTCACTCAATCTACATTTTGTGTTCATAAGAGTGACTGGCAGGTAAGACCCTTATCGGAAAGGACTAACTGATTACAGCACAGCCATCTATAAAGATAAATGGCATTCACATACATTCCACTAGCAGGGGGAAAGTATATTCTCACTCGCTCAATAGTAGTGAAATTCATGGATTAAATAAAAAAAAAAAAAAGATAATCAGCTCCATTAAGCTAGTTTAAGCCACTGATATGGATAGAAAACACTATTACATTTAGCTAGCATTCAATTTTTCAAATTCAAATGTAAACAATGATCAACCAATAAAATTTGGGGAAAAAATCGGTGTTTCACGCCTATGTTGTGCAGAGCCATAGAACCTGATCAAAGGAATGTTCACGGTAACCTAAGTCAGATAGGCCGTTAAGTCACTTCAAATATTCACATAAATAGAACGTAATTGAATCTTACCCAGATTACTGCAACCGGGAATGGTTTCCATTCAGTCCTTACTCTGTTGAAGTTCCAGAGGTTGTATTTTCTTTAGCTAGCTTTCAATGTCCAAGTAGACATTCTTCCATATCTCCCAAAGGATTAAAGAGATTAATTTAGGCACATAAGGGGTAGTGTTCTGGGGAGTACTTAACTGCACACGTACCAATTTGCCCATCACTCAGGGAAATCGATGAAAAAAAAAACAACAAAAAAACAAAAAAAAGACACTTCATACTGTAGTATCTGCTTAACGTTTAAATTTATTATTCTTGAACTTTCGAAAAATTATGGAGACTAGTGCCTGAACATACGTAAAGCTTGGAGGTTATGTTTTAGATTTAACAGAATTCTCCATACTTTCTGCTCAGGAAATATGTACTTCATTCACCGTAAAAGGCTTAAAAACTGAAAATTTTTTGCATTTATCCCTTGGATGCATGATGGGGGTCTAAAGGCCCGAGAATGAGTTAACCATCCCTTTAATTATATTAAAATCCTATGTAATTGGACCTTATTTTTGTAATTATTAAAAAGGCCAAAATTAAGAAACACTATGAAATTGTATTTAGTATAGCAAAAATTGTATGAAACCAGTGTTTTCATTCAATCATGCAATAATGCATGAGGTGGGCTTTTTACGCTTGTTGTAGTATAATGCATTAGCAAGCACTTTTCTTCGAGTCAATGAATGTTAGTATCCGTGATAGTTTTATATTGGAAATTGTTGCGCGTACTAGACTCTAGCAGTAACAATAACGGACTTCCTGCTCATTGTTGAAGTTGACCTCAGAAGTGAAAGGTGTTGCTCTCATAGCTGATGTAAGTAATCATGTTTGTTTTCCTCTCTATTCTTTTCTCTCTCTTTCTCTGATTAAGTATAACTATTTAGACTTTCTTTATGACCAAGGAACCTTTGTTTCTTACAGCATGGAATCACCTAGTACTTCTTGGAAAAGACAACCTACTTATACTGTAAATGTACAAAGATGAACGCTTCAACCATTATTTCTGAATGGTTGAACGAATGTGAATCTAATACTGCTGTGGAATATGAAATTCATCCTGCATATAGATAGATCTATGTCGGACAGCTTAGAATCTGAAGAAAATAGTGATGGATCTTAGGATGTAAAAGAGGTAGGCTTACCAAGCCTGCTAAATCAAATAATATGGTAAGTACAACCCAGCCTTGAAATACAAATAATATACCAAGCACAACCTAGCCTAAAAATGCAAATAAAGTGGCAAATCCTGACCAGACTGCAAACTTTTTTATCGGAGACAATGGAACGCAGTTTAGCAAAAGACCACCTTCTTCCAGCGGAACACTTACTCATAAATTCAAAATATACTGAAAGTTTCTCCAGTTCCTGTTAGACGAACAAATACACAAACGCCAAAAGGAGCACAGAGCTCACAAATAATATTGTGGATGAATACTTCATTGCACAAATCTGGAAGGATGACGGTCACCAGGTATAAAAGCTAAACATGGTGAAATTCACAAACGAGAAAACAGTAGCATTTTTTTTAAATTCTCCCGCTAGCTGGCAGATACAGCAACTCGATTTTCCTATAAGAAAATTACTATTTCACCACTGTACTGGTAACCCTGTTTATATGACAACTTTTTTTATAAATAGGTTTGAAAAATCACTAGGTTTGGCGTTAGACGCACCCGCCAAGCTAGGGGCCAAGAGGACAAAATGGTAGCTTTCCGCAATGTGTGGAAACTATTCACAAACAACCGCAGTCATAATTTCATTCAGGAGAGAGCTCCATAAAAAATGAGCAGCTAACGTCTTTCAGAGAGCGTTACAGATTTCTACAACTTATTCCAAGCAAGGCAGGGAAACAACGGAATAAAGATCTTCTGGTTCTGCGAATCTTTGACATCATACGCTATAGATGTGCAATTGTACTCGGGAAAAAATCCAGATCACCCTCGTCAAGCTAATGTTCCAGTTCATGTGGAAAAGACTCTTAGAGGAAGCTCGACCAATTTCACAATGGACAATGCACCTCAAATGTTTCCCTGTTTCAAAATTAATTGAAGGATAAATTTAAACTTATTCCATTGAAATTAGTGTCAAAAACTTGTTTAATGTTTTTCTAACTTAGCTAATTATAGATATGTTTTACAAGATTGCATTTACTCGTTTATAAAAACATTTTTTCATAATAAAAGTAGCAAGACTGAAAAGTAAGATATTCATAGAAACCTCAATGGGGGACCCCATCCAGCATTAACGCTAGTCCGAACACTAATGCATCCAAGGGTTAAATATAACAGTGCATTAAAGCAGTGCATGACAATGTTAAGCCCCTTTTCACCCTAAGAGTAGGGTGTATGATTTCAATAATTTAGCATAGATTGTAGACTGATTAGTTTCTTTTAAATATTGGTTCATCTTTACAACCAGTGAATATTTAATGAAGGCTGATGTTATAATTTTGTTGTGTCTACTAACATGTACAAGCATCATGATTGTAGTGAAGGTGGTTGTAATTGTTTTGGTTGAGTTGGCTGTGTATATGGGTTGAGAGGAGCGTGTGATTTTTTTTAGCTAAAGCTGTGGAAAGAACATAAAATTTAGTGTTACACGTCCTAAAATCAATGGTCATCGACACATAACAACTAATGACATTTCTATAATTCTGCAAGCACTGGGGTTAACTCTACACCATCAATTGCGTCCAAATATATGTTAATCTATTTAGAGGATGACTGTGGTGCTGTTCATTCTCCAATTTCCACAGCTAACTGTTTTAATGAGTGAGACAAAGTTATTGTTGAGCTTGCTAACTGAACAGTAATAATTAGCAGAGCTGTGCAGTGTAAAGCTGTGGTAATGATGAAGGCTTGTGGTTACTTGAGGATACTGATGGTAGGAAAAATATGGCATCCACCTTAATTATAATTTGTAGTACATGTAAAATAAAAGAACATACGATTACAGCAGGTTTAGTATATATAAGATGCAATGGCAGAGGAGAATACAAAGCAACCTAAATTTCTGTGCGGTCATAGATTTGCCTGCACCTTCAAAGTTTGACGAATATAATAAAATTACTCTTAAAATCCTGGAATAAGTAAGTAGTACTTACATGAAAAGTGCTGTCGAAGAATATGTGGGAATTAATGGCCGCGCCGTGGTCGAGTAATTAGACCCCTTGCCTCTCACCGAAGCGGTCCGGGTTCGATCCCAGACAACCACATGTGACATTTATGGTGAACAAAGCGGCGCAGGATTGGGTTTTCTCTGGGTTATGCGGTTTCCCCAGCCATCGCATTTCACCGGTGCTTCATCTTCATTTCATATATCATGAGTGTCATCACCTGTGGGGCCATGGCAATAAAAGTGGGCGTGAAACTGTGAAAATAATAATAATAATAAGAAGAAGAAGAAGAAGAATAAGAAGAGGAAGAAGAAGAAGAAGTAGTAGTAGTAGTAGTTCTGGTGGCACTAAATATATTGGAAATAGGAGTGCTGGATGTAATAATATGTTTCAATGAGGTAAGTGTACTATCAAGATGTAAAGTTATGAGGTTACTGGAAACAGTAGGTGGGATAAATATGGAAAGAGCACTAGTGAACATTGATCGAGTAAGAGTCATCGAAGCAAAGAAAGCAATTTTGAGGACCACTAAAGAGCAAGAATAAGAAGGTCTCAATAAAAGAGGAGAGAGGGTGAACAGCATCAGAATCAAATTGAATATGGTCCAGGAGTGCACTAACCGTAGAAGACGTCAGAAAAATCTAAATTTTAAGTTTTTTAAAAATTTACTAGTTTTCTATTCATGCACCCATAACTCAAAACCTATTTGGATTAGAAGACTAGGACTTTGTGAACAGTTTGAGCACAGAACTGCATAAACTTGTTTACATTATGACTGGAGCGAAAATGTCATGCATCTTTATGGAAGTATATAATTTTATTATACGACGTTCTTCAAATCCAATTTAAAATTCTATTCGTACAAAAGTAATCATAGAAACACGAGGGTACTAGTCTATCTAATAGAAATATTTTAAGCAAGTATAATTAATTAAGATTTTCAACCATTTAAGCGCATTTAATAATGGGCATAAAAGACGATGCAAAACAATATTCTTCTTTTTTACAACCTGACATATAACAGTGGTCCTCCAAGCAATTTTGGTATTAAACTTCTTTTTGGGGGTAGCGTTTAACGTCCGCTTTTACTGCTTGTGGCACCACAGGATAGACACTGGTGATACATGGAATGAAGATGGAGCACCGGTGGAATGCAATGGTGGAGAAAACCGGAGAACCCGGATAAAACCCGCCCCTGCGCCGCTTTGTCCACCACAAATCCCACACGCGGTCACTTGGGATTGAACCCGGGTCGTCTATAAACACTATATTCTATATATTAAAATATTGTTGACGATCCATCAAAAGACAATGCAAATTGCATTAAATTTTAATAGAAAATTATTGAGACAGAACATTTCAAACCGTGGCAAATTTTCTCCTACCCCTCCCATTATGCGTTCACATACTAACTCCCTTAAATGAATCTGATCTATTTCATAAAACTCCTTGGCACAACTCACTGAGAGCCTTGGTCTACCGCCCGGCAGCTACGTCCCCCATTTCGGTCCATTACAGACGTCATGGATGGGGTGCAGTATTGGGGGATCAGACGTTGTCAGCGCTTCGACCGCTCCCCCCGGCCAGTTAATGCGGTCTTCACGACCTGGAGCCGCTACCTCTCCATCAAGTAGCTCCTCAATTGGCCCCCCAGGGATCTCACGAGGCTGAGTGCATCCCGGTCCAGGTCTCCCAGCGGGGGAAAAATCCCCACACCGGTACTGGGAATCGAATCCAGGTCTCCCACTTGGCAAGCAGCAACGCTACCACCGCACTAAGGAGGCGACCTCTATTTCATAAGGCTATACCACATTGATCGCTAGTGAAATACCGTGATCTTCTTTAAACAAGTATCTGACTTGGTCCACCATTTGGGTAACTCACGCACTTGCCAAAGCTTCTAGAGCCTTTTGTGTTTGATGAAGCCTGTTTACAACAGATGGATACTCAATTCCAAAGTATTTTATTGAATACGCAGCACGATAGTCAAACCAATTTTCTTCCATCCTGTATTATATTAATGGCCAATCCTGCCAAATGCAACCTAGCAAGTTGAGAGCCATTCCTTCTGCAGCAATAAAAATAGTATTGGGCCTCGGCCCCTTAAACATTTGGATTGAGGCATTCAAGGCAACCTATACTTTAAAGTATAAAACTCAAGTTTCCCTTGATGTGCATTTTGGGCATCCCAAATGACCATAACACAAACATTATTTAGGTTTTACAATATGAGGACTGAAATTTTGAACCAAGGTTTCTGTTTGACAAAAATTCGCCGTCTCTTACTCCAAACGCCACAAATGTGAAGGTTGCACATGAAGAAAATTAAGATCTGATATGGTATATTAATGGCTCTGAACCAAGCTTTCGGGTAATGGCTGCAATGTATGGTAACGTTATGAAGCTTTCATTTAGCTTGAGAGAACATACCATGATCTTCAGGCATAGATATCTACTATTTTAGCTAGTACCTAGGAGAGACGCTATAGGGGTACACGGATTCATATACTCTCCCAATGTCAGATAGGCTTCGAATACCACTTAATTTAGTCCAAGTTTGTCCCAGAATGCTGCAATTCTCTCATGGCACTGGCTACCCATAACTCAATTCAGCCAAAGTGGATGCCGGAGCTTGTGGAAATTCCCTGCATAGCTTTTCTGAAAGTTTGACTTGGATTACATTGCTGTTATGTTAATATGAATACCAAATTTCATTCAAAGCGAATAAATACTTTGCAAGATAAAGTTTTTTTTCATAAAATTTGTTATGTAAATATGCTTAATTATCAAAATGTTCCAGACGTATCAAAATTTGGGACAATTTGTTGGTATTTTCTGAATTGGAGCTTTTAACCACAAACAAAATTTTTAAATGGGGATGTTTCATTTGCTTTGATTACAATTACTATTATAGGTATAATTTCTTAATATTAATTTTAATTTTTAAAATTAGTCGCTTTTTTTCTCATAAAAATATATTTCTCCAAAATCACTGTTGGGCTTTGGATTATTTTGTCTCTGTAACAATAAAATAGATAATATGCATATTTTTGGAAGTTTTAGTTCTATTTAAACAAAAGGTGAGACGCGTGGAACATTTTGAAAGTGTGAAAATGTAGTTTTGAGAAAAACGCTGTTTAATGAAATCGTATGCTAAGAAAAATGTGCATTGTTGATCTTTATATGGCTGTAGAGTCCGAAGTAAGTGGGGGCAGCTAACTGATTCTCTATACATATCCAAAGCTTGCAACATCTATTTTTTATAAAAAAATCTACTTTTGTAGTAAAAATTTCACTCCCAGTATCACATTAACCGCTTCTAAGGAACTGGTTATACTAACATTAAGCAGAGGAAAACCTCTCATGTGCAACGGGCCTTTATGAGGAACACTGCCCCGACAGAAGCATCTGCACAGAATGAGGCAGCTGCCCAACTATTGTGCAATTTCTCACTGGCTGCTCTCCAAGGAGCCCTTACTTTTGGGAATCAGTTTCTAAATTGGGAACCTTCAGTCATCACAGTTCATTATGAACGCCAGAATTCTGGATTGTTAATAATAATTCTGTGGATAGGCAAAATATCTGCAAAGGTTGCACCCTAACTAATAAACTAAACTATATGCTAACATCCGTTTTATAACACTGGTCTTTTAAGTTTTATCTTTCACAAAAACAAAACTAACAATCTATAAGTAATGCTGAATTGAAATCTATTTTTGGTTTTTTTCTATTAGGCAGGACAGCTTTGTAATATTTATTTGAAAATGTTTGAAAATTTTGTAAATGATATACGTTTCGTTCTGGCTTACCTAAAGGCAACAGATAATGATTTTGGGTATGTTTTATATTCTGTTCTTGTACTCTGCTGGAAAAAATGCATTTTTAAGACCTGCTGCATCTAATAGTTTTAGATGAAATCAGAATGTCAGCCAATATATCATGGTGGTTTTCTACTTTATTTTTTCCAAGAAAATTGCAACATACATTATTGAACGTCTATCAGGCTGCTTTCACCAGTGTTTTAATACGCCGTCAGAATATTCTTTAATCATTAGTGATCAAATTTGTGCCTCTATCAAAATATTCCTTTCAATTTAGCATTACTGATTAGAGGAACTTTCGTTTTAGATACTAGAGTTCTTCAGAGGTTTTAAAATATTTTGTCGAAATACTTCATCACTCCCAATTTAATAGGCGACGGAGAAAAATATTCTCTTCGGGATTCACTAAAGGGACAAATGACACATTTTCCTCCTTAAGGATAAGAGATTCGTGCTATGACCCCAATTTTCTGATGCAGTGAAGTTTTCCATCTCCGCTGTCGCATTCAAACAAAAACAGTAAAATTTCATGTACACAACTTACAAACCAAGCAAAAAGATAGCAGGTTTAAAATTACCACATTTGTTGTCTCTGTGTTTACATGTTGGACTTTCTCTAATAGTAATTTTATGCTATCAGGTACTTTCATATCAACGGTGTGCACTACATGCATTGATGGACGTTCACCAATATATACAGCTTTCAAGCTAACTTTAGAAGAGTCTGTTGGCCATTCATTTGGCCGATGTTGATACTAGCAATTATTATTACAAAACTCAATACCACTTTCTGCAGAGATGTACTGTTTGAAACTGCAACGATGGCTACGATAAACAAGTATTTTATTATCCTTCGGTAGTTGATTGCATTCTTTGACTCTGGAAGTTAAAACTTCAGATTAGAGGTTATTAAAATTCTCTTGAATTGGAAAGTAACTTTTATTACATAATATGTAAAATAATATTTTTTTCGTTTCACACATTTTCAGTTTCATCTCGGTGAGAATCAGTGTAACTTAAGGCCATATTTTCACATAATGGTATAAGTTCATTTTAAGACAAGCCTCATTACAGATGTAAAACACGAATACGTAACTGTGTATTTTATTTTGGGCAAGATTCCCTTAAAGTTTATTAGACAACAACAAAAATAGCTTAAGTAATATCTATGTTCCTCCAAATCTTGGAAATCGCAAATTGCACATGCGTGTGGTGTATCGTTTTGTCACCGAGTAAGCAGCGCAAAGCATGAAACATAGTATACATTCAGGGCTCTCAGTTTTTATCGAAATCACCAACTCGGCGCCATAGTAAACCATATAACTTTCATAAGTGGTGTTAAGTTTCGCGTTTGTGACTTGCACGCCAGTTTGTAGAGCTTATCTTCATTATTCAGACACTTCCTTAGTATAATGGAAAATCAAAACATTATACTACACTATATCATACACAATACACTTCAAAACAAAACAAAAATGTGCTCAACATTGAATATTCGTGCAACATTCTCATATTCAGTTCAATACTGACACTCATGACGCAACACAATGCCAGATAAGGTCTCACAATATGGAAACATAAACTAACGTGCACGGTTTTGACTTTTCGCGTTGCCTTTTCGTTGCCTAATACAGCATATAATTTTGCAACCTGGCTTCTGAAGTGTCGTAAATGAAAATTCCTAATTTTTAGATGTAAGGATTTAACTCTGATTAATCTTGTCTAAAATACAAATTTATCTTCAGGGTCTTCGGATTAGGAATGATAAAATATCCTTAATAGTCACTAATGACTTCCTATAGACCTTTTACTAAGGAACACACACCAACTCTGCATGAAATTCATGAGTAGCTTAAAACTAGACTTTTTGAGTTACAGCACTTTAGAAGCCAGGGTGATATCTCTTTAAATATATTTTGTATCAGTCGGTCAATATAAGTTAAACACTATTATGAAAGGCCAAAGAGTACGCTAAAATCCTATCTTCAAAAGTAGCTGCGACAGTAAAGCTCTGCCTGATAAGAAAACATCTGAAAACGTATATGGATTCAGGTGAAAAACTGCATATGACTAATATATCTTGTGAAAAAAATCAGTGAGTCACAGATTACAGCTACAATGAATGAAATAACTAATTGATATGAAATGACCCGGGAATCCAAATACGTGAAAGTTAAGGCGGGATTCGATTTTCTATTTACTGAGTCATCAAACATAGGTGGCCTACGTTTCTTTGTTTGATATGTCAGGCCAGCGTCGGATTGAGTTCTGACCAAGCTAGTAAGCCTGTTATACTATTAGGCGAGCTTTGACCAAGACTAATAGCCTAGGAATAATCCACCTTGTTTTCCACCGGCTTGTTTTGATGAGCAACGAGTATATTTCGGCACGTGTTTTGTTCCGATGTCCACCAAGCATCCGAGAGTGAGGAGGTGTGATAGCTACATATCTCTGGTTCTAGAAAACTGCCAATCTGGTGAGAGAAGCATGCTGTCATCATCTCCCCTTATCACTTGGACATTCGTACTTACGTGAGCGTGAGCCGGCAGTCAGGTTAACAGGTCTCGACTAAGCAAGAAATGCCGTATTGTAGCTTGTGGTTTAGGAGGGAAATATTTGAGAAAAACTGTGAATACAAGTAAAATATGTTTGTGTTAACTAAACATTTTTAAAACAGGCAAATTATAATGAACACGAATGTACTTTTGCGGATTTTTATAATAATAATAATAATAATAATATTAATATTAATAATAATAATAATAAAAATATTATTATCATCATTGTTATTATTATTTTCATCATCATTGTTATTATTATTATTATTATTATTATTATTATTATTGCTTCTGTAGTTGTTATTTTAATTATTATTGTAGGGACTCCAGTCTATGGACAACCAGACGTTCATGGCCGACTCATATTATGTTAAGTCAATGTACAGGGTTCTATTCATTTTACACATCTTACATTATTGTTTCACGAAAGAGAGTTTTTGAGGTCCATGAATAAAAAGGGCTGACATGTGGGACACTCATATGCCAATCTCTATCTCTTCTGCCAACATATTATTCTTACAGAACATTATTCTTTTATCTACAACATGCTAACCAAGATAAACATTAGCAAAACTGGTCTTATTACTTGCTTCCCTGTAACAATTGAAACTCGGTGTCTTTGCAAGGCTCGGGAGTAAAACAAAAGAGATATAAAACGAAATATGGTTTTCCGTTTGAGAAGAGCTTAAGTAGTTTAAAATTTAGCATGCAATATCTTGGAAACGGTTTACTCCACATAACATGTAGTATATAACCAATGGTGTATTTTAACGAGCTCTATATTTTTTCTTTAGTAAGTTCTTGTCTATCTCTTACGGTTTCACAGTTATACAAAAGCCATCCAGAATCAAGACATCATTAGAGGCTATTCCCAGAAAATTAAATGTATACATTTCGTTTTTCATGAAAATGTCTTAAACATATAGTATTTTGATAAAAATCCTTAAAGCCATTTTTGAGAAAATAAACATTTTCGAAAAATGTTGCATGTAAAGGGTAGTTGGCGGTGGGGGATTTTCCTCAAAATCGCCTTGTTTCATTCTTAGAAGATACTGAACCAAAATACCAAGTTTAGAATGTTATGTCATCCATAAGCCACACACACACACACACACACACACACACACACACACATACACACACACGTACGCACGCGCACACACACATACACATACGAATCGTTTTGCTAAAAATGCTTTTTATGGCTTCATGGGGTTTCAAGACATGTATTTTCCGTGAAATCTTGGTATCGAATGTTTGGGGGGAATACAACCTACTATAAACACTGTACATAGAACTCGGTAATGAAATTAAAAATGAGGTTTAGACAAGGGAGTTCTCCCACTCAAAGATTCCTTTGCATTGAAATATTTCATTTTACTTTATTTTAACGATTTTGATAAAAGTAATGTATGTTTCATTATTTATTATGTCTACTGAATTCTGCAAATCGTGAGGGAACAAAAGGCACACAAAACTTAATAGCAACAAAAATATATATCCCATTCAAATTTAGAATCTATTTTAAATGGGCTGTATCGTAACTCTAGCTATCAGCAGTTTACGGTTGCAATACAAAGTCAAGGGATTAAAGTAGGGACGGGGTATTCTTTTAAGGTGGTGAGTAGCTTGCACAGTTTATTCGTGCCTAATGCCTTGCGGTTCAGACTTTTATCCTGATTGCATACCTAAATCTTAACTGAGTTCGAATTCCGCACATATATTTGAGAATTACGTTTAGGTGGTTGTTGGAAGATTTACAGTAACCTGCCATTTTTTTCCAGGCCTTATAGTACTGCGTACACTATTTACGCTAGATGTGTGAAAGAATGTAGATTTCTACATGTACATAAAGGTTTTATAATATAGTAAGTTGCCGATAGTTGTAAGTACAACAATGTCATTGTCTGAGAACTAGAATAATGGTAATCATAGTTGCCAACATATTCTGGGCAAGGCTATGAGTCATGTTGGGAATTTGATTTACTAGCATTGCCACCGTTGGGTAATTTAAAATTAACAATATCTGCATTCTTGCTAATCAGTAATTTATAGTTACCAACATATTCTGGGCAAAGTTCATAAGCAATGTGTTGGAATGCCGATTAACTAGCATTGTTTTAAAATTTGCAAAACGTGTGTTTCTGCTTAATGACAGCTACAGTTATATCACCTTAGTCCGCCTGAGGTACATCTGTGGATAACTGATCCTGCCTTTACATTGAAACTTCATACTGGCAGCACTTATTCTCCTAGTTTCTGATAATTATAGTCACCAACATATTCCGGCTTATGCCCCCTGTAATGACAGCAATTACCAGGCATTGCAGCTAAACCACAATATTAGCTTTAAGTTTTATAGTTACATAAGTACTCATATTCCTTGTTTAATGTAATGTTTAGTACACTAACAAGCCACTTCTTTAGTTCCTTTCTTTCTACAAATATGTAGTAATCGTATATGTTTGAATCCCTCGTCATATTATGGTATGTATGATAGTGTATTTTTGCCTACCTATTTTATTGTGAATGTTACATTTGTTGAGCATTATTTTTAGAACTATATTGCAACTTATATATTACATCCTGGGATCCCTTACGTTAACGTATCCTGTTCCTGTTAGTACATAGGCTCCCGCCACCTGGGGGCGCGCCTGTATCAGTGCGCATAAACCCCACGCTTCAACTGAAAGCCCTTAAGAACCCTTATTATGTGAATAAAGTGCCAAAAGTATCCTCTGGCATTCATACTTAATGAAAAGAAACTGGAAATGAGTGTTGGTGATATGAAAGTTTATTTTGGAAATACTTTATATTCTATATCTGTCCCGAAGAACCGAAGAACATAGAAGTGCTACGAATGGTAATTGAGTGATTTCGAGGTTATAAATTATATTGCATAAAATTTCTCTCTTTGTGAATATATTTTAAAAGTTTTGAAACAGGTGTTGTTGTAGGTTTAGTTTTCTTACTCTGAAATGCAGTTTGATACGCCTTCTGTATTTAAATATATGCACGTTTCTACATTTTCTTTAGCCATAGTACATGGTACAGTTGCTGTTTCCATGGTACATGCAATCTCTTATATGTTTAAAAACACCCAGAAAAAAAATGTAAGTTAATTTTCAGTTAAAGGCCCATAATTCTATTCGTCTTAAATCTTGATTGAAATTCTCACGATATTTGTTGGTTGAGCATTCGGAAAGCCACATTGATACACTGTATGAATTAATGATATAACCTCGCCCAAACTACGATCGACTCGGAGTATAGTTCTGACACACAGAATATCAAAACGTTGAGATGCATATCTCTTCACATTATAATAGATTGGACTAATCTAATAAACCGCATGAGGTATATCGCACCCCGCTGTGGCTACTAGCCCATAACAAAACTTCCGGTCTTCTTCTTCCACGGAAACACTGACCCTCCACCCCCCCTTTAACGGAATCCCAATTTGTTTTCTTACTGACCGCATAAGCCGCTCCTACTGTACACAACCACTCAGACACAAACTGGTAACGCTCATTGAAATAGATATCTCAACAGTAATGAAGACCATGTTGTATCTAGATTATAAAACTAAATTAGAGATTGAGTTTCCTTTATCAAAAGCCAAAAAAAAAAAAAAAAAAAAAAAAAAATCGGATTGTACTATTCAGATGAATTCCTGTTCCTGTTCTGCAAACAAGCTTTCTTTAAAGAGGATTGCTATATACATCATGCTAATTGAGATAAAATTTAACAGAAAGGTCGTATTTCTTTCTCCCTTGTTAGAAGAAGGGAAATAAGGGAACACACTACGCTAAAGCGATAGTCAAAACCCTTCACAGCTGGTCGCTTTGTGAAACAATTGAAATTTGATTCTCCTTGCTGACCAGGAGTAGAACGAGAAATATATGAAACCAATGACAACTTCCCGTTTGAGAAAAGTATTACTGTTGTAAAACTGAAATCAATAACAAGCAATATCTCAGTAGCAGTAACTGTACAGTAAATGACATGAACTGTAGGTTTCAGCGATATCTCCATTGTTTGTGTAGTAACCTTTTGTGCACCTCCTGCGGTTTGGCAGTTGTACAAAAGTCATCCAGAATGAACAGATCTTCAGACACTATTCCCAGAGCATTCAAGAAATGCATTACGCTTGTCACGAAATTGTCATTAAAATACTGTCTTTTTATCGAAATCATTAGAGCCATTTTTGAGAAAATCAAAAATTTTGAAAATTATTCCATGTAACGGATATTTTGGGATAGGGGATTTTCCTGAAAAACTTCGTGTCGCATTGTTGAAAGATATGAACTTAAATACAAAGTTTGACATTTAATCAATTTTCGTTTTGGAGATACGCTGTCCACAGGCACGGAAGCGCACACAACACACATACATGCCCCTTTTTTTTTTATTTTTGACTTAGGGAACCTCATAACCTGCGCTTTCGGTGAAATATTGACGTCGAATTTTTGGATAGAATAAATACTTTCCCTACCTACCGTGCACATAGTACGCGTAGAGCAAATAAAAATGTTATACATTTTCAATGTTGCAATAACTACTTAGAATCTCGGGTTGTCGGGTTTAAGACCAGGCAGATGGTAAGAGCTACTGAAAAAGGATTAAGAATAGACATCTTGCGCACTGAGGCCTATGCAGATCTATTGTGGCTAAGACATCCCAGAATGATGGGATGAGGGGAAGGAAACATAGGAGAGCACACGCCGCAAGCAACAGGCCACCATAGACGCGCGGAAGACCCTAAAGATTCCAAGTCCTATCCCATTGCTGGGCCGCCAGAGAGGGCGTGCAAACAACGCGTTGGCCTGGCAGTCGGGGGAAGAAATATTTCTATTAAGCGTATATCAGTGCTATCTTCCCGCACTACCATACACCACAGACCACCTGAAAGATGAGAGGGAAGCGAAATGAAGGAGGAATTATGAATAGTTGATGAGAAACCAGCCCGGCGTTCATCTGACGACACCTGAGAAACCACGAAAACCTCACATTGCCGGAGATCGAACTCGGCCTCTTCCAAATACACACGCTGCCACGGCGCCAGCTCGCTGGGTAGGAGCGAGTGAATAATACTTAATAAGACTATATCCATAAAATGGAGCCGAAAACGTATGCGTGAAATAACACATCAGCTAAGTGTTTTTTGTGACGAGATATGGAATTTAAGTGCAGCTGAACAGTGATTTTTGTGACGAGATATGGAATTTAAGTGCAGCTGAACAATGATTTTTGTGATGAGATATGGAATTTAAGTGCAGCTGAGCAGTGATTTTTGTGACGAGATATGGAATTTAAGTGCAGCTGAACAATGATTTTTGTGACGCGATATGGAATTTAAGTGCAGCTGAGCAGTGATTTTTGTGACGAGATATGGAATTTAAGTGCAGCTGAACAGTGATTTTTGTGACGAGATATGGAATTTAAGTGCAGCTGAGCAGTGATTTTTGTGACGAGATGTGGAATTTAAGTGCAGCTGAACAGTGATTTTTGTGCTTTGCCGCTTTTCCATGACAACTGATTGTGCGTGTAAGTGCTCCAACATCAATATCATTCGAAATATACGTTTTGAAATATCCTAAAAATTCATTTTTAGAAAAAAGGTGCTCACGCGCCAGTGATGTGTTGGCCATTGACATTTCTGCCTGCCTATCTGTTTATCCTAATAATTCTGTTGTATGCTCTCATTTTCTAACTTACATTGGTGCAATATTTGAAACAGGATACATCTTTTTCCCTGCTTGCGTTTAATAGTAAAAGATTTGAGTTTCAATATAAACAGCAACGCGCATGTAGCACGCTTCGTGTTACCTGATTTGAAGGCATTTCAGTACAAAGTTTATGCTGATTAATGTAAAGAAGGTAGAAAAACAACATTTTAGCGAATACAAAGGATACATAATCAGACGTGCTAATTGTTAATTGGTAGAAAAAATTCGTTTGAGTTATACAATTCAGAGGTATCTTACATAGTAACACTTTCAAAACCATTTTTCACATATAGCTAGTTAAACTTGTTTGGAGAAGAACTTCGTAAAACTAAACTTCTTATTTTAGAACCATTGCATTTCTTGCTTTCTCCTGAATATTACTTTCCTTGTATTGCTGTATTATATTCAACTTTTACAGTTGTATTTTAATTAAGCCTTAGAAATTAGAAGCTTTTATTGGCACTGACGCACAGGTAGCGTAAAGCAATAAGCTTTATTTTTTATAATTATTAATTTTTGAAGTTTTTGAAGCAGTTGCAGTTTAAATCTTTCGATCCAGGAATATTAATATTTTCTGCAGCGCCTTAAAAATTTCAACGCAAAATAAGCATAAAAATAAAACTTTAGCTAACACTACCTTAAAGAACGTTTAGTACAAATCTTAGGAAAATATAAACCATAAATAAAACTAAAGTAGAGATTCCTTTTACCAATTTGGTTTTAAAATGTGTGGATTTTTGCTCATGTATGTTAGTAAGCTTAATATTATAAGGAGCGGTACATTATAAGCATTGACGCTACCCTCATAGAAGGTAGAAGGGTCTTTATTTTCGGTGCATCCTAGAGCTACCCATTGAACAAGTTTATCGTCATTCTTACCTTTGAGCACAAATGAACCTGCTGCGGTGCCGTAGTAGTAATACTGGGCGTTAAACACACAAACACAAATGAACTTGTGTTTGCAGGCGAGTTGGACATAGTTGCTGCATAATTTAAGAAAGGACTCAACAATATACTTCTGGAAAGTAGTAAACAAAGATATTATTCTTTTCTATGAGAGTTATTTTGAGTGCACATTCGGTCTCATCCAGCAAAGGCATATCCGCATTTATATTGTCGTCTTCCATGGTGTAATGGTTACCATGCTGACTTCATTTACCCAAGGTCGCGGGTTCAAACCCGGCCGAGGACGATGGATTTTTTCGGGCGTAAAAATCCTTAGCTTCCTTGGCTTCCTTCGGAAGGGAAGCAAAGCCGTTGGTCCCGTGTCGTAGATTTACGGCACGTAAAAGAACCTCAAGCCTGATAGAGAGGCCTCTGAGCAAAATTAAGCGGTCTTTCACGCCCAGTATAGAATGGGACGCTGAGAACCACAGCAGTTAAAGCGCGTCCACAAATAAAACGCCATTTCCATTTCCGCATTTATAGTCTCTGACAAAGAAATGGCATCTCATTTTAGCTTCTCTATCTTACACCAAGTATACAACAAACAAATGCCATGTTGAAAGTTTCACTTTATAGCCCCTCTCAAAGAAGCGGCTTATTGTTTGTATCTTTTCTGTACCCTGCACGAAGTATACACTACAAGTCGAACGGTGCCTTGCTCTCAATCCATTCGGTTTCGAATATCGAAGGAGTATGTGTCTCATTTCCTGTTCAAGCGCCCAGACTCAAGGGGAAGGCTCAATCTGTAAACTACAGTAGCGTTGTTGCCACATAGTGCCTTATTCACAGTCAGAGGTCCCGAGATATTCGGTACGAATCGAGCAGTAAAAGTGAAAATAACTGTTTTCTTAAATTTGAATATACAGTCGCAAAAGGCTGGCCCCGTAGATCAGTCGGTAGAGCACCTGCCTGCTGTGTCAGGAGTCTTGGGTTCGATTCCCGGGTAGGGAGTAGGGATTTATCGCTAGCTCAGATTGTTGTCTATCCTCCTCAGAGTCAGGAAATTTGAATGTGTGTGATATAATGATCAAAATTAAAGATAAGTAGAACTCCAACAACACCAGTAAGATGATTTAATAACACCGCCAATAGCTGGAATTCCCACCCGTATGGACGCGCTTCGTGGCTATTTCGAGAAAACATCATCACCACATTAATGCTATTACTATTTTTATTTTTATTGTTGTTGTTATTATTATTATTATTTTTATTAGTAGTAGTAGGAGTAGAAGGAGGAGTAATAAATAGTAGTATTAGTAGTAGTGGTAGCAGTAGTAGTGGTAATTGACATAAGCTACGTTAATTAAATTGTGCAGTTTAAAGAATAATCATTAAGTTTGTAATGTGTGCTTAATTAAACAATTTATCACATGACAGTTCATTTTCTCAGAGTAATTCTGAATGAAATTGTATATAAATATAACTTGTATGCAATTTATTTTAATATATATTTTGCTTAGGTGTAATGGCAGAATAGAACGTGACAAACTGCCATTTGTGTAATAAAAATTGGTAAAAGGCCTAAAGTAGCTGAAAAAAAGTTCTTCAATTTCGGAATTATAGACTGGATAAATATTAAGTTTGTACCATAATAGGATTATGTAAAACAAGGTTAGAACTTTACGTGGTTAACGTAATCAGATTAACAAGGTATGTTGTGGCGATCATGACAGAACCTGCGCGTGTCTGTTTTAAAATTGTGGTCCAAAGAAACCACTGTTGAGACTATGGAGTAAGAGTTAGAAAAGCAATTGAAATAACTGAAGATAACACACTCATCGTTTATCAGACAGCTGAACGCTCACAGAAAGGGATGGCGGGCAATTTAGACCAAGAGGAGAGAAATCGAGACATACTAATACTGGACAGTAAAATCTTAAGCCTGAAAACTGAAGTCAGCAAGGAGGCCTTAGAAGAAGAATACCGCACTGCCAGTGGATCTTCCTGGTTACGGAGGTAAATGGGAAAGAAATACTATGCGCACATTTTCTTCAGCGCTAGTTTTATGTGGAAGCGAGTACCGGAGGGAAGAAGAGAGCGCCCATCCGCCTGTCTTTCCGCAGTGTTGTCAACCAAAGAAGATGTCTTTCATTGAGGATCTCAGTCATTATTGTAAATAGGTTATCTAATTTACCACAAACTGGCTGAATTATTAAACAAAACAGCGTATATGCATATGCGTGAACTCGGGCATCGAGACAGAATGAAACCTTAGCAATGAAGCCACTAGATGTGAGGGTGTATTGCGGACTTCATGTACGCTCTGCTTCCAAAATTACATGAAATCTACCGAATGAATACTGGAGTGCCAAACACTCAAGAAAAAGAGCACGCATAGTACCCGCGTGCTAACTACGTCAATAGACTTGCCAAATGTTGAGAGTGTCAACGGTAGTATGGATACAGTAGATAGAAGGACGCTCAAATTATAAAATTGGGGCTTAGACAACGTGACGGTAACGTGAGACATTGGTTAGGTTTCAGGGACAAGTTTTAAAATCTAGATAAAGGCTCAGACATAGTGTTAAAAGATAAAATGAATGTGTGCTTGCAATATGGGCAAATCATTATTTTATCAGAACACAGAAAATTTAGCCGTTTCAAATGGCAATAAAACAAATCGCCCATAGATCCTAATATATATAGAGAAATAAAATACCAATACAGCCATCTTACACAGTACGCTACTTTGCAGCCTAAAAAGTGCCATTGAGCCTAACTTTGCGATAAAAAATCAAAATGGCCTGTTTTCAATGAACTGTCATAAGATGATAAGCTTTATGTATCCAAACATAGATTTCTTTAAAGTAGCCGAACTCAGCATGTAATGCTGCTTCTCCGGTAGATCGAAGCATGTTAATTGCCTTTTATATTGATAGCGCAATTTTGCGACAACCCATTGAATATCAATATCTATTGCAACATATTTCCAAAAGTTCTCGTAACAGAGAAACTACTGGACAGAAATGTGATAGCTTGAAAAGAGGTTTGTGGGGAAAGATTTGCTTCTAGTGGTTTATGTTACAGAACTGTTATACCAGATTGTAGGAATGAAAATAAAAATCGACCGGCAATTTAGGTGGCTTTAATTGGCGACCAGTAACGTTTTTGTTTCAAAAAGGCAAATCAGCGTTTGATTGGAAATTGTTCTCTCATTAGATTTGATCAGCAGATGTTTGTTGGCTAGTGTCTTTACTGCCAATCAAGAGAGTATTTAGGCATCGAAGTGCCCAAAAATAAACTCATGATTGCGTTAACCTCTAAAGCATAGCATGTGAAATTATTTTAAGGAAATAATTATCATAATTGTACTACCAGATTCTAATCTTCTACAAGTTTTTATTAAAATATTTTTTCTGCGTAAAATGTGTGGTCATCAGGTGCAAACCGTTGCGTTATAGAATTATTTTCAAAGAATAATACAGAATGTGAAGTAATTGTTTCGTTCACACCGGCCGTGTTTAGAACAGGAGTTGGAGAGGTAGAGCTAAACTGAAAAATGTAATGCCATAGCCGAGATTTGTACCATGGTTCTGCTGGTTTTCGTTCAGTTGCTCTGACCACTGAGCTACTACAACACGCCACCACGACATTGAATTCTCCAACTGACTCGCGTTTTTTCCCGCTAAACCACAAGATCTTAAATTATTTTGAGATTCAGACCTCAAGACGACTTACACACCCCGTAAGTACGTAAGTCCTACACACAGTTGGTGCGAAAGAAGCAATTCATTTACATTAATTGACCTAATAGTTGGTTAACTACTAAGCCCGGGAATTAAGTAATTGAGGTGTCAGTTGCAGAATTCAGTGCCGTGTCGGTATGTTGCGATGGTAGCTTACTGGTTAGAGAAACTGGACATAAATTATGAAATTCGTAGTTCGAATTCCAACTATGCCATTGAATTCTCAGTCTGGCTTTACCTCTCCTTCGTGTCTTTTTATTTGTTATTTATTATTTTTTCAAATTTAAAAATACATACAGATAAACTAAAAAGGTGTGAATCTTCTATCTTGTATTATAACATCTTTTTCTTTGTTTTAATGCAAGAAGTCTAAGTTAACAACACAGAATAATATATTAACCTTCTGCTTTCGGCTGTGTTACTGTTTACTAAAGTCAAAGCACTGAGTTATTCGGATGAAATATCCGAGTAGCATGAAAGTTTAACATTTAAGAAGGTACCAGAAGACAGAGAGAGAGAGGGGAGGGAGAGAATTGTTCTTTGCGTAAGTATTGGGGATTTTGTGCATTTTTAATTTCAAATAGCAAAGAAAGGTTTGACTATGCAGGCTAATCGCAACCTCCCAATTTCTGTAATAAACCACCTGCTGATCACATTGAGATTTTAATTTGTTGGGACATTTCTTGTTATGTTAGCTGATCTATTTGGGTTCCACAAATCAACTGTAGGCTCCGTGACTAGATGTGTAGCCCATGAAATTGCTGGGACCCAGTGGCGGTTCGTGGCCAAATTACTTGGTGGAGCACAATTTTAAGATTGACTAAAATTAAAATTAATTTCAGTGTTATTTATGGACGCTTTTTTTTTGGTAGTGTTTAGCGCCCGCTTTTACTACTTGTGGCACCGTAGGTGATGACAGTAGTGATACATGAATGAAGACGGAGCACCGGTGGAATGCGATGGCGGGGGAAACCGCAGAACCCGGAGAAAACTCGCCCCTGCAACGCTTTGTCCACCACAAATCTCGTATGCGGTCACATGGGATCGAACCTGGACCATCTAGGTGAGAGGCAAATGGTCTAACCACTTGGCCACGGCGTAGTCCTTTAGGACGCTCTTTAACTGCTATGTTTCGAGGCGTCACACTCTATTTTGGGCGTGAAAAATCACTTAATATTGCTCAGAGGCCACTTTATCAGGCTTGAGTTACATTTAGGTGCCGTAAATTTACAACACGGCACCAAAGGCTTTACTTCCCTTCTTTCAGAACAAAACCAGCCGGGTTTGAATCTGCTACCTTGGAAACCAGAGTCTAGCTTGTTATTCCTAGACCACGGATGTCAACAGACTGAAATTAGTGGATACTATAAACTACCATTGGAAATGGAATGCTGATTTGTGATAAAGACACTAAGCCTTTCTATTTGTGAATGAAGTACATCCTTCGATCGTTTGCTTGAACAAATACTTTGAAAACCCTTTGGTTGAAGTCAGGAACTGAACGTTACATATTTCCAATAATCTGACCTTAAACCGTCACCTTATGTGTTTATCACATGTCAGCAACATTATCAGAGAGGTGGTCCTACTGCAAATTTATGCATAGCTTGTCTTTACTGCTGATGTACTTCATCTAAAAGACTCCAGCTTTCAATACTACTCAAGAAGATCTTAATAGCTTATACAAGTCAATTACAACGTTCGCGATGGTTCTTTTCACAAACGAAGCCTTTCTCTTGGAAACTTATGAAAACTACTCTTAGCGTAAGGTAAGGCGTGCTCGTGGTATTAACTGTCCTAAGCATTTTCTTTGTAACCATTTGTAAATTTTACAAACCAGCGCCTACCTTTCGTAACAATATTTAGAATTTTCCCTCTTATGGCGAGTATTGATACTGCATTTTCTTTGAACGCAATAAAACTGCAGTTAATTTAAGCAAATCATTTTCCAGCACATTCGAATAAGATTTCATTAACATGTTAAATACATTCAAGACACTGTTTCAACGCTCCTTATCAATTTCCTCTTAAGGTGGATTTTGTAACTCTCAGAACTCATTTTCACAACACATCACTAATCACCTGTTGCAAGTAAGGTGCCATTTTGTTGTTTGTTGACGTCTATAATTTTAATAACTGCTCAACTACTGATTATTTTGGCTTTTCCTGTTTGCAATGAAACTTGCAATGATCTTTGTCTAAAAAGTTTTGTCAGGGATTTGGCTCAAATTTAAGTTTTGCTTGTTGTCAGTTCTCATTTCCTCTTTGCGCGGCAAATGACCACAGAGGCTCTTGTGCCCTAACAGAAGCCTCCCCTCTCAACCTTGTACCCCGCATCCACTAATCAACTACACCCGAAAGTACTGAGATCTGCGCGTTTGTGTCCGAGAAATGCGGCCGGTTGCTGTTTCCAGCAGCCATTTACAGTACAACTGTGAAGTTCTCATAGAATTCACAGTAGGTATAAATTTATACCGAAGTTCGTTATACATAATAGAATTTCACCTGCTAATATAATTAATAAATTACTTTCTGAAAGTTTTTAAGGAGGGTACATGTTCCTGTGCCCCTCAAGGCCGGCCACCACTGCTCGGATCTTATTAAGTGATCCATTTTCAAATATTTTAAACTCGAAATCAGCAGGTGTTCTGTTCAAAAAGCGTTTAACAAAGAAATAAGAGAGCGTTATTTGTCTGTGGTTCTAAAATGCACTGTTGCAAAATTTATTTCAGCAGTTAACGAATAGACTCGTAATTAGCGTTTGTGCGACCTAAAATGAAATAAAATTGATTGATATGGTGATTAAATGATTAATCAGATGATTTTGATATATTCTCCTGGAACCGGACATTAACTTCACTTTTGAAAATATATCCTCTGAAAACAATTCCAGTCCAATGTGCAGCTTGTATGACAATTAGAAATCCCAAACAACATTATTAGAAGCATTAGATGTTATCTCTGACAAGTGTGCTGCTTTGATATGTTCTCTGGTTGATTCCTGTTTACATGAGGCAATTCTCAGGACTTGGCAAAGAAGCGCAAACTTTGTAAACACTGTGGATATAAAGACAGATCACAAAATATATTTACATTCCGAAAACTAGAAGCACAATCAAAAGGATGGATCGACATATCTTTAGGATAGTTTGGTGTTAAAGGTGATGATTATAATAATTACATCATAAACTAAATTAGTACGTAAGTAGCCAGCAACTCTTACTCCTTCTGAGCTATTAGTAGTGATGGAAACGAAAGCAATCAGAAACGCCTTTGCTGTGATGGGCAGCATGCTGCCTCAACTTTTTCAGCATACATATAAATGTGCTTAACAGAGAAACAAAAAATACTGAAAGATAAAGCTGGTTGTGTTCGTTGCTTTAAGAAGCCGCATCGCCTAAATAAATATAGAACTGAAGTGAGATGTTTCATTTTTAATAACAATCGTAATGCAATGACGTGTCTAATATGTCTACTAACAGAAAGAAAGACCATACAACTAATTCAAAGAACAAATAAAACAAAGACGACCAGAAATTAGATTCTCTAAGCAATACTAAAAACTGCCCTATTCTCTTAAAATCCTTAATTGTCAACCTAAAGATTCCTACAGATTTCTTTTCCTGTGCACTTAGACATTTCGGATCTCAAAAGCTGAATATCAAAGAATAAATTATAACTAAATTGGGTTATAAGGCTTTAAGAGATAAATCAATTAAACATGCTTGTTCTTTGATGTCAAAACAAATTTGAATGACAATTTAGGTTACAAAATATAACCACCAAGTTTATATGACAAATTACCACCATAAATTTAAAGCATTAGATCAAGAGATCATTTGTGATGGTATTCCCTGGGTTGAGAAAGGACATTTGTCAGAGGAACTCATAAAGGGATATAGTTCTCTCACAGTTGTAGCCAGGGAAGAGGACCCGTAGACTTGTTGATTAGGGCAGATGTTACTGGTATAAAGTTCATGACAGGGAATCTTAAACTGTTAGATTATGGATTAGTTATCATTGAAACTAAATTTTGCTGGCTACTGGTCAAGGTTATCGCCAGTGTTTAAATACTTAGCTGTAAAGGTTATTCGCTACTGACCCTTAGTCTCCTCTGGAAAGTTCACAACATTGATGTTTGAGATTCGGCGATTCAAATGTCCAAAACAAAAAAAAATCTTGAAATCGACTAATTTAAGGCGCTTATTGGAAAAAATGGCAGATATTTCTTCGTGCCCAACTCGTTCCTAAACAACAATGAATAAATAGAACTGTGATTAAGCTTCTGATTCATATGTTCTCTCATAGCAAATGAACATTTACTCGTTCGAACATTCTCTCGTTCGTGAGTTCACATGATTGATTTGTTATCACGCTTATTGGTTCATTGTGTTAGGGTAATGGCATTACAGTATTGTATGCGTTTTCGAATTTATTTCTACCTGTTGTTATTTTACTGTACTATGTAACATAAATTTCACTTGTCACATTTTATTCTGTTATTACACCGAAGCAAAACATTCATTAATACTGGTAACATACATTTCATGTAAGTTTTATACACAATTTTATTCGGAATTCCTGTGAGAAAAAAGCAACTCAGAGTAATGTGTGACTAAGCACATATTTGCAGGTACCTATACCTTGCCACAGAATTTTGCACGTACAGTATAGTAGTAAGAGCGGTAGAACAGTTCCACAAGTATATGCACGACCAGCAATTACACCTGATGAACTGATCACTCCGCGCTTACCTGGCTGAGTTTCAAGAGCCTGAGAGGTCGTTGGTTCCAGAGGGTCAAAGAATACAATTTTGCATCAGCACATCATAAAGTAAGGGGCCACTCAAATGCGGATGGCATGTCAAGAAAATCCTATCCGGAGGAGTGCAGCCATTACACTAAAGTGAAGGAAACGACAGTTAATATGGGAATTGTTCTACCATTCAGGAACCTAAAACTGGTAAATTAACCTACAAAAAGAGTTGATAAACCCAAATAATGATCTTCATAGAGAAAATTTGTTTACCAAACTACCCTTCCTAGATAAAACGGCCGGACCTTTACCTAAAACAATTGTTTTCGTGTTAGGAGCCAATATTTGGTGAAGCCTGACCTAGAAGAAGCTCAGAACATGGTGAGTAAAACGTAGGTAACAATTCTGAAGATGGAACAGCCTTCTCCAGAAATTGAAACACCTATGAGAACACAGGCCGTGGAAGCTTACGCCTACACGAGTTCGAGACAGAATCTGACACGGGAACAAATGAAATAATTAAAAATCCACCTAACAAGGAAATATACTAAAGGAACTATAAAATGGACGTGAATGGAACATTTATCTGGCACAGGAGCTCAGTTTCAAAAGGGCTTAACATCGAGAGTTCATGTCTTACGCTATGTTTGGACGATATAGGTCAGTGACTGAGCTGCGAAAATGTGAAACGAATTTCACTATCACCTAAGTTTGTCTTGAGGAAACGATTAAAATAATGGAAATAACCAGGAAAGAGATTCAACATCAGTAAGATGCAAGCAATTTGAACAAATTTTCAGTGTGGTGTTTGGCAAATGCGAAATCTGGTATACGAGAGCGATGAAAAACTTTATTTTAGTGTGGAGAATCAAAAAGGGCAGTTAAGGAGTGAAATATCAGTGTGTATATACTTCCTATCCACATTCCAAGAAGAGAGCCTTCTTCCGAGAAACCTTAGAGGCTACCTGCATTACCGCAGCCAGCCGAGGACATACCTAACCTTTTCTTTCCAAACTCTCGCAAAGTAAAATGCGATTCCAATCATTACTTAAAATGCTAAGAGGAAATTAAAGTAAATGGTTCAGTTCCATGTCCTAATATAAATAACAATTCAAATATAATTAAAAATGAAAGATAACAAAGTATACCGAATATCATCTAAATTGATTCCATTCCAAAATACTCGTCTGTGGTGCCATATGTAGTAAAAACGGCCGTTAAACAGTATAAAAACCCAGAATTCAAATAAAATGGAGACAAATTATTTATGAGTTTAACTGCAAATGCAGATAGCTGGTTGCAGGAAATCACGATAGAAACGTCTATACTAAAGGGTGATGGCAATCTCCAGTCCTACAAAAGCCTATCTTTTCGGGTGACATGTTAACTGGCTTCCTCAATATCCATAGTCTTACGCGGGCACATAACTCAGAGATCAATGATTTGGATAAACTGTAATGTGAAGGAAGATGAATTACGGTGAGAACTAAACGTTGAAACCTATAGTGCGACAAGTGATTCTTTGCCACAGGTCATGTAACCTTCAGGTGTTAGAGTTAAAATCCAGAATGAAACTGTTTGCTGATATCACAGTAACAGGATATTTAGAAAGGGGGGGGGGGAGGCATATTGTGCTTACAAGTTTATGGGGTTACTTACTTAAACTCATGCGATCTACTCCTCAGGATGTTCAAAGCTTTTAACGCCCCTTTAATACCGAAGCCTACAGAGACGTTCGTAAGCATTTGCTGACGTGTTCAGCTTATCTGGAGTGTGCCCAATCTAAGTATATATACCTATAAAGGTTTTATCTTAACTGTTTCTGATAAATTATTATTAAAAAACGTATGTTAACGGCTGTAATGTGGCACCTTCAAAGGAAACAGTGCATATTAAGTTTTTTTCAACTTCGTGTTTGCATGTTTATTTTTCAATTAAAACGAATGGATCATTACTTTAAAGTATGATATATAGATCTGACTTGGAGAAAAGGCTATTGGATTTTAAAATGGTTTACCAAAGATAGTGTCACAATGTCCAAAGTCTAAACCTGTCTGATAGATTGTAGTGGATTTTTTTTTTTTTTTTTTTTTTGGAAAACCATACATTTTTTATTATAGCTATATAATATAGAATATTTAAAGTATGAATCCAATGTTCGTTAAATTTATGAATATCCTATGTATATGTGATATGTGACAATTGGGATATATTGGTGTCCTTTCCTATCTATCAAGGAATATTGCATAAAGAAAAGGAGCATGTACAAGTTTGTGTAACATTAAAATATTAGATTATTTTAAAGTTTACTAATATTTCATAAAAATTACATTCTTAATCGGTTTTGAAAACAGCACATGAACATGTAACTTACACAGAGAAGGAGCGGAAGAGGACAAGAAAGGGAGATACAGTGAGCGACAGAGGGAGAAAGATTCAGAAATAGAAATAGGGAATTGCTGAGAGAGAGAAAGAGAATGAAGGATGGACAACCCTTTCAATTATAATGCAATAATGTGAGCGCACCTTGATTGAAGCAGATGATGAGGATTATTCAAACCGTAGGACGGTCAATGGCCGGGACGGGATTGTGGGAGAGACCAAAACCCGATCACGACGTTTGGATAAGTATGACACCGCGGTAATTTTGGCATTTCCCACTCGCGGGATGGTGATGATGTAAGATCAAACACCCAGTTTTTCCAGCGGGGGAGAAATTCCTCACGCCGGTCCGGGTCTCCCGCTTTATAGGCGGACGCGCTACTTCTGGATTATCGGAACGCCTGAATGATGCTATTTAAGAATAAATGTTATACTCATCACTGCCGCTTGTGTCCCAATTCAAACGTTTAAGTATAAAATGTAGAATAGTACTCCAGTTAAAATCATAAGATGCTGAGTATCATAGAAATCTTAATACACAAAATGTCGCGGTTAAAACACTCACACAGAGCCTGTTATCACAAAGGATGGAACTGGTGATTTAAAGGTGATTTATTAACCAGCTCATCTGTTTTGGAACACAGATATGAACATTAACTTTGTCAGTACAGAAGAAAGGACCAGTTTCATGTGAAATAAAAACAGTGAGGCAGTGGCAAAACAGCAGTTTAGAAAACGTTCCTTTCATGTAAGTGTTACAAATGCGTCTTATTTGTGGGTATAATGAGAGCGGCATTTAATGCTGAAACAGTCTGCCATTGTAGAGATAAGAATAAGAAATGACATGATCAACTGACATTGAGACCACCTATTCAAAACACAAGACCTGTGACGTGAAGAGTTTGGGGTAATCCATTAACATACGACCCAAGCCGGAGTGTGAGCAGCTCTTGGACAAAGATGGCCTCTTTGTAAACCCTGTAGTTCTTTTTCTGTACCACTAACTCGTCTGAAAACAATACCTCGCATCTATCAACACTTCACGTATTCATGTCGCTTGACGATAGCTTTATAATGAATGCGCACCAGAGGACTCCTCGACCTAGGGTCAGACTATAATAATCGCTTGTATGTACTTCCATAAAACATGTTTACTTAGTCGAAAAATATGTAAGACTTGCACTTTAGAATTATATGTTGCTAAAAGGAACCACTCCGGTGAATATAAATCTTAAACCATATTAAAAATACGTTTAAAGATAAGACCAAAGTGAAGGATGGGGTTAAAGGTAGAATTACATAACAATGTTTGGATCTTGTATAGCAGGAAAAATAGGTGCAAAAACTTAAACATTGCTTCCCCTATGAACACAGAGATTGAACATAAATTCTAGATATTGCATTTTATCCATTACGTTTGGACAGTTTGAAATATTAAAGTACAATAAATACTTAAGTAGTCAAAATGGGAATCTAAAAGAAGCTGTGCAGAGAGACAGTGTTTGTGGTTGGTGAATGTGACTAAATAAATTCCGCACATAGTGATATGGCTGATAACCTTCTAAAACTGGAAATTGGTAAAGTAATATCATTTTCTGACAACATGTAAGCTTAAAAAATGAAACCTTTCGTAGTAATTCATTACTTACCACTTGTCAGTCTACATAAATAATCAAAGGAGTGAAAGGGGAAGAAACCTTACTGTACTGTTGACTTGAGTAGTTCTTCATAACATGCTAGTATGCCAGGAACGGGCCGCAGAGCTTGTCTCCAGCTAACAGCTTAAAGAGATCGCGGTTGAGTTTGCGATACTGTATTTAGCATGCCCATTTAACTAGTGACCTGAAGTATGCCTAAAACTGGTCATATCTACGGAGATACCACGCCAACATTTGCTATCGAACACGGGAAACCACGAAAAATTCATTGGTGTAAACTGGGCAGTCTCCAAGAATCTCACCCGAAACCTTCGAGATTTGAGTCGCACACGATATTGCGGACAACCTCTCTTGCTAACAACAATATAACATAACCTATTCTAGTATTGCTATATTTGTCTAGTATACTTTTCTATTAACCAAAACTATACTGACGTGAAATAGCATGTACTTTATTTTTCGAAATGTTCTCAATTATTTTACCCACAGTTGATAGCATACTCGAATTTGAAAACACTCTACTTTAATTTACTCTGAAAACACACGTATGCGAGCAAATTTATGATATACCACTTATACACACAGCTCCATATTTAGAAATGTACCACTACCTAACTTATTTATACAAAATATGAAGTGTATTTTATCAAGAGCCCAAATGTACGTATTATCACACGACCCAGAATATATATTAACCGCGAAAGCACATACAGATAACTACACATAAATAAAAATGATTTATGTTGTTATGGCAAATCAGACCGAAAACTCAAGAAAGTCTTATCAAAGGGCTTTTGTCACACGTTTGACCTTAAATGGTGTGAAATTGAGCAAGTAGTGTTAGTGAAAGCATGCCAAATTATTAGTAAACTACAAGTTAACTAAGCTACAGCAACAACGTTCGCAATACAGGACACTTCTTTAAACAGGTAGTTATCAATAACCTCAGATAAACAAACCTCGGCCATGAACGGGAGATCGTTATCCTCCGGATAAGCCGCTTTCCTGACAGCCTTGTTGCAGCAGCAGCAGCAGCAGCAGTGAACATGGAAAGTCAAAGCAGGGCCATAACTTTTTCAATAGCCCATTTATATACAGGATTGTAGGGAACTTATTACATTCCTTCTAATATCTACTTCACAGAGGTATTGCAGGATGTTGTTCTCTGATGAGCTGTTTTCGAAGTTAATGTTTCTTTTTCCAAATTAGATGGTGTATTCCGTGAGAATTATGAAGGCAATAGTTTGTTACTTGTGATGGGTAAAATAACATATTTCTAACCTAGCTTCGGTGTGATGTGATGTGATGTTTTTATATAATCAACCCTTAGTCAGCAACATTACCTGCTGTTCAGAAATGTCTATGATATAGTTGTGTTCCCAGTGAAAGGACTGCGTACACAACACACACATGAGTAGAGATAAGGTGACACACGCAGATAGAAACGGTATTTCCTGCATGCTTACCTTAATTGATTAGTGGCCGTGCCAATTCCGTATCCAATTCTGAACACGCTATCTCATTTTCTGAAGAAGAAGAATATTAGTTTTGTGTGTAATGTGTGAATGTGTGTGTGGGTGGGTGGGTTGCATGGTTCAAAAAAGAAACGCTAGTTAAATACCAAACTTGGTATTTAAGCTCAACATTTTCCAAGGATGCCCTACAAAGATTTTCAACCAAAGCCCTGACCCTCATTACCCTGTACATATGACGTTTTTTCGAAAATTTTGATTTCATCAAAATTACCTTTAACGATTTTTATTAAAATACCATATGTTTTAAGATTTTTGTGGCAAACGTAATGTAGGCCTTGAATTTTCTGGTAATAGGCTCTAAAGACTTCATTCTCGATGACTTTTGTAGGTAAGGGAAAAACAAACCCACTACACAAAACATGTAGATTTAATTAAAACACACACTTTATGACAAATAAATATACAATGACTTAACCGTATAATGGTAGCATAAAATTCATTGATTTGCGCAACAGTATGTTCAAGTCCAGTTTTTGTACTTTTTCCAGAAGTGCTCATTACACTATTTTCTCCTCTTGACCACAGCTCTTTCTTCTCCTTACCAATTCTCTTTATTATTGACACGGAAATACCAGTATAATATGCAGTTGGTTTTAAGCTAGTGGCACCGGATATAAATACTGTTCATTCAGAGCTTATTCATCACATTTATCTATAACGCGGTTTATAATTTCACGCCCATCTGAATGCACTACCTTACATTTCTTAATTTCAGACATAATGAAAAGAACAGAAAATCTTCTTACAGCATTGAACTACTTCTGCACCTTAGTTATGCTAAGAAGACTATATACTTTTCAGATCACGATTATGCACATGTAATGGGGTTGGAGGCATTGCCAACAAATCGGCTCACGGACGTAAACAAACACAATATACTCAAACTGAGGGGTGGGGATACTAGAGGTTTTCTTTTCCACACGAGCCTCGATCCAAACAAACACGACAAGCAAAAATGAAACCTGTTACGCGTAATCTAATTCTGCTTTAGAAAGGGCCAATGTCACCCGCTCCTAGTTACCGGTCGTTTGTCGCTGCAACGTTTCCAGCATATGCGTTTTGTTTTGTATAGTAGCCTACGATAATTGTCATAGAAAAAATGAAACATACTAATAATGAGATCTGTAACAGGTTTAAGTTTATGAAATGACATCACTTCTACCCGGTATATTTAGTATTTACTTACTTCATGAAAGACGTCCTGCGTGATCAAGGGGTAACATGCTAGACTCTGGTTTCCAACCTGGCTGATGCGATGGACTTTTTCGGCCGTAAAACTCCTTAGCATGCCATCCTTCGGAAGGGTCCAGTGTTGTAGATTTAGAACCTCAAACATAATAAAGAGGCCTCCAAGCAAAATTAAGCCATCCTTTACGCCCAATAGAGAATCGGATCCCTAAGAAACGCATCAGTTAAAGGTCGTCCAAAATAAAACTCATACATATACTTATACATTTAGTTACTTATTTGTTTATTCACGTCATGAAAATATATATTAAAAATGGGTGATATAATGTATACGTTTATAGAATTTTCAGATTATACATGTTATACTTGCCTTTGCTTTGGAAAATGAATGCATATTTTGCATGCTTTTCCTCAATTATTTGAAGTCTGTTTGTTGTTAATGCTTCCCAAGTAGTTGAAGAGGATCAGATCAGGAGTTACAACGGCATAAGTAGTTACTGATTTGTCTGTCATCTGATACCCCATGAGTAGTTAAGATAGAGAGCTGGCGCAAGGGCTAATGCACATACATGGGACAGATAAGGAATTCAAAATGCCATGCTAGGGTAGCGGGGACCCTAACCAAGAACCAAAGTATTGAGTGTACTTTTCATTCCTTTGGGGATCTTTTTAAGCTCGTTTGCTGTGTTTTACAGTCTAGTTTTAGCTTTCCCAGAATTTTGACATATTTTAACGATTTTGTATCCATTGTGGGTGAAGTATCAAGACTTTGTTATTATTTTGCAGTATTTTCCCCTGCTTTTGAATGCTTATAGATTATTTACAAAACTTTGGAGTGCTTTTTGAGTGCTAGGACAGCTTTTTGGATTGCTTTTAATAGCATTTCATTCCGTTTGGGACTCTATTCAGGATACTCATCAGACGTTTTAGCTGTATTCAACTGATTTCACGCAATTTTGTGCGTTTTTGGAGCTCTAAAACAAGTATTTTATGCTTTTCATTCGTTTATTGCTGATACTTTACATTCTTTTGCAGTATTTTCTAATGCTTTTTATCACTTTTGCAGACATTTTTGTACGTCTTGGGACTAGTTTTAAGTGTGCTTTCACATGCATTTTTGGGCGATTTTTAAGGTGATGTTAGTGTCGTCCCAGCTGTTTTGGAATTCTTTTGAAGACATTTCATACCATTTGGAACATGTTTAGGTCTTTAGGTCAGTCATTTTCAGGGCATGCATCAGGTTTTTTGTTTGAACTATTTTCAACTCATTTCATGGTATTTCGAGGATATCTAGTGCCCTAAAATAGGTATTTTAGACTTATCATATTATTTTACAATATGTTAGGTTTCTAATGCTTTTTAGCACTTTTAGAGGCATGAAGTGGTTTGGATCGATTTTCCTTTAAATTCAGATGTAGTATTCCTTTAGGTTACAAAAATAGGACAGCCTAATGGGGCATACCCGTACTGGAAATTTAAAGTTGGTGTTTGTTAAAAAATCAGTGGTTTCTTGGTAGCTCCAAATATAATTGCCTAACTAGTAAACTTGTGATTTCATTTGCGCTATTCACTTATTTGCCGAAGTTTGTGTTTCCGTTTTGCTTTCTCTCCCCTGCCCCCTCTTCCTGAGGGTGTGATCTTTATCATTTAATGATGGTGTGATAATCCTTTTTTTTCGTTTGATATTCTTTTTGAAACAAAGGTACGTGCATAGTAGAAATGCATTTCTAATTGAACGACAGAGACATTTTAATAAAGCAATCGAGTAGTGACAAAAGAGATAGCTGGCACAGGGGCTTATGCCATGCAAATAGTCATGCTAGAGAAGGAGGGGAACCTAACCTAGGCTCAGAGTATTCAATGTATGTTTTACTCCTGTGGGGATCCTTTTAAGCTCGTTTTCTGTGTTTTACAGCCGTTTTTGTAATTTTGCTATCCTTTAAAAACTCTTTCTTTGCGTGATGTCAGAAGACGCTTATTATTATTATCATTATTATTATTATTATTATTAATAATATTAATATTATTATTATTATTATTTTGCGTTGTTCTTCTCTGCTTTTGAATGCTTACAGATCTTTTATAAATTTTTTTAACGTTTTTGAGTGCTAGGACAGCTGTTTGAATGTTTTTAATTTCATTTCTTATTTTATATTATTTTACAGTGTTTTATAATAGGTTTTAGCACTTTTTCAGAGATTCTTCTACGTCTTGGGACTAGTTTTAAGTGATTGTAGTGCTTTATCACCCAACTTGGGTGATTTTAAGTTGATTATCACTATCGCAGCTGTTTTAGAATGCGTTTAATGACATTTCATGCCATTTGGAGTTTTTAGATTTCTAAGACAGTCAGTTTTAGGGCATTCTTCAGGCATTTTTAGCGGTTATGCAACTTATTTCACGGTATTTTGAGGGTATTTGGTGCTCTAAAACAGATATTTTAGACTTTTTCAGACGTTTCTTTGCTCATATTTTACATTCTTTTTGCAGTGCTTTATAATACTTTTTAGCATTTTGTATGTTCTGGGTTTATTTTTCAGTGATTGTACTGCTTTTTTAGGCATGTTTCTGGTTTTAAGGGGATATTAGTAGTGGCATAGTTGTTTAGAATTCTCTTAAGAACATTCCATGTCATTTGGAAGACGATTTGGACTCTAGGAGATATACATTCTGGGTATGAATAAAGCATTTTAACACTTTTTCACTCATACAGAACTTTTTGAACACTTTTTTTGTTTTGTGTAGAGTGGCACATGTGACTTGCAGAGTCATTAAATGTATCTAAATGTTCAAGAAATTGTAGTTTAAGCTGGTATACATCAGCTGTTGTGACTCGATGAGTAACATAGCCCGTATCCATGCACATAAGCTTCAGGTTTGCAACCCCATAACACGGCAATAACACATCATGTTGGTATGAGTACATGGGGGCTTTTGAGATATCCAGTATGCTCATTCCGATGTATATTGGCTTGTTGATATAATGTGCCGTGATGCCATATGCACCGCTGGCAGGTTAGCTCCATATCTACTCATATCAATGAACGTATTCAAAGCAATTACCTTTTTCAATGTTTTCTCCTTCGTCAAAAGGCGTATATCCATTCGATTTCATGTGTTCTCCATGTTTTTTTCCAAACATAGCATTGCTGAAGAGTTTGTAGAGATCCTTTTTAAATTCATTTACAGTCTGTTGCCGCAGCTTTTTATTAAACGCTATGTAAGGTTTTATTCTACACAATTGTCGAAATTGTATCTCACCATGGATTTTTGCTAATCGTAGCCCGTGTGAAAGGACCTGCTTAATGTCATGTAATGAACAACATACTCCTTCCTGCTTCCAAGCTGTGCAATTAGTTTCTTTACACTTGAAATCTTTTGTTTCAGACATTCAGAAAAGACTGGCAAAGAATTATGAAGATTGAGAAACTCAGTAGGATTAGACTTTCTCCGTGGTAATTAGACCTTCTCCGTGGTAACTGCCATACGCACTTGCATAGGCTAAAGCTGTAAACAGAATTTTCCAATTTTGAGCAGAACATTGTTGTAAACTAAACCCTTATTTCGCCGTTTTCTATAAATAGGAAAGATTGTTACTAGGCAGACATAAACGAAAGGATTGATGGTCTGCATGTTCTTTGTTTTACGTTACCCCATTATAAAGTGGCACATTGATCAAGGAACAACGGACCATGGCAGAGGTTTTCCCGCTACCTGTACAGAGTAAACCTGCATGCTCAAGCACAGAACAGGCGAGTTTATGATGTCTGCTGTAAACAATTTATTCTGGTTTCTAAACGCTAATAATTTCTCAGCAAAAATAATACGTATAAACAGGCAATTAATGCATAAGCAATATAATCACTTGGCACAAAATCCCTATAAACCAAATTAACAATTTAATTTAAGACACCATGGCAACATTTGTAAAAGCAGCAGAAAACGATTATACCAATATTTTTCTACCCATTAACATCGTTGTGCTACTAAAACTTTCACTATTGGTTAATTTTAAATTAAGGAAAAATAAACTAGCCTTGAGCTCATCTAATCCAACCATTATGTATACGCTGTATTATTCATTAAGTATTGCTCATTAACATAACTTTCGATGCAAATAAGTGAAATCTCAGAAATGTTAAAGTTTTCATATATTGGATAGGTAGAGTCAGACTGAAAAATTCAATGCCATAGCTGGGATTTGAACCACGGATCTCCCAAGAAATTCAATGCTATACCGGCACGTTGCCATGGTAGCTCAGTGGCAGGGCAACCGGCTAGAGATCGGGAGATCCGTGGATCAAATGCCGGCTATGGCATAGAATTTTTCAGTCTGACTCTACCTATCTAACTCCTGTTTTACACACGGCTTGTGTGAAAAAGCAATTATTCTAATTTTCATATATTGTTCCGATTATAAGGAGTAATGCATTAGCTATATATCCACCCGTCGACCAAACTAAATTGCCATCACTTCTTCCGAAAGGGGCAACCCAACTCACTCGTTAGAGATGGGAAACATTGTTAGGTAAAGACCTCTTTTAAATTAGCAAGGTAGAAATTTTACTTATTTTATTCTGACATCTTTTCTGTGCTAATGTACCATTCTGTTCTATTCGGTTTCGTTTCCTTTTTCCAATGTGTGTCCTATTTTGTATAGATGGCCTTCCCGTATGATACATTTGCATACATATGAAAACAAACATAAGCAAACGAGAATGACAGATTCAAATCCATAGTCACCTACGTCACGAAACATCAGAGCGACAGTGACCAGTGAAAAACTCTTGAATATGAATACACATACACCCCTTAAAATGCATCTATCTTGACAGATGAGTAACTCAGGAAAGTAGGAGTAATTTGGAGGAATGGATGGAGCCTTACATTGTATGACATAACAAAGAGGATCTCGCAAATAATTTCAGTAAGGGCATTGTTTGGTGAACAAATGTAACTACATGCGTTCCCGTGGGTGTGCGTGTGCATAACATTGGCAAGGCGAAACATCATTACGAGAGTTAACTCAGATTAATTACCAAACCCAGGTTTGGTTTGCAGACCTACAGATCACAAGACCATCATGGTGCCCCATGTGTCAGGAGGTATAAAAATAGTGCTAAGCAACACTTTTCTATACATCCGAGCTATAAGCCCCTATTGAAGTTTGGTTTGAACAAACACTGTTAAACAACATCAAGCATTTTAAATTCTTGGTTGATACTTGCATCCAAAATATTAATCTTAAGACGCGCTAATCTCATGTAGCAATTAAAGCGCTGTATTTTGCCAATTGGAATGGAAGTTAAATAATAGTTAATAGATGTCTGTGTTTGGAAATAATGGGAAAGATATATTAACCAAACCATCATGTACTACCCATTAAGCCACAGGCACATCGTGTGTCGTTGTAACAAGCAAAATGGCAAATAGGTTGCGTAAGAAAGTTAATTTAAAATATTGTAGGTGTGATGTATACATTACGCTCAGGAAACGTAAATGAAATAGTACCTTAGAAAAATAAAAAGTAAGAGAAAAGCAACAAATAACTAATATTTATATAGTTTGACGCCACTAAAGCGGATGAAAAGGATATAAAACTGAGTGAAAAGTGCTTCCATATTTTCCAAGGAATAAATTATTATTACACTTAAAGTCCCGTTTGACGACACTTTATGAAAGACTCAGTCACGGCGTGTCATAAGCTTACAAAACTAGAGCACAGTTACCTGCTTCAATATAAAAATAAAGTACTCTTTATTCTCATAAAAAAGTAACTAATTTCTTAAGAATTCCGTAAAGTTAATGCTCCAGGAGGAGCAAAATCAAAAACTATGTTTGCATTATTATGTTACTTCCGCGTTCTTTTTCTCGTTCTTTCTATCATTCTTTTTTCTCTTTCTTATTTTCATTACACACTTTCTCTTTAGCATGCCATCAGCCATATCGTATCTCAAAAATTAATAATGTGATAGGAAAATGTTTTCAATCACAGAAAAGTATAATTTATTTGATATAGAAAGCTAGATGTAATTCCTGACTAATAGGATTTACATATTTAAATAGAAACAACTATCCGTATGCATTGGCCTTTCTTTCCTTATTTCATTTATGGTTATTATACGTCGTCAAAGGGATCACATCAGAAAACTTAGGATAATATATTGTAAATGCACAAATTTGCTTGAAATCTAAATTCCTGAGGCTTATTCTCATCCGAAAGACTTAGGAAAAATCTTGAATAATAGAATATTTAGCTAGATAACCTATCACATAGGGTTTCGAATTAGGTCAGTAGATTGAGGGACAAGAAGCGTGTAGCATTTAGAGGTTCTGAAGAAAAATCGGGAATAATAGAATATTTAGCTAGATAACCTATTCGAATTAGGTCAGTAGATTGAGGGACAAGAAGCGTGTAGCATTTAGAGGTTCTGAACCGTATTGCCTCCGAAGATAATCGTAAACCAAGTACTTTGCCTTAAACCGCTGTTTATGGGCCTCATTACTAATTGAACTTTAATGTAGCGACCAAAAGTAATAGTAACCGCTGTAAAGTGAGTGAACATCATTTTTGTGATACGGTAATTCTAATAGTATTCAACTTTTTATTTAAGTTATAGAGAAACAATGGCAAAGTAAATAAAATATTTGCTATAAAAATGCACAGAGTGATTGCGCGCCAAATGCATGCACCCTATAACTTATCACCTTACCCTAAATTGTTGCACGTGCGCGATCGTCGCAGTATGTCAAAGCGCTGTAGTATCAACGTGCGTGTATCACGCTTACACCTGCGGGTATGGTAAATTTACATAATGTCCCTGTGTGCTTTTTAAATGTACTTGCTACTTAATCAGGAGATATAAAAATCAGGTCAGCCGACCTGCAGAGTTAGTTACAATAGCTAGCTCCAAGAGTACAGTTGGATTAGAGACAGCCGAAGCAGAGCGACAAGAGGTACAGTGTACGAGCGTCAAAGCGACGAGAGGTAAAACAATTGTTCTGTAGTATTGGTATGAAGATATTATTGCAATCCGAAGTTGAAATAAATAAGGATATTTTTCTATAATATATTAAAATCAATGCACAGTATAAACTAAAGACATGTTAAAAGGTGTTGCAAGATAGAAGTCGTTAGTAAAAGCAAGCGCTGGCGAAGCAATCGCAGAAAGTGAAGACAAATAATTGCCTAGTGTCAAAGGAAGCAGAAATTCCATTAAACTCAATGGTAAATTCCTGGGAATTTGGTGTGTTCACAAACCTAAGGGATACGCTCGCAATCTATTTCTAAGAATAAAGATCGTGGAATAGTACTTGAGACTGAGTAGTCAGAGAGGATAGAAAGTGTGTCTCATACGCCAATATGAAGTATAAAACTTGGATACGTAGAACATAGAAACTACAGTGGTGGGTAGTCTGTAGCATGCGCAACTTAGGTGAATATAAGAGCATGTATTTCGAAAATTTGTTTACTCTATACCCTGACTCTCTTACACTTCAAGTGACCTATTCTCGTGCTTCAAAACCCTTGCTATAGTTATGGTAGCGCAACGCTAAGTGATCCTCAGTGTAGCAGTTAGCTAATCACGAAAAGTTTTTACTTTACTACGGAAACAAGTTTTTTCTATAACGTAATGTTCTTAATACTCTGTAAGTTGTCAGTAGATTTACTAACATGTAACATGTAACGTCTGCGGGAGGAAATTCCGGCAGAATGGCGGCACATAACGCCGCTAACCCATTTTTTTTCGGTCAGATTCAGGAACTCTTCTAATTACGTTTGCATACGAACATTTCGAGCCGACTTTTTAGTGTCTAACAATCATTCGCACATTATTAAATGCTAGAAACACATATCTGAAATAAATGTCAGGTAAAAGTTGACTCGCAAGTAGTGGTACGGGTCTTCAAAAGAATAATACAATTTTGGAATATGTAGTCTCTTTGTATTCGTTGATATCCACTAGCTTACGCACTCTCCAACAATATGATTTGATCTTTGTGAATGACACAACATAGATACTGTAGGTTCGGTAGCGAATGTCCGTTTTGATCCCAACTCGGCTGTATACACAAAAGCTGTCTCACTAATTCAAGGCAGAGTGCTCGTGTATAAGTCAGTTCATGTCTTTGTGTTGAGAAAGAAACCATTAGCTGGCCGTATTATTACTGTTCATTGTGTGGAGCTGTGTATGTGCTATTAATAATACAGCCAGCATCCTGCTAGCATTTGGGGAAGGAACACGCCTAACAGTTGGCTATGTAAAGCAGCATTGCACCTTCGTTGCAGGTGTTGACTCGTTAGCAACCTACGACATTTCCTATTTTTATTGCTCTTTCGATTTTCTCCACAAGCTTCGCCATTTATAGTGCGACTGCTGCCGTGCTCAGGCTCATGGGTCATCGTGCACGCCTTTCAACCATATTTTTCTTACTGAGAATCTTGAGCATGTCTTTGTGAATCACTGGAAGCAGTCGAGTAAATTTGAAGGTGTTTTAAAATCAAATATTAAAGGCTATAACCATAATTTGATGATATTCGTTCAACATGTTTGTATAATTTTGGTCTTTTGTGGCTTTCCAAGTTACTTGCAGAATCAAGCTTTATATGAAGAAACGAGATATTAAAAATAATGTCCCTACATCGCCTTATGCACACTCTGATTTCAATCATTACATAGCAACACGTATTTAATGGAAAGTTATCGAAAAAAGGCAAAAAGCGTAAAAATGCACAATCTTATTCCTTGGTTGTTATAAATAAGATATCAATTTAAAACTGTTTTACCTCGCCAATGCCCCATTAAGCAGCCGTTTTCACTGCACTTTTTCAGCATCTTGGTAGTTTAGCTTAACTTCCTTTACCTGGATATTATTTATTACACCTTTTCATCTAAAAATTAGTTTTAGGGTCAGTAAATATGAAATCAAAAGCGCATTATATTTATGAGAGGGGGGGACTCCTTGGCACAGCTCACTAAGAGCCTTGCCTACCGCCCGGCCGCTGCGTTCCCCATCTCGGTCCGTTACAGATGTCATCGACGGGATGCAGTATTGGGGGGTGAGACGTGGTCAGCGCTTCGATTCCCCCGGCCAGTTAATAAGGTCTTCACGACCTGGGGCAGCTATTTCTCCATCAAGTAGCTCCTCAATTGGCCCCCCAGGGACCTCGGAGGGCCAATTGCACCCCGGTCCAGGTCTCCCAGCGGGGGAAAAATCCCTATGCCTGTGCTGGGAACCGAACCCAGGTCTTCCGCATGCCAAGCAGCAACCGTGCTAAGGAGACAACCAATATATTTTTGCAAATGTCTTATATCATAGAGTAATTGTGCAGTAAAAGGTAGGTTACTTATTTAAATTGAACACTATATGTATAAAACGATTTAATCAAAGAAAACAAAACAACAAATATTGTATCTTGTAGTTTAACTCTTCTTTGTTTTCCAACATTTATAAACTTTACATGATAAAGGTGTTTATTCATTCTATAAAGAAAAATGCAATACAATTTGGATCCATGCATATAAAATAAATCAACTGAAACATTTGGCAGAAAATACATAACTGTAGAATGGAGCCATAAGAAATACAGACTTGAAAATGAACTAGGCTAAAATGGTAGAATTCTCAACAAAATAACAAAACATTATGCTTGTAACCTATGTATCCATAGAATACATTTATATTCATTAATTTAGATAAATAAACTGTGAAAATTGTGTAATGAGCTAATCCGAAACAAAGCATTATCTTTAAAATGTATCGATGTATGTGTGTACGTGTGTGTGTTTCGGGGGCGTGTAGGGTATTTATCCACTCAAGAACGTTTGAAAAGATTACTATGAAACTTGGTGGCATAAGGTATTTCAGGTTTAAGTTAGGAAATAGTCAAAAGTACGAAATTTAAGTGCTGTCCCTAAAGTAGGCGGTTCATAGTCGGTTAGAAAACCAAAGCCCTTAAATATCTCGCTGAATATTTTTTGAACAACTTTATTTAACGAAAGTCTATACTTTTATGTTTCTCAATAAAATTATCAGCACCATAAATATTTAACTAGTTGCAAACTATTCGTCACTTTCTGGGTACAGATACAGTTACAGTTTCTCTTATTCTTCCGAAAATAACGCAGTCAAACCACCTAAAGATATATAGGTTCTTTCTATACACACTGCTAGCACAGATGCAGAGGACGGAGGTGGTAAAGAGAGATTTAGGGGGAGAGTGAGTAAACGAGAATTAGAGAGAAGAAAATGCCAACCAAGTAATGCGCGAGGAACACAGCATTTCACAGGAGAGCCTCTTTAATAAGCTGTGTAGTTCCCTTGTCTGTCCTGGTGCTTATTATAAATGTCTGTTTGTCTCATAAATGCTTACATTTGGAAGTAAGATAAAATAAATAATAGGATTTCAAAGCTCTCAGTAGCGCAATAACTAATTATTACTGATGTATGATCTGTGGCTGAGACTGGAAACTAAAATTAATAAAACGTCAACAAACTACCAATATGAGATTGCTGTTTGAAATATTAAGTTTCCACCTAAAGGAAACCACATTACTTAAAGCTATTCATATTATTTACAGGCATATTTAAAATGTTGACTGAATTCCAATAGGTACATAAAAGCAACACACGTGGCATGTTTTAAACGTATATCAATGGACATTTTTGGATTAGAACCAAGGACTTACCGACTACTGTGTCCACCTGAGTCGCAGCGGAACTCTTAAATTTAGAAAGCTGTTGTACGAAGCATTTTCATCTTCTCAACGGGAAAACTAGTAAAGGAGGATGTGGGTGCAATATCCGTGAACAACGAAGAGAACGCAGGTGAACAACCCCTAACTTCAACATCGAGAATAAGTTGCCGAATGATGGAATGCTGGAAGATAGGAGATGCATGCTGTCTCTTAATTAGGCACTGTTTTAATCACAAATGTGTATTGAGCCTTATGCATTTAAATTTGCAGTGTTTCAGGAACAAACTATATGACCTAGAAGGCATCTTATGCACTCACAAACATCTGAATGTAATTTGTCTTGCAGAACACTGGCTTAATGAAGACGAGTGGACTTTCTGTAGTATTTCGTATTATGATTTTGCATTTATATGTTTATATATACATATAAACTTTATGAAGATAAATGCCCCTTGTATAGTATTCCAGGTTATGTTTCTGTAAATATGTATATCTTTTCAATAAAATAGAGGTGTTGGAAACCTTAATAAGGTTAACACTCTTTTAAAAAAAGAGCACATGCATGACACGTCTGAACACGCTGTCACGAAATTAAATGCAAGTAGAAAACATAAAAGTTCTGCTTATCCATATATATAGGTCACTCAGTAACTTGATTTTCTTGTTGACTCTGCAGAAAAAATTGTCTAATCACTTTCCTTCAAACTTATAATCTGATGCCGGTTATAAATATTGCAACAAGAATCACAAACTTCAGCAGCACTTGCTTATGTCACATAGATAATTATTAACACTAATGATCTACCTTTAACAACTAACAATATCGGCATTGGAATAGCTTCTTTCTTTCACCTGCACTTAGCACAAAGGAAAGTAATTTGTCAGTCGAGTCAACTTTTCTTGAAACGGTGTCTCTCATCTCAGAATGTGGATTACTTAAGCCTTCTAATGGGTAAAGAATCTTGGGAGGTTGTGTCGAATGTGCAGCACACTAATAAAAAGGCTGAAATCTTCGTATGCCTAAAAAATAAAAAATCTTGTGGAGTCGATGAAATTTCAGATTGTCTGGTCATACGTGTACACTGTTTTCAAAGCCACTAACTGATATTTACAATACCTTACTTAAAGCAGGATTATTTCTAAATGTACTTAAGGTAACCAAAATCAAACCATTATTCCAGAAGGGTGAGAGAACCAATCTAAAAAATGCCTATTTCCTTATATCTCTATTTTAAAAACATCTTGAGAAAATTACCAATAATTCAATTGTCCCATTTTTAGAGAAGCATAAAGATTGTATCCGAAAATCAATTTAGTTTCAGGAAAGGAAAATCAAGCAATAGTGCAATATTTCTTACTTGGAAACTATTTTTAAAAGCTAAATGAAAAAATCACAACAACAACAAACAGATAACAGGGATGTTCCTAGATTTAACCAAAGTATCTGATATCGTATGTCATAAAATTCTAATAAAGGATCCAGACGCCTGTGGTGTAGAGGACTAGCCAATAAATGGTTTGCTTCTTATCTTGAAAATAAGTGCCGAATTATAATGTGCAAGTTCAAATCCCGCTGCTATAGAATCCGGCGTTTACCAAGGATCCATATTAAGATCAGTTTCAATTTTAAGATACGTCGATGATATTTTTTCTCACTTATCATCAATCAGCAATGTAGTGTTTGCGAGTGCTACAAATCTTATTTTTAGAAATAAGAAAGTAAACTTAAACAATCAGAAATCAATTATGCCTTCGCAGAATAGATGCAGTATTAACCAAGAATTTAAAATGCTTGATGTTGTTTAACAGTGTTTCACCAAACTAAATTTTAATAGGTGCTTACAACTCGGATATATACAAAAGTGTTGTTTAGCACTATTTTTATACCTCCTGATCCATCGGGCACCATGATTGTCTTGTGATTTATAGGTCTCCAAACCAAATCTGAGTTTGGTAATCTGAGTTAACTCTCGTAATGGTTTGTTGCCTTGTTGTGAAAGTTTTCCCAGATAGTTTTAGAGTTATGGGTTACCGACTGATTTGCATATTATTTCATTAAAATTCATTGAGCGTTTCATGAATTCCAAGATATGAGGAACTTCCGACGCACGCATACACATCATACCCACGTGAACACATGTAACTGCATTTGTTCACCAAACAATGCCCTTACTGAAATTATTTCCTAGCGCCTCTTTGGTATGTTAAAGAATGTAAGGCTCCAGCCATCCCTCCAAACTATTCCTAATTTCCTGAGTTATTCATCTGCCAAGTTAGAGCATTTTAAGGCATTTCAGGTGTGTATGAGTAATACATATTCAAGGGTTTTCACTGGTCACTGTCGCTCTGATGTTTCGTGACGTAGGTGACTGTGGTTTTGAATCTGTCATTGGCGTTTGCTTATGTTTGTTTTCATATGTATGCAAATGTATCATACGGGAAGGCCAACTATACAAAATAGGACACACATTGGAAAAAGGAAACGAAACGGAACAGAACAGAATGTTACGGCAACAAAGAAAATATGTCAGTAAAAAATAAATACAATTTCTACGTTGCTGATTTAAAAGAGGTCCTTACCAAGCAATGTTTCCCAACTCTAACGAGTGGGTGGGTTGCCCCTTTCGGAAGAAGTGATGGCAGTTTAGTTTGGTCGACGGTTGGATGTATAGCTAATGCATTTTTTCTTACAAGCGGAACAATATATAAAAAGTTTAACATTTCTGAGATGTCACTTCTTTTTGCATCGAAAGTTAATGTTAATGAGCAATACTTAATGAATAATACAGCCTATACATAATGGTTGGATTAGATCAGCTCAAGGCTAGTTTATTTTTCCATAAATTTACACTTAAGCCAACAGTGAAAGTGCTTGTAGAACAACTATGTTAATGGGCAGAAAAATATTAGTATAGTGGTTTTCTTTTGCTTTTACAAATTTTGCAATGGTGTCTGAAATGAAATTGTTAATTTGGTTTAGGGAATTTAGTACCAGGTGAATATTTTGCTTATGCATTAGTTTCCTTTTTATACGTATTATTTTTGCTGAGAAATTATTAACGTTTAGAAACCAGAATAAATTGTTTACAGCAGACGCTTGAACCTGTGCTAGAGCAAGCAGGTTCACTCTGTACAGGTAGTGGGGAAAACCCCTGCCGTGGTCCGTTGTTCCTTGATCAATGAGCCTCTTTATAATGGGGTAACGTAAAGCAAAGAACACGCAGACCATGGACTCTTTCGCTTATGTCTGCCTAGTTCCAAGCTTTCTTATTTGTGGACAGTGGTGAAAAAAGGGTTTAGATTTCGACAAAGTTCCACTCCAAGTCAGAAAAGTCGATTTACAGCTTTATTTCGCAACCTATGCAAGTGCGTATGGCAGTTACCATGGAGAAGGACGCTCCACTTGAAATGTGTTAGACACCAACTAGTTATCAAGATTCCTATGTCATAAATGTCAAAGTTTTCCCATACAAAATTAATTCTCATATTGTTAGCGTTACAATAATATTGCAACGGTATTAACCAAGTTGAGGAGCTTACTTTTTCACGATGTTAATATTATAATCATTGTCATTGTTTTCGCAATTATGTATTTACTTCTAACAATTACGACCAAACTTTATGTTTATAAAATACTTGTATATTAAATTCATAAGGTTGACATTATAATAACACAATTGTTATACCAATCATGAAGTTATAATAGGTATACTAACGTATAAAAATATTTGATAAACCCCAATGATGATTTTCCTAAAGAAGATTTTATTAAGAAACTGCTGAACCCTAAATGAAGGCAGTTTTAAAATACAATAATTGTGATAAGAGGTAAAACACCCTAAGGTTTCAGTGTTAAGAACATGTACAACACGATTCCATCATTGCGATAGTCCGGTCAGATCAAGTCAGCCTATGAAATGTGGATTAGGTATTCCTAATCCAAAATGTTGCATGTTCCTGGATTCCGCGCAGTTGAAGTTCACGCATTGCACAGGAGCACGATTCGCAGGAGCATCGAGCAATGTTGCTGTCTCTGCTTAGCTCAATGAGCACCCAGTTGATGACGCTGGATTTACACTAATATAATTTAACTATGGCAAATATTTGTAGCTACTGATATTTTAAATTTACTTTTGTAACCAGCTCAGATTTAGGAGCACAATATAAAAGAAAACATACCTATTGTAGAACAGGTTTTAATTTGATAATGATCTCAACCTGTCAAATCATATTGAACGATGAGTGTTGCGGTTGAAATGATGGTGAAAGGAGTCATAGGGTTAGCATTACTCAACATTCGTCTTTCAGGATAAGAGAAACTCAGAAAAAAAAAAAAAATTGCGGGTAACTCAGGTTAACCAAGACTCTAAATTGAGACCTCTGGAATGAGAGGCAGATGTGCTATAAACAACACTAGAGAGGCGGGCAACATCCTTTAACATGACTGTCAATACACAGCGTTTTTATGTAATTATATACACAAAGACGAGCATCCTTTCAAAGTGTTCTCTGAAGTTAAAAGAGAACCTCAGAACATAAAGACAAATATGGCAAATAACTTACTATTGTGGTTTGGATCAATTTTCCTTCAAATTCAGATGTAGTGTTCCTTTAACTTATAAAAATAGGACAGTCTAATGGGGCATGCCCGTACTTGAAATTTAAAGTTGAGTTTATTAAAAAATCAATGGTTTCTTGTTAACTCGACATATTATTGCCTAACTAGTAGAACCTGCAATTTCATTTGCGCAATCCCTTATTTGCTGAAGTTTGTCTTTCAATTTTTCTCCCCCCCCCCCCGCGCTCACTCTTTCTACGCTGTTACTTTACCTGGCGATGAAGGTGTGATAATCGTTTATTTCGTTTTATTTTCTTTGTAAAAGAACAAAGGAACGTGCATAGTAGAAATACGTTTCTAAGTCGACGACAGAGACGTTTTACAAAGCCACGGGGTGTCCGATGCCAGCCGAATCAGTAACTGCTTATGCCGATGTAACTCTTGATATGACTCTCTACTACAATTATAATATTTGAGAAGCATTAACAACAAACAGACTTTAACAAATTGAGGAAAAGCATGCAAAATATGCATTGGCTTTCCAAAGCAAAGGCAAGTACAACGTGTATAGTTGGAAAATTGTATAAATATATACAACATTACATCACCCATTACTACCATTTCTTTACTGACGTAACTAAATAAACAACTACTTAAGTTAATATATAGCTTGCGTTTTACTATGAACGCCCTTTAAAAGATACGCTACTTAGCTTCCCATTCTCTATTGGGAGTAAAATATGGTTTCATTTTGCTCACTGGCCTCTTTATCAGGCTTGAGGTTCTTTAACGTACAATAAATCTACGACACGGGGCGAACAGCTTTACTTCCCTTCTGAAGAAAGTCATGCTTAGAATATTTACACTCGAAAAAAAAAAAAAACCCATCGCCCTCTGCCAGGTTTCAACCGGTAACACAAGTCTAGCATGTTACCCCTAGACCATGGAGGAGGACTTTCTTGACGTAAGTAAATACTAAGTATACCGGGTGGAAGCGAAGTCATTTCATAAATTTTAACTAGTTACAGATCTCATTATTAGTATGCTCCATTTTTCCTATGACAATTATCGTAGGTTACTATACAAAATAAAACGCATATGCTGGAAACGTTGCAGCGACAAACAACCGGTAACTAGGAGCGGGTGACATTGGCCCTTTCTCAGGCAGAATTAGATTAGCGCGTAACAGGTTTCATTTCTGCTTGTCGTGTCTGTTTGGATCGAGGCTCGTGTGGAAAAGAAAACCTCTAATATCCCCACCCCTCAGTTTCAGTATATTGTGTTTGTTTACGTCCGTGAGCCGATTTGTTGGCAAGGCCTTCAACCCCATTACCTGTGCATAATCGTGGTCTGAAAATGTTATTGATTATATTAAAACCCTGTGTCTCATCACATCACACCAAAACTAGGTTAGAAATATGTTATTCTACCCATCACAAGTAACAAATTTTTGCCTTAATAATTCTCACGGAATACACCATCTAATTTGGAAAAACAAACATTTTCTTCAAAAACAGAGAACAACATCCTGCAATACCTCTATGAAGTAGATATTAGAAGGAATGTAATAAGTTCCCTTCAATCCTGTATATAAATGGGCTATTGAAAAACTTATGGCCCTGCTTTGACTTTCCATGTTCACTGCTGCTGCTGCTGCTGCAACAAGGCTGTCAGGAAAGCGGCTTATCCGGAGGATAACGATCTCCCGTTCATGGCCGAGGTTTGTTTATCTGAGGTTATTGATAACTACCTGTGTAAAGAAGTGTCCTGTATTGCGAACATTATTGCTGTAGCTTAGTTAACTTGTAGTTTACTAATAGTTTGGCATGCTTTCACTAACACCTACTTGCTCTATTTCACACCATTTATGGTCAAACAAGTAGCAAAAGCTCTTTTGATACCATTTTCTTGAGTTTTTGGTCTGATTTGCCAAAATAACATAAATCATTTTTATTTATCTGCAGTTATCTGTATGTGGTTTCGAGGTGTATACATAAATATATAAACTGGATCGTGTGATAATAAGTACATTTGGGCTCTTGATAAAACATACTTCATATTTTGCATAAATAAGTTAGGTAGCGGTACATTTCTAATTATGGAGCTGTTTGTATAAGTGATATATCATAAAATTAGCTTGCATACGTGTGTTTGCTGTATACATTACGGTAGAGAGTTTTCAAATTTGTGTATGCCATCAAATGTGGGGAAAATAATTTAGAATATTTGGAAAAATAAAATACATGCTATTTCACTGTCAGTATCATTTTAATTAATAGAAAAGTATACTAGACAAATATAGAAATACTCGAATAGGTTACGTTACACTGTTAGTAGCAAGAGAGGTTGTGCCGCAATATCGTGTGCGAATCTAATCTCGGCGACCGCCCAGTTTAAACCAATGAGTTTTTTGTTGTTTCCCGTGGTCGATAGAAAATGTTGGGGTAGTATCTCCGTCTTCCACGATAACCTTTCCATATATCCCCCTTCATTCCGTTTTCTTTTTCATGTTTGAGGTGTGAATTTATGTTTCGACGGTGACGTCACCGGACAGATGGTGCGGATATATGCTCAAAGAAGAGAATACTCACGATAGGAACTAAAGGGTTTCCTGGTCGACATGTCTGGGCAGTTCCAGCAGAGTGACGTGGCTTCGAGCTTAGTAATTTTAGAGACTTCCGCCCGTCTTTATGGGCTATTTGCCTCGGCCTGTAAGTTCTTGCGTATCCCTCACTTCAATCCTTATGGCCGCGCCGTGGCCGAGTGGTCAGACCACTCGCCTCTCACCTAGACGGCCCGGGTTCGATCCCAAGCGACCGCATGTGAGATTTGTGGTGGTCAAAGCGATGCGGGTTTCCTCCGGGTTCTCCGGTTTCCCCCGCTATCACATTCCACCGGGGCTCCATCTTCGTGTATCATCAGTGTCATCGCCTGCGGTGCCAGAGCAGTAAAAGCGGGCGTTAAACACAAAAAAGAACTTCAATCCTTCCTCCTGGGTGGTGTCACCACAATGTATCTGTGTAAGATATAGTGTCCTTCCTCGATTGTCTAACCTGTACATTATTGGTAAAGTTTAACTGCTGCAGAGCAGGTTGCAGTTGCTCTTGATCGCAACATACGCTGATACGCACTGAAATGATACGCGTGAAGTGCAAGTACATTAACCTTGTATGTTATGTTTGAGAATAACGACCGCAGGCATGCTGAGTTTAATCATAATCATAAATACAGGTAGAAATTGTGACTCTGCTAGAAACAGTGGCACAGTATTTAAAGATTCCAAATTCCTCATTTGAATGTATTTCTTCACGATTTCATTTCGCTGTATAAGTAATGTATGTGTAGGAGAAAAGATGAAAGGGAGCGTAACGCAGTAAATAAAATGTTCTTTAAGTATAATGTTTAATTTAATAGTTAGATGATATAAGTGCAAACATAAGAATGTATAGCACAATTATAAACCCTACAGTGACTTTTGGTTGCGAGACCTAGGTGCTTAAAGAGTCGCAAGGGCAAAAATGTTTTATAGCTGAAAGGAAGATTTTAAGAAGAATATACGGACCAAAATAATATATGTACACTTCACCCTTGAAAAAAAAACAAATAAACAAAACAGTTGATTCACCAGAATGGAAAATTTCAACACTTGGAGTTTCATAGGCTTCGCTGTTAAAATACTTAAAATAAGATTTATTTCTTAAAAAAAAGCTGTCAATTACGTCGGGATTGCGTCTCGCAAGAGTTCTTTTACATCCCAGTAAACCTACTGACATGTGGCTGTCGGTTTTAAGCATACTTAAAAACCATCGGTCTGGCCGAGTTTGCACCCGCAACTTTAGGACAGATGGCCAGTGCTTAACTATCGGAGCCACCCAGACCGATTACTGATAAACCGGATGTACGTTAGAGCAAAAATAAGGATCTGAATGAAGTCATTAATACTTACTCACGGTTAGAAGCCGAAAAACATAAATACTTAATACTTCCTTAGCACGTATGTACAATTCATCTACTAGGGAGAGAAGGTATTACATTTAACCCAAAAATTTGATTCCGAGATTTCACCGGAAATACATGCTTTGAAGAACCCTGACTTCAAGAAAAAAAATATGTTTAGAAAATGTTCCGTGTGCGTTAGTGTGTGTATGGTCTGTCGGTGTGTGTCTGTTTGTATGTCCGTGGACAGTATAACTCAAAAACAAAAAGAAGGTTAAATACCAAGCTTGGCATTTACGTTTACTACCTTCCAAGGATACAACATGAAGGTTTTCGGGAAAAACCTCTCACCCAAAACTAATCCTCTCATGACATTTTTCAAAATGTTCGATTTTCTAAAAAAAATAGCTCGATTGTTATCAATGGTGGCCAAAGATACGTCATTTTTTAGGGTTACCCCTAAGTTAGCACTAGCCTTTATCCGAGTTGGCAGTTCGTTGCTAGGAATAATGTTTGATTAGCTACTAATCGAAGATCGTAATATATTTGGAGGTAACTTCCTAAACCTTATAATAATACAGATCCAAGGACAAATGCTGCCATACCAGACCTAACAACGAACTCCAAACCAAAATTTCATTAGCTAGAAGGTGGCAGTTATTGATATTCAGTGATAGCTGTGCATTTTAAATAACTCTCTTTAAAGGTATAAATTTAAACAGAAAATATCAGTAGATTAGAAGTTATAAAAGGGTATTTCATTGCTAGATTACTCACTCATATTGAAAGCAATTTGTCACTTTTTTGCACGTTTGAGCTATATTGAAATCACTTTCTTTGGAGGAAGGGTCATGGTTTTAGACAGAAATAACATTAATTAGGCGTTTCATCATTATTTGGTGCTGATAACATATGTCAGTGACTTAAGTTTTTTTCTGACATAGACAGGTGTTTTGAGCATTAAACTGTAACATCTATGGTAGCTCTGGTAAACAGTTGTTTATTTCTTTTCACAGAGTTGTATGCAACTCGGTTCATTCTGTAATTATCATTGCTGTTTTCTCCATAAATTTGCACAGTAATGAAGGTGCTGTCAATGAAAAGGATTTCATTAATGACATACTATTCACACTTTTCGCATAAGAAGTAATCTAATAGCAATGCTCCCAAACTTATTAGCACATCCAGAGGGGCGCTTTGCAATGAAAAGAAAGACAATGATGGTATTTTGAAGCTGAGGAAGTGTATGCCTCAAGAGGAAAAAGCGGCACAGTTGTATGAAGAGACATTCCACTGGTCAAGTTATGACTGAAATAAATCACACAGAATCTTGAAAAAGATAATTCCGTTTAATTTTTAAAAGGTACTCATATACCTTTTAACTATCTCTACATGCACTATGCACATAGTAGAACCAGCTGCCACCAACGGAATCTGGATTAAAAACTTGAAAATTAAAATTAGTAAGTAATGAAATATCAAAACATGATTAAAAAATATATCTCATAGTACTGGATATTAGATTTTCCGATACCAGGGAGTACTAAGCATATGGACGTATGTGGTATGGCGGTACAGTCCCAGTTAGTATCATTCCTAATGAGTGACATACTTGCTGAGAGATTTGGAAACCATCACATTGTTTTCTGTTCTTGAGCAGCCATGTCCTCCCTCAAACGCAGTTTTTCTTATCTACCTTAAAGCGCGCGGTTGCCATTGCCATGGCAAATCTGAAGAATAGAAGTACAGTGGCAATACTTTATAGCTGTTCAGAAAAATGTTTTAAAAGGACAAATATGGCTCTACTATTAACTATAATAACAGTAATAATAATAATAATAATAATAATAATAATAATAATAATAATAATAATAATAATAATAATAATAATAATAATGGTCCACCTCATCTATGTGGGGGTAGAGTGTGTGTCTACCCCACATTCAAGAGGTACAAATTTCGAATCTGGATTAGGGTGAGTTACTAGCATAGGGCTTTTGCGGGTTTTTTCCTTATCCTGAAAGACTGAATGTCGGGTAACCCAATATGTAGAAGTACCCGGACTCACTTGAAAAAACCTTCAAACATTTTGTTCATTCACCTTCTGATGTAAAGAACCCAGTTAGACCTAAAAAAGAAAGGCGGTCATTATATATGCACTATGCATGTCGCTCTCTTCGTTCCATAAAAGGGTTTGCATTCACAACAAATTTCGAAGCACTATTCAACACTGAAGGATATAGGTATATGTACATATCTGTCATATGCTAAGAAATAATATATGTTTCAGCTGGTTTCGATTTCTTAGACGTTCTATGTTTCGCGATAAGTTAGAATTTGTTGCAGCTCAAAGCAGATAAACAGTATCGCAGGTGTTCGTATTAGGATGGCGGGCGGAGCTCTTCTAGCTCGGCACGTGCTGAAGAAATGAAAACGACTCGTCACCCGCAAGCACCAGGGTGGAGAGGAGATATTTCACAGCGACATTTGTCTCCATGTGTGAAGCGGAACAGTGACAAATTGGACGAGGAGAAGGGACACGGGAAGAAAGAATGAAGCGGTGAAACGTCGGCGACAAGAGCGCGTGCTTGAATTGACCTCACTCGGCCTATTGTGCCACGGATTCTACCGCTTAGCATTTGTTGCGAGCCTACCTCCCTCCGTTTAGACAGTGTAGTGTGGTTACACCATTTCAAAACTTTGAACTGGGGGAAAGATTTCAACCACTCAGCATTCACTGACACCTCCTTTCTCCCTATGTGTTTATGATGTACCGTAGAGATCTAAGATTATTCAACGTGTATACTCTAAAGTATACGGAAAAGTAGGATTAAAAGGAGAAGTAAGCGAAAATTTCAGAATAGAAAAGGAGTAAGGCAAGAGAATAGCCTTTGTCCGTTATCGTTTGTAGTAATTGATGTCAAATAATTAATCATTGTAAGAGAAATAAAATACACGAGGTGGACAACTGAAACTTAATTCCAGTATATGTAAAATCACTGGTGTATGCTGACAAAATTTTAGTAATAGTACTGATACCTAGGACTCACAGTTAAGGGTAACAAAATGGGAAAATACACTGGAAGAGAGGTATGAAAATAAGCTTAACAAATGTTAAAATAATGAAGGTTATATATATAAAAGTAGAGTAACATCCAGAGAAATGGAACATTGGAGAAAAATTGAGGAGAAATCAATGAGAAATAGGGTTAGAAATATATCCGTTAGAGGAAACTTAAACTTTGACCCACTAGTGGAACAGTAGAGGACAGTAATTCAAAATGGTGTGGTCACCTAATCAAACTGGATCAGCGTAAAACAAAATAGGTATTTGGAACAAGGCCCGAAGGAAGCATAAGACGTGGAAGACCGGGAAAGAAATGGAAACAATACATTGATGAGTTAACAAGAGATAGATGTATCGAATTGATTGCGTTGTCTCTTAGCGTCTGGGCATGAAAGAGCGGAAATATTGCCAAGAGAGAGATCTATCGGGCTGTAGTTTCTTGTACGTGACATAAATCCAGGACACTAGACCACCAGCTTTACTCCCCTTACCGAGCAATCCATGCTAAGAATTTATGGTACTCTTAACTGTGACACTTCTATAGTTGCCATTAACTTCTAGGGACATTTCAACGGGTTTAATTTGAAATTCGGCTATTAGCTTGTTGAAGCTCAACCTTAGATTCGTTTTTATTATTTTCATTTTTAATTAAACATTCGCTCTTGCATGCATACATTTCAGATTCTGAATGGGCCCGGGAATGTTTCTCATTAAATAAAAATTCCTATTTTCAGCCAGAAATTGAGCCTAACACTATAGTCAGAACTAGACCTTAGGTACAGTAACACCTTATTTTGTATTGAAATAGCAAACAAATTAATGCCTTGTCGATACATTTAGGTTATAGCTATGTAGATATTTCCTCTTTTGCTGAAAATAAAACTTTGAAGCACTAAATTTAATTAATTTCTCTCTCCTTTTGCTCTCTGTTTTGTAATTTTATATCTCAATCCTGCAAATCGCCTTATCCTATCTCTCAAAAGGGGAACTGGAATTGCCTTTTTGAATTCTTAAAATAGTAATTTTCTTTATTATACCTGTAAGTCTTTCCAAGTAAGTCTAAATGTATTTGTTCTCAAAGGGCTCTTTCAGGTATTATAATTATACGGTGATTCCATTTGATGTATTAAGTTCCTTTAGAGAAGGTTTCTTATTAAATAAACTCAATTAAAGAGGAACTTACAGAGATTATAAGTTGTACTCCAATTTTCTAAGTCCAGCTGCTATATGGGTTATTGTTCTATTTTGGCTTAGCTCGATTTTTGGTGTTAGTGTCCTAAGGTACTTATTACGATACAGTATTGTGAAAATTCTAGAAAGAGACCGAAGCCCAACATTGAGTATTATAATAAGCTATTAAGATGATTTGCTGAACTAAGAGCAATGTTTAAAAAAAAATGTTCCAAGAAAAATGTGAAAATATTACGAGGTAGTAAACTGACCACGAAAAGCCAAGTTCATTGTGGGCACAGAATTCTGTGTTAAAGGCTGAATTAATTTTGAACTAGGAAGTGGATATAAGCGCATTGTACACTATTTTTAAACGAAAAGATATGTAGTTATGTTCCAAAAGAGGGCATTTATAGATTCCTACTGGAACCAGAAATAAATGGGATGGCTCAGGTGGTTTCGTCTCCGGTCCGTATCCGGGAGGTCCGGGTTTACTTCCCGTGGCCGCCCTACCTGACCCATGGGATTCATCGGGGATTTCCCCGGGTAGGTTTCTTGAATTCCCTGAATTTCCTGTCCTAACATTTCATTTCCATTGTCCTTTCATTCACCGTTCTAACGTTGGCTTCCTTCAGGGTTGGAAGTGTCGGCGATGCTGGTCGGTGCGGTGTGGCAGGGAAAAACGATTCTCTGAGTAAATATCTCTGTTCTCCGATTTCTTCTGGTTGCCAGGATGCCTATGTTGGACCCTATGTGGGGCGAGGGACCTCGGTCTACCTGCTTTAATCTGGAAACTATAGAGACGCTGTCACTGCTGTGAAGTTTCTCCTGGTTCCAGCCGCCCGGTGCATTCTTGGCGGCCCCCGCTTGTGAGGTACAATAACCTCAGGTTCAGTGCCGCGTCCACTCCGACCAGTGTCCTGGATGCAGATCACAAAGGTCATTAACATTAATGCTCATGAACGTAACTTTAACACATTTGTAATTTTGGACTCGGTAGTCGAAAAACTGAAAAACTTAAGGGGAGTAGGTAGTGTTAAATGACAACAAAAAAAAATGTCTTTTCTGTTGTGAACGGAAAAAAATTATGTGATTCTTTCTGATTCAAAATATATATGGTTTACTGATCATTAAACATTTTCACTGCTAACATATTTTACGAGAGAAACGCCTCCTTACAGAGTTAACGGGACACTGGCAGAAAATTGAAAAAATCCGAAATTTATTTTTGACCAATAATATTTGGCCATAATTTTGTGCATTCCAAGATTAAAATGGTGTTTATACCTGCCCCGTCACCATCCAGACATGTATACCACCGAATATTAAAGCTAGGCCCTCCCCGTCCTAAACCACAGGAGTCTGGCAGCGGCTGGCGTACCGTGAGGTTGTCTGCCCGCTGTGGGTGTAACCGGCTTGTACTAGCGAGAGTTTTTTTTTCCTTTCTTTTTTTTTTTATTTGGTGCTGCTGCATATAGCTACAGTTTTAGTGTCGGCGCGTACACCGGTTGAATTGGGTATTCTTTTCATACCTGTTTTCTGAGTCTTCAACGGTAATCAAGGCAGTTTACAAACGTGTAAATACTATCAAAATTCAGTTTGATACAACAGCTAGTAAACCCAGTGTATTAGAAATCCACCAGTGGCTAGTAAACTTCTTGGGGCTGCAAGCAGATCAAGTGGATACTCTCCAGCTTCATACCAGAGAAAGAGCGATCTATGTGAAACTGATATCAGCGGTATCATATGATAATCTTCTGGCTCGTTATAAGCATGAACAGCATTTTACGTACGCCTCCGGAGAAATCACAAACGTGAAAATTACACCTGGTGACCAGCTTTGCAAGAGGTGAATATTTGTAATCTGGACTTCTTGTATGGCTTCGATTACGAGACTAATCTTGGACCTGAGGGTACTCTTACAGCAATTGTTTACCGGCAAGGACTACATGTACACAGCTTTGAGTACCATCCTTCCGGCAAGCTATTTCGGCCATATTTGAGAACGTTACTTTAGTGAGTATCTATGCCACTGCTGGTAATAATAAAAGGAAACAAGGAGACGATTTTTTTCGGCAAGATCTCCTGTCGCATATGCGGCTAAAGTTCACCGTGGAGCTTTCAGTGGGTGTATCACCTTGCAGCAATTGGTGGAACAACTGAGCCTGAGAGACACCTGGGAGCATCTGCACGGCGACGTAGTCCAATTTACCTTCGTGAGAGAACCATCAGCTTCAAGGCTGGACCGTATGTATGTTTCGACTGAGCTGATACCACGCATTCATCACACGGAAATTGTGCCTGTATCCTTCAGTGAGCATAGTGCACTCATTCATGCTATTCAAGGTCGGGTTACGAGCTGCAGTAGAGGCAGAGGTTACTGGAAGCTTAACTGCTCCTTGCTTACGGACGAGGAAGTGTTATCGGATTTCCGAGACTGTTGGTCCCGCCTGCGGGAATCCTTTCTGCTAGCACCGAATAAAACCTCTTGGTGGGTGTGTAAAGCCAAACCTGTACTACGATCCTTCTTTCGAGCTGCAGCTTGCCTAGAAGGGAAACCATGGAATTTTATCTCCAAGTCCTTCATGAGCTTCACGTACGCCAGCAGCAAGGTGAAGATGTACAACAACTTGTGAAAGGCGTTAAAGAACACATCAAGGCTCGAAAAACACGCGAACTACAGGGGAATTTGGCTACAGTGTATTCGGCGAAGATAGTGCATGGGGAAAAGGCCAGCTTTTATCATCTGGCAAAGGAGCGCAAACATGGTCGCCAGAAGCTTATCACGCAACTAGATGTGGGTGGGACCCGAGTTTCCACCAAAATAGGAATTCTTCAAGCACTACAAGACTTCTACACACAACGATTCTCAGGACCCACAGATTACTCCCACACCGCAGAGAGGTATATGTCCGACTTTGTTCCAGTTGTCCCGGAGGAGTTGCAGCAGGATTCGATACCAATTGCGGCATCGGAGTTGTTGGAAGTGATTCAGGCATCCAAAATGCATGCATCCCCTGAACCTGATGGCCTGCCATATGAATTTTACAAATACTGCTGGCCTTGTATTCGGAAGGAAGTGCTTCAAGTGTTACAGGAAATGTGGGATGCAGAGAGCGTGCCACCCACTTTTGCGGATGGTATAATCGTGCAGATTCCAAAGAGACCAGACACCACAGGATTTCAGACCAATCACATTATTGAACTATGATTACAAGTTATTTGCAAAAATCATTGGTGCTCATATGCAAAACATACTCCCACATATGATTAGTGAGATCAAGGTTGCATTACATAAAGAAGCGACCATTCACCATACGTTGGCCGCTGTGAGAGACTGTATATTGCATTGTACACAGGAAGAGAAGTCTGCCGCTATCATAAACTTAGACCTTGAAAAAGCCTTGGGCAGTGTTGTTCACGAGGGGCTATGGAAACGATTGGAGATTTTGAACGTGCCTCAAAAGCTTGCAAACCTAGTGAGAGCTCTGTATGGTGTTGCGTCCTCCAAAGTACTCTGCTTGGATTTTTAACGGCGGCTATACCGGTTAATCGCTCCGTTCGCCAAGGTTGTCCCATGTCGAAGATATTGTTCGCCCTGTAGGTTGATCCGTTGCTTCGACTTGAATAGATGTGCATGGGCAGCGACTTGCGGTGCGAGCATATGCAGATGATGTTACTGTAATGGTTATCACACACCAAGATGTTCTTCGATTGAGGGGCTGTTTACAGCACTATGAGAATAGTACTGGCATGACATTTCATTTGCGGAAGTCTGAGATATTAGCGGTTGGCATACGGCCTACAGATACCTCAGTTTTAGGTATTCCTGTTGTGCAGCGAACAAAGATTTTGGGGATCTACTTTAGTGACAATGTGTCAGACATGAGGGAGTACAATTGCATATCTCGCATTAATGTCTTACGTGCTGTCATGTATAGTCAGAAAACACGGTTATTGAATTTGATACATGTTTTGCTTTGAGCAGAAGCTGGTTCCTTTCTCATGTTTTGCCATCGACGAAATGTCATTGCCAAAGAATTGAACAGGTAATGGGTTATTTTATTTGGACTGGGAAGCTCTACCGCATTGCGCGAACCCAACTGCGTCTCCCTAAGGGCCAGGGCGGCTGGGATTACTGGATATGGCTCTACAGTCCCAGGCATTGATGCTTAAACTACTTCTGTTTGCCTTTGATGATCAAGGTGACCCTGTGGATGTTGTATTACAAAAACAGTATGCCTCATTTTGGACTCAGGGTGAACGTGACAAGATTCCCCAGCTGTTTCATGCAACGTGCCATGCTTTCAGTGCATTACCACCGGAGAAGGTTGCTAGTGGTGAATTTCGTTCTGTGAAGAATGTTTGTGCTTCTCTTCGGCAACCTGTTGCTGTTACCCCACATGTCCAAGTAAAATACCCACAATTGCCTTGGAAACGTATTTGGAGCTGTTTTAGTATTCCGCACATTAATGTGGCCTGGAAGCGGTAACCTATGAGGTGGTTAATGAAATTCTTCCTACGGCAGATACATTTTATCGTCACCGAATGGCCTTTTCCAGCAACTGCCCAATTTGCCATGCAGCGGATTCGCTTTCACATCGATTGCTCGAAAATACTGGTAAAACAACCACATGGACTTGGGTTTTGGAAAAATGTCGCAATTGGATTCCTGGCGGTTGGAACCCTACACCAATCGCCATCTTACATCTGAATCTGCCGAAGCTGAATCCCCCATTACACACTTCCCTTATTTGGTTGTTAATGGGTACCTTGAAATGGCTACAGACGTTGGACAACCCCGCTGAATGTAGGCTGCCCAAACTAAGGCAATTTTTCTACACTGAGAGATGGAAACTGATCCAGAAACGCCAGATCGCAGCTTTCCAACCATGGCTCCTAAAAATACTACACACTTGATATTTCCTGCATCAAATCATTCCTAACCTGTAACATAAACACTTACAAAGAATAAAATAAATTTAAAAAAAGTTGATACTGTTAGTTAAAAAAAAAGTTCACAAAAGTATCTTTATTTTCTCTAGCAAAAAAAAAAAAAAATAAAAAAAATGAGTGGATTTAATGTTCCAAGCAAATATAAAAAAGCAAGGTTTCCATACCAGGAGTGCCATTTCAGTTATTACAGGCAAATTATAAATTAAAAAAAAAAAACACACAGGCGGGATAGTACCCCGCGGGCCACCCCATACCCCACCAACAGCATATTTCCGGCCGTGAAATAGAGACTGTTTTGGCGGCAGAGTGCAGTTTGATTTGGACCAAATGACTTGCAGTTTTCCCTCGCTTTTATATTACTCGGAATTAGTGTAAACAATCCGTGAGAGTTGACACATATAATTGATTTAAAAATTGCTGCAGGAGAATTTGAAAATTTACAACCACTGACACCTCCAGTTTGAGTTAATTGCGGCTATCTTCAACTGGGATTATCTCAAAAATACTTTTTTGAAAAGTATGTTCCGTTTTCTTCAAAACTATAAAAGCTATGGCTCAAATTTTGCACACTGGTGTGAGATAATCCATCACATACACTGAACTAGTTATACCTTTAAGTGTAATTGATTTTTCAAAAAATGAAGATACTGCTTAAATAAATTAGGTATAAATTTTGTTACAGACAATAACATTTTTAAATCATAAATATTACAGATAGCTTAATTCCCCTAGTTCAGTGGTATAATTCAGAATGTCTTTATATGCAGTAAAATTTTCAGTTTCCTGCTACAACTGGTTTCTCAGAAAAGGAAACATAAAGATGTTAAAATTTTGCCATTTATTTAGCAAACTATTTTGTGAAATTAAATCTTTTTTCAGATAAACCATAAAATTTATGATTATACAGTAATTTTTTATAATGATCTGTAAATTACAGCCAGTTTTTTTTTTTTGTAGTGTTTAACAGCCGCTTTTACTCTGGTACCGCAGGCGATGACACTCTTGATACATGAAGATGGAGCCCCGGTGGAATGAGATGGCAGGGGAAACCGGAGAACCCGGAGAAAACCCGCCCCTGCGCCGCTTTGTCCAGCACAAATCTCACATGCGGTCGCTTGGGATCGAACCCGGGCCGTCTACAGCCAGATAAATTCACATATCTTGGGTTAGCTCTATGTGCATATAATGTTCAGACTGCCCACTCCTCTTAATACTCTTCAAAATCGACAGAAAACGATTGGTTACACTAAATTGCCTCAAACCACATCCAAAGTTTTGTCACCGAACGTAATGTCTCTGGAGTTAGTCATTTATATTTAAAGATTTTCATTTGAAATGCAACACAGACAAAAGTGTCAGCATATAATACAGTTATTTTCTGTAACAGCAGAAAACAGTGCATTTAAACGCAAACATCACCATGCAAGAATATTATTTCACCGAAGCCTAAGTGCAGAGCTATCTGAAGTAATTAATGCGAATGACTAGAACAATTATTGCAGAATGACACATCAGCGTGTTCATTCAGATATGCTGTAATGAGGAAACATTAATTTTCTCACGGTTAATGCAGGGAATATTCAGTTGAAAGAACAAAAAATAAACAGAGAAATAAATTACTAAAAAATCTGATGTGTTACACTCACATGGCTTTTTCTAGCTGTTCTACAAACTTCTTACACAAGATTATTCTTCTTGCTAATTGAGGTACTCATTAGCACAATGTTCTTATTACGTAGTTCCTTATAAGTAGGAAAAAAATAAGGGAATACACTAGGCTAAAGCCATAGTCGAATGTTTTAAAAGCTATCGTTATGCGATTGTCATTACAAATCCCTTCTTTTCTTAGCCAGGAGTAGAACAAAAGAAAACCGCACACTTCCGTCTGAGAAAAGTATAAGGACTTCTCAACTGAAACTAATAACACTGAATACCTCGAAAACTGTAAGCTCCACGAGAAAAATGTATATGACATAACTTGTGTATTTTAACAAGACCTACATTTTTTGTAGGGTAAGTTTTTGTCTATCTCTTACGGTTTACTAGTTATGCCAAATTAAGCAAAATTCATCCAGAAAAAACAAGTCTTTAGAAGCCATTCCCAGACAATTCAAGATATACATATTATTTAATCAGGTAAATGACTTTAATATACAATATTTTAATCAAAATCGTTGGAGCCATTTTTAAGAAAATAAAAATTTTCGAAAAAAGTTCCACGTAAAAGGTAGTTTGGGGTAGGGGGATTTTTCTCAAAATCTTTGTGTCGCATCCCTGGAGGATACTCAACTTAAATACCAAGTTTGGTGCTTTACTGACTTTTCGTTTTTGAGTTATCGTGTTCACAGCACACGGACCTTTTTGTGAAAAATGGACCCTAAAACATATATTTCCAGTGAAATCTCGGTATCTAATTTATGGGTGGAATACAATACTTCTCTATTCCTATGTACATTGTACATAAGGAGCTAGAGAAAGTAAAAACGGAACACATATATATCTTTTCTTTTCATATATTACCGGTTTTGTGCACATAGAGGTATAGTAATTGGCGTATTTATTACGGAGTAAATTTCTGAGGGTTTTGTTATTCGTAAATTGAATTAACATTTAAAGCCTCTTTAGGAAAAGGCGCATTCCAAATCGATATACCCAGACTTTAGATGAAAGGGGCGTTTTTCGGCATTACAGTACGATATTGTCCTGATTCCTTTATATTTATTGCAAGAAACAGGACACTTTCTTAGAGAAGCTTAATTGTGAGACTACAGATTGAAAAGTTAGCTATAATATGAAGCAAAATTCGGTTAATTGGTAGTAAACAATTGTGAATGAGTTGGCAAAATAAGCAAAAGGGCTATAAATGGGTAAAATTTATGTGTTGAATTGTAATTCTTTACTGCTATACTAAATTTCAGAGAAAATTTGAGTTCCTTATAAAATATCTCTATGAAAAACAGTTATAAATTGCTGTATATGAAATAAATGTGGTTAACGGTTTAAATGAAATGTTTTTGTGTACGGTTAGGTTAAATCTGGCCGCAAATTTGAATTCCTTACGAAAATTCTTTCTCGAAAATATATGTAATTTGCTGCTAATTAACAAAGGTATGAAAGGATCAAAAGTGTTTTATATATATTGGATTGCTACTGGGTACAAAGAGGTTAAATATGATGTAACCTTCATATTCTTCCCAAAATCCAATGTTAAAAACATATACATTTCACATATTTTTCTGTAAATGATAAGAAATCACAAACAATGCTGAAAAGCTAATTTCATTATTCAACTTTTTATTGTGATTTAATCTGATGGTAAATTGAGATTCCCACGAAATTTTGGGTAGATTTTCTTATAAATTTGTCCGTATTCGCGGATTTTGAAAAATTCGATAGCAGTGATTTTGTATTAAAAAGGATTTATAGGTGATTGACAAGCTGTTTACATGCAACTATCGTGGAAAATCTGTGTTCTTATTACTGTTGATTTTTTTTATTTTAATTGATCAAAGAATTAATTATAAAAAGCAGGGCAATTAATTTCATATTAATTTGATATGATGTATTACTAAATGGTACGTGTACGACTGATGTTTTAGAGCGTTTACGCTCATAAAATGCAGAGATTATAATTTTACTTATAAAATGAGCAGTTGATGAGAAGGGATAGCATCTTTGGGACCGATGGCGAGACAGAAGTTAGCGCAGCATGCTATATAGTTGTGATGAGTTGACAATGCAGTGTGCAAGAGGTGGTAGAAGGAAAGTAGGGCGGTGGTTGCGAGGTAGACTAGCAGTTTTCACTAGCAGTGGAAGGCGATTGAGGTTGGACGAGTGGTAAACATAAAAACCACTGATTTACGGGAACTAGAAATTTTAATATTTTCATACATTCAATTGCTGTTGTGCTACAAGTCATCAGCATCATTATCCGTTTAATTTTCTCTCAAGATATACAGATTACAATGCACTAAACATACATTTGTAACGTCTCAAATATGAACCGTTTCCGATTGGCACGTAAACAGGCTTTGTATTACGAAAAACTTTGCTCCATATCAGAAGATGTGATTGGAGCAAAACAGAAATAGAACACACCCTCAACTATTCCATCACAATTATTTGGGAAGCAATACCACATTTCGTATTTCACTCATTATTGAAAATCCTTCATGTTTTGAAAGTACTGTGGTTTTTTTTTTTTTTTTTTTCACGCGGTCTTTAAACAGGCGTCACGAGTCTCTGATTATTGCTTGAAGAAGTTCGACAGCTTTCAGGGCTCGAGGCATTTCTAAGTCAATGTTTCCAAATAAATGTTCGTATCTGCAATGTTCTTCTGTATGAATTGCAAACCTTGAGGCAATCCATTTGAAGCAGAGATTTTACAATCTTGATTGAAGAGCATGCACTACCATCAAATGCATTAATTACCTGTAAAACATTATTGTAATATACAGATGGTTGAGCCACGTTCCACATCGCGTTACTACAGGCTGTTTACATGCGGAGCGTGCAGTCGCCAACGCAGGTCAGTCTCTACTCGGTAGGTATGCAACTGGTATGCACATGTGTCTCGCTATCGGTCCCGAAGATGCTATCCCTAATAGTGAGTAAACAGGCCAATTAGCACTAAAAATCCTAAATATCTCCAAACACCGAACATTTTCTACCCCTTCACTCATAATAATACTTTAAAATACCACTTTTGTAGTATCTACTTTTACTCTTTCCCAAGAACATATATGTACCAGATTTTATCGAAATTGGCAAAAGGGTGTTGGAGTCGATAAGGAGCATACATAGACATCCGCATTTTGAGTATTTTTGATTCTTCTTATTCATCTTCTAATTATTATCTATTAATACTGTTGAAAATACTCTTTGTATATAATGATAATATTGCTTATGATATTTCGGAAAATGGAGCTAAATTCATGAATTTTGCTAAAGGGATAAGAAGCTTAGTTGTTTGTCACGTACGTGATTTGTTCAACGAAGAAGGTTTTACAGTTCAGTTTGTTTTTGTATATATATATGTGTATATATATATATATATATATATATATATATAAAATGTCCTAAAGAATATACCTACCTCAACCTATTTCCATCCTGAATGTACGTAGAAATTGTAAAGTAGTAAACAGCACTGCTAATGTCCCCTAGATGAAGAAGACGAATAGGTTCGTAAACAAAGAGATAGGTATTTCATAATTAGCTCGTAACCATTTCCTTTTGCTCATGGACACTTTTTTTTAGAAACGCAGCATTTTTCAGCACTGTGGCTCAGATTTATAGAAGTACCCATTCCACAGTTTCAACTCCACTCCCACCCATCTGACAGTTGTTCTTGTCTAGTCCCTTGAGGTGAGTCCGACTCAAGGTAAAACACTTTTGTAACGTATTCAGTAACTCGCCATGTTTTGTAAAGTTTTATGGTCCAATTTATCTTTGGAGAGGCCAGAAGCGGGACTTACTGACTCACAACATCCACAACCTGTTCACCACTAGACCCTGCCTCCAAAAGGAGGTAGCAAGGTTTTGCGGTTATGAAAGATCTAAAAGATTTTGCCGAGCTTGCCACTAGGAGCAAGATCAAGTCGCGCAAGATGTCTTGGGCGATGGAAGATCACTACGGTACATATTCGCTTTTCTGGCGCATTTACCAGTACAAAGTAGGTGTAACAATATGGCAAGCGATTTGTCTTTGTACCTGCTTAAAGACGGTTGTATGTTTCCCGTGGTGCTATTGGCGCGGGTCGGTAGTGCTGGCTGGATGGTCACCCATCCAAACAGTGACAGGGTCTGATGCTGCTTATGTTTGCCAACTGCTTGAGGACTGTCAAGTAAAGCAGTGCCACTTAGCGTGGAGAGAAAAAAAGGATTGGGGTTGATGGGTAGGGGGTAGCAAGTGTGCAGCGGGTCGGCGGACGTGAGGACGGTCACCCATCCAAACCGTGACCAAGACCGACGCTGCTTGACTTGGCAGGTTGAGATGTTATGGGGAAGAAGCGGCAGAAAATACCAGCCGAAGGCATCCTTAGGTTGCCCGTAGCAAATGCGTTTTCTGGGCCATGTGTGGTCATAGGGTGCGGTGCACGCTTTGGGAACATTGTGTGAGCTCTTTCTCGCACAATATCCACCATGATTGGTATGCCAGATTGAATATAGAGGATGTAAGACAGGAATCTACAGGCTGTGCCATAGATCTTCCTGCCCTGTTCTGCACGACCTGCAGCCTGCCGATGATAAAATAAGCCATCGAACCCAGACCTCACAGTTGTAGATCTTGCCGCACTTTCGTACTAAAACTTTATGTCAGTCTGAAAACTCTTGACATTAAACTGCGTGATTAGAGAAGAGAAAAATACTGTAAATCGTGAAGTCGCAACTTCGTACAATAACTTGAGGACTCCATCCACCTGGAATGCATTCTTAAGCACTTGGAACTACAGTAATTCCTAAAGATACTAGAAATGCGAGAAGAAATTCGGTTTTGGTAAATTCCGCCTTTCCTACTCTGGAAAGGTTTTAATTTTTTTCTTCTTTTGTGACGTCAATTTTACTCTGAAGTAAGTAGAGAAGTAGGACTAAGGTGACATTAATTTTTTAAAATATTAAGATACTATGTTGCGTCTCAGAATTTGTCAGTAACGAGGACGGAGAACCGGAAGGGCGGAACCACTAGAAATCAACCAGGGACCTCCCTCTCACGAAACCAGCAGCATAACAAATGCTCACGAATTTGATTATAACGGTAGATTTTCGCGATAAATAATCCTGAATTGCATGCAATTACGCTCCGAGAATATCTTAGTTGGTACGATCATCTCAAGAATTAACGCCTTTTGACCCTGGTATTAAAATGTACGCACATCTAAATAAAATCTCCCTAAATACAAGGTCAATTTTGTTTTCGTTTCTGGATCTTTTCCTGCATTCCCTTCTGTAACTTTCTTCACAAATTTAAACGCATCACATGCTGTTTATAAAAACTGATTGTACTCGTGTCATACGCTAGCAAACAGCAACCAATAGTTAAAGCGGGTTTCTTTTTCAAGCTAACTTGAACCTCTGGACCAGAATATAATATTTTCCCACTGGCATAGAGAAATAATTACCTAGTTAATGGTAATCTCATAATTTTTGATATGTGAATGGCCTACACTTGGATGGAAAAATATGGTGCGTTTCCTAGATCATAATGGTATTTTTTCTTATGTAATATTTGCCCAATTATCTAAATCTAGGTACCATCTAGGCTGAATTAAGCCACCTTGAATAAAATAATAAGGAACATGTACCAGTGAGCAATGCCAAATTGGGTTTGAAGCAATAAGTTAAGAAAAATCCTATCTTAACGATTCTACGAGATATTTCGATGTATCGAATGCCGTTGATAGAAAAGTGAACGAGAAAGAGACAACTATTGAGGAGTCCATCCGTCTGGAGTGTAGATTTCTGTCTCACGTTTGTTAATTTTGATAGCTTCTTTGCTTCACACGCGTTTAGATATGCGGTAAAGTATAGAATTCTGTACGACATGGTTTTCTGTAATTCACATTATTATTATTATTATTATTATTATTATTATTATTATTATTATTATTACTATTATTGTTATCAACATCATCAGATGATTCAAAAAATCAAATTAATTAAACGGAAATGTTTTATTCTTTACAACCACATTAACGGAAATTTGTTTGTAATAAATGAACAAAGTATTAGTTTGTTATTGAAAGAAGGCTCTCGCTAAGTGCATTTTAATGATTTTCAAGGTTTAATTACTGGTTTTGTGGATTTGAATGAATATTCGAATCTATCCTCTTTTTTTTTTTTTTTTTTCTACATTATAGCTACTCAACTTTATATACGAAGAAGGAGAAACAAAAGAAAGACTCGAAAGCTTATTTGTTTGGTGACAATACTTAGTTAATATTTAGCATCAATAATTTAAGATCATTATTACATTTGAATGTGATAGGGCGTACATTGTGGCGATAGGTTGCACTGTGCACATCCTTTGTGTTCTTTTCCGCCCTGCCTTCGCAAAAGGCCGATTACGTGTCATGTTATCATTCAACAGTGCTAGCAGGCCAATCTCAAACTTAAGCCGGACCAATCACATAAGCGTGGCATCGCAAAGGGTGTGGAAAGCATTCAGGATTTTCAAATTCTGTGGCGGTACAGCTCGCAAGTGGAGTGAGCCTTCCAACCCGACTGCCGGCCTCGTGCACATTAAGGCACGGCAAAGATGGACGAACATTCAACTGATACGGGGACTGCGCGATAAAATGTAATACCCGCAAGACGATGCAAGCAACGGGGTATAATATAACTATGCGACATGCTACAGAGAAGTTTAGGGGGTTCGTTTCTCGGTAGATATCAGTTCTAACGACATTTGGTAATTCTTTTTTCTTAATTTAAAATTCTGTATATGAGTAATCAAAACACTGCTTTCACTACTACGAGCCTACACTAAGTAGGGGAAGTAACGAAATTTCACTAAATATATCTATACGTTTTGAGAGCCCCCCACAAAAAAAGAGTTGGAAAAACTTCCTTGTGCGAGCCTGTGTGTGTGCATACGCGCTTATGAGTAGTAAATTCAAAAAGGTAAAGTAGGTTAAATAAGAAAATTAATATTTAAGTTCAAAACTTCACCAACACAAATCCGCTTTACGTGAAGAAGCTGTCGTTGCTTTTTTTGCTTTTTAAGATAATGTCTCTAGCGATTTTGATTAAAAATGTCACGTAGTTAAGTTATTTTCTGACAAATGAAATGTAATGAGATGCATATTTTTAGCTTTCTACGAGCAGCATGTTAAATCCATTTTATGCTGATTTTAAAATATTGTGTAACTGTCTCAAATGCAAGCCACTCTCTTCACTCTCTCTTTCTATCAATCTGACCCTCTCTCTTGTGTTCATGCTAAGAGGACAGAATTTAAAAGTCACCAAATAGAAATTACCAGTAACAGGGGATTTCGTTTTAGCTTATTACATTAAGTGTTCTGATACATACAACGAAATGTATAGCTGAGCAAAGAAGGCTAATCTGTATGAACAAGAAGTAGGTACAATAATAAGTTGTTGTAGGAATAGTTTGTAAAAGAGTCAGTTGAGAACCATTTTAATGTAACAAACTAACTCCTGAAGCACACGGTACATACTATTTGTTGCAAAGCACGTGCTTATTACTAACGATAGAATATAAACAAAGTAAAGTATAAGTTTTTTTCCAATAATATCGAAAACAAGATATACATAAAGTGTTAAAAGTAATTCATTTAAAATGTAATGCCAATAGACATACTGTGACTATGCAAAATAGAAAATATTGAATGATTGTTGTGTGAGAAGATATTGTGAACGCTTCTTGGGGGTCGAGATGAGTCTGCGCATCCTTGTCAGCTAAGTACTTCTAACAGTGGACAGAGCCATTAGTATGAGACAAGAGGGGTTCTAATATCGATGAGAAGTGCTGCGTACCACCCTTAAACACAGTAGACCATCTTTATGTTTCTAATGGGAAGGAAAATACATGCTACAAACTAACTGAGTAACAAAGGGAAAAAAATAGATAACAAGTATACAGAAGCTTTGTCTGTGTTTGGAATGTGTTCTCTTGGAAGTAAAATACCGCAATACATCGTCAGTAAACCACAAAATAAATGATAATTCTCAGACAATTTTTAAAATTACCTCTGTACAGAGGAAGCCAGAGAAACACTATAAACTGGAACCAACTATTAACGTATAAGCGATACTGCCTTTGTTTTAATATGTTCTTTAGTAGAACTTTGTCTGGTTCTCAGGTGCTATCCACGCAAGAGTTTATTCAATACAAAAGGGTAAATAACTTTCTTTATTAAATGAACTACTGTAATACCACGTTTAAGAATTATTGAAAACGGAAAAGGAGGAGGACGAGGCGGAGTGCGAGCAGCAACGTAGGTAGACGGCTAAGTCTCAATCGTTCAACTAATACTGTCATACACATGCTCCTAATTGATGCTAATATTATAAAGATAAAACAAAATTTAAAATGAATTGAGTGTTATGCATGGACGGTCTTTAACTGTAATAGTTCTCAGCGCCCCTTTCTATATTTGATGTGAAAGATTACTTCATTTGGTTCATATGCCTCTGTTTTAGGCTTGAGATTCTTTTATGTGCCGACACGGGACCACCGACCTTAGTTCCTTTCCGAAGGAAACCATGCTAGGTAATCCATCGCTCTTTCCCGGGCTTGAACTCGCGACCTCGGGGACCAGAAGCTAGCATGTTAATCCTAGACCAAAAATAATGACGAGGGAAACCTTGTGTGTGTTTTTGTGTATATAGTGTAATCTCAAAACACACAACTAATTCTGATAATTGATTCAAAATTGAAAAAGTCTGTTCTTCCCGAAAGTCAAAGGATATGTAATGTTTGAAAATTTTGAATACTGAGGAGCTCGACGTAGCTCTTTCACATTAAAATCATCAAATTTCAAATCCCTTTTGTTTATAACACCGTCACTGTCGAGTACACTGGCTAAGACCTCCGGCGACGATGCCGGTAGTCTGCCACTTGTGAATGCATAGGCCACTTCACCGGGCAGTTCCAACGCCCTAGCTATCCCAGGTGCAGGTAACCTACTGTGCCGTCAGCCCGGACAGCACTACCCTTCCAGTCTTTTTTTTTTTTTTTAATAAAATACAATTCTACAGTCTTGTCGGAAATCCGGCTTTCCCCCTTTTCCATTTTCCCAACATTTCTTTTGTTTTTCTGTTTGATTACCATTTTCTTTTTGCTTCTAGCACACAAACACACACACATGCACATTTACACACACACACACAAACATCCTTGCCCAAGGCGGTACTCGAGCCCACAGTCCCCTTGTCCACGAAGCACCAAAGTGAGGCACTTTAGCGAGCGCGGCCTTGGGGACCGGTACTAGTCTTGGTCGCCTTAGTACCTGCACCCTCAGCGGACGCGGAGACGGGGAATTTCATTCGGACCTCCATTCTGAGGTCCTGAACGTCGGTGCTCGTTTAGCTGTATTGGAAGAAATGTTCTCCAGTATCATCCAGAAGATCCAGAATTCGGATTAGCAGCATCTCCGGTGTTTTGCAGCGCTTGGTTGCATCCAGACTTCAAGGCACATCATCATCGTCGTAATCATCATCCCCTTCACAGCCTCCTCAGCTGGACTCCAAAGGAACGCTTGTTGTTCCATCTGAGCACCAGTCTTTCCTGTTGAAGTACATTGCTAAAACAAGATAAAGAGCATCTATAATGGAGACACCCTCTAAGAAACACTTTAACTTTCATGTTATTTCTAACTTCATGTTAGAATCTATTAGGCTGTAGTCAGGGCACCTTGTCATGTCGGTGGCCTAGTACATATTTTCCCCATCGCCTGCGCTCCCGTAATTTGTACGGCAGCATTGTGTCTTTCACTGACCAACCCAGATGCTAAATGGAATCACGTTATCTGTTTCTAAGGTTATACTTCACATTCCTGTTCCGATATTTCATCCGGTGGAGGTTTTCTAGTCTGTATGACTAGTTGGCAAAACTCGACATTCCGGGCTTACCTGGCCAGTCTATATGGTCCATTTTTCCTCCATTCGAGAAAAAAACAAACAAACAAAGCTAAAAAAAAAGGAAAGAAAAAATACACTGGGTACAGCCTGTATTCCATACCCAAAGTTATTACATTACTGTGTTACTCTTTCTCTTAGTATTTTCTCATCGCGTTCCTATTTATTTGAATACCAATATCAGGGGGTTCCTTTAGTGTTGGAACTGTTAGGTTAATCTGCTGTGCTAAAGGAAGATATTCAACTGTAGACATTCGTATAAACCACATTTCCAATTAAGAGTGCTGGTAAGCGAGGATTTGCTACCCTATATATGTCCGTTATTACTGAATTTGCAGTGAAAGAGCCACTTTTATGCGGACCACATGACGATTGGCTAATTTCTAATATTATGGATGGTCAAGAAATGTTATTTCTAAGCGGAAGAGCTAATGCATTAAACCTTAGATTCTATTTCACCATATGTAGAGCCTATGTATAAATAATACTGGTGATGATAATTTTATTAACATAAGAATCATTTAAAATATAATTTCAAAACCGGGTTTAGATAAATTGATAGCTTAAAGATATTAAATTTATGTATGAAACAGCTGACATCTGGTGAATGACTGAATGAAACTTGAGGTGTAAAAAGATATACGAAACTATTGTAAGTAAAATTTGATACCATTTATCGTTCTTGTCATTTATTTATATGTTTATATGTTTCATTTCTCATTTTTCGAATTTTCATAATTTGCTGGTTTGAAACGTTAGATATAAAAATTGTAAATAATACTGGCGCACTTTTTAAGAAACATAGACAGAGCGTAAGTAACCGTTTCAAAATCCAGAAATAGACATGAGTAGTTCTTCAGATTTTGGTGTGAGCTGCTGATAGTTAAAGACTGTAGCACACAAAATGTCACAATCTCAGGTTTATACGTCAGGTTTGACTTGTTGGATATCTGATTTTTTTTCTCAAATCAGAAAATCTTTCCTTTTTACAGCGACTACAACCAGTTTTGAGAGTTAATCAGTTTTAAACTGCTACTGCGTTTTCTTAAAGTACGGACCAAAGTTTTATAATAAAATGCCAGTGTTTCCATTAAGATTATTATAAAAACTATGCTGATATTACAACTTCGAAGCATATTAAGCTTAGAGTTAATATTTTGAAAACATTTTATCACATTCTCCTTAAGCTTTCAAGCACGGAACACTTCACTTACCAAACATCGTAAAATACTGAAACTCAGAAATAAAACTTTCAGGTGTGTTTTACAAAATATTAAAGAACGTTTAGATGTTTAATACTCATCTTTAAATCATCCAATAAATAACACTGGAGCTAATTATTAAAGTGAAACGTATGAGGGGTAAAAACAATGTGAAAGCTCATGTTTTCACTTTTTTGACAAATTTCGTCATATAATACATACCTACCTTATTTAGGCGAATCTTGCAACATTTTAAGGTGCTGCAACACCAACATTTTATTTTTTAAAGTTATTGTTAATTGGAATGCCCACTAAATCTTAGGTTTTTATGTAAACATGGAATAGCAATAAATCTTAGGTTTTTTATGTAAACATGGAATAGCAATAAATCTTAGGTTTTTTATGTAAATATGGAATAGCAATAAATCTTGTGGACTATTTGCTTTTTCTATAACAGCAGTGTGTAGTATAGCAGTTGGCATAGTTGGATTTGAACCACGGACCTTCTGGTTTCCGTCCAGTTGCTCTGATCACTGAGCTAACATGGCAATATGGCGGGTTTGCAATAAATTCTCCAACTGACGTCATTTTCCCGGTAAACCGCAAGCAGACCTCAAAGTATTTTGAGATGTCATGAAATGAGTCTGATTCTACCTCTTCAACTTCTGTCCTACACACGCCTGGTGTGAAAAGAAACAATTAATTCACATCAAATGACCTAACAGCTGGTTAACTATAAAGTTCGGGACTTATGTACTTACTAATTTGTAAATCGCCATTGAGCTACATCTCAAAACAATTTGAAATATTCTTGTGATTTGAATGGAAAAACGAGAATTTAATGCCGCGGCGGCATGTTGCCATGGTATCTCAGTGGTCAGAGCAACTAAACGGCAACCTTGAGATCTGTGGTTTACATCCCGGCTAGGGATTTTACTAGTCCATTATTTTGGATTGTCCTCTATGATATCTCCTAGACTATCTGCACTTATTTGTAATGCTAACTTTTCTTTGGCCTCATTCCTCTGCTGATCCTATTTTGAACTGTGAAAGGCGTGATTCACAGTGTCCACTTCTGTACAGTAATTACATTTATCATCATCGGTTTCCCCATTCTCTTTGCATAGTAACTGAATCTACCATGTCCTGAAAACACCTGAGTCAGGAAGTAATTCAGCTTTGGGTGCTTACAATTTAGCCATTTATTAATGTCAGGAATAATTTGCTTTCTCCAGTAGCCAACTAATGTGGTCTCGTGCCATCGCTATTGCTCCATCTCCAGTGTCCGCTTCCTTATATTAATATTTTCTTCATTAGAATTTGCGGCTCCTGTCTCATGTACAATCCCTCTTTCTTCCACTTGTAGATCGATTGGAAAAACTCTGCGATGACATACAAGGCTCTAGTTGATACCGTTCTATAGACGCATGCCACTCTAAAAACATTTTTCTTTGAACCCTGTCCATCAAGTCCCTATTAACACCTCTTTTGTAGCACAGGATAACCACAGGTGCGGCACTGAATACACTGCACTAATAGTAGTACCCTTTTCGTAGTTCGCGGACCTCCGTTATTTGGCATGTCATCCCAATGCTGATGCTTTCTCCTCGGCCATTTTGGTTACTATCCTGATATATTCTCCAACAACACCCTTATCACTTAGCATAACACCCAAATATCGTACTGCTCTGCTGGGTGTAACCGTGGCATCTCCTATGATGAAAAACATTTCCTTACGCTTCCTGGGGTTTTTTAAAATCACAATTTTGGTTTTTTGCCTAATTATATTAATGAGATATATCGATATGTCTATTTGTTGTAATTCCCTGATTATTAGCCTCCACATTGCAGTACTAAACGTATTTTCACATCTAAAGTGATTATACAAACCCATTTATCTTTGGTCTCATTCTTGATTTTAAATACTGCTTCGATTGCTTGTGTGGTGTACTGGCCTTTCCTGAAACCACATTGTGGATTGGATAATTCCTCCCCGTGACCAACTCCCATTATCGAACCTTATCCTTAGTAGCCTCTCGTATAGCTTACTTATTGTATTCAACAAACAGAGCGGCCTCTACATAGGCTGATGGGTCTTGCGGCACCTTGGCTCCTTCTAAAAGTAAAACGAGTTACGCCACCTTTCACTGGAAATTCCTGTTTATTTATCTAATAAAGGCATTTAGAACACTTAGAATCCATTTTGCGGTTATTTCCACAACATACTTAACAGCTTCTGGGAGAATACCATCCAGGCCTGGTGCTTTGCCTGATTTCATATCGCGCGCTGCGATTTGCATTTCTTCCAAATTAAACGGCTTTATCTTCATATTCCTTATACTGTTCCCTAAATTATCCTCCCTTCTTGTGAATAAATATCCAGTTTCTTTTTGCAGTTTAATTGGCATCCTATTGTCAGCCATCCTGTAACTAATTTCTAACCTGTACCCCAGTTATCTTGGTCAAGTTCTTCACATAATGCTTATTCTTGGCTTCTTTGGTGACTCTAACTAATGCTTTTCTATTTTCTCTATATTCTACTCTCAGCTTTTCTGCACCTTGTTTCTATTCAGTCTTGCAAGCTTACGAATACACTTCCTTCTTTGGTCATCAATCTGACTGTTCCATCAATATGGAACTTGCGGTCTTCCCTTCCTAGGCTTACTTATTTGGCTAGTCATAGTCACTTCTTGTAGTGTCTTTATCATTTCATCCAGGTCGACTTCTTCCATATTGATATCTCTATTCTCTAGCTTCAACTCCATTATGAGTTTAATCACCTCCCAGTTGTATTTATCGCAGAGTTCTTATATTCCTTTCATTCCATCTTATTGTTTCCTTCATTTTAAAGTAAATAAGGCTATGGTCACTAAGTGGTTCCTTGTAAAGCACAAGCCAATTAATGCTTTTTTCAGTAATTTTCTAAGTGGAACATGTAGTATTCATAAATGACTCACAGGCCCCCGTCACAAAAGTTGGTTTAACTTCTCTGTTATGCACCACCAAATCCAAAGTTACAATTCCCTCAACCCAATAGTCCCCTCTGCAGCAGTGGTAGGAGGTCCCCATTGAGGTGACTTAATATTTAAATCTCTAATTATGATACGTTCTTCTCCTAATGATCCGCAATCCTGCATTAATGAACCCAAATCAGCTTTAAATTTGTCAAATTGGTATATTTGGTGAACTATAACAACCGCAGATCCTAAAACGTTTAAAATGGATACACATATATCCTTCTTCTATCCTTAGATTTGCCACCTCTAATTTTTTGTTCAAAAAAGAGCTGCTATATCACATCTCTTATCCTTAACCAAACTATTACTGGATTCACACTTTATGTTTGGTTCACTTATAATCATAATATCAATGTGCTTCTCATTTGCAATTGCACTTGTAATATCATGACTTCCTTACGATCTCATTAATTTAGTTTGCATAGTTCGAATACGTGTTATACTCATTAAACCTATTTTAGCCTCCTTCGTCTAATGCCCATGATCAGTTTCCTCTATATCGGTCATCTCATTTGATCCGTTCTATGTCCACAGTTCTTACATTTCATTCAGAAGGGTGTACTTTTGCACTCTTTGGCTATATGTCCCTTCTCTCATCAGTTTAAGTAGTATCCTGTTCTATCTTCTTTTACTTTGCATTGTTATGCTCTGTATCCAAATCCTAGATATCTGTACCGTATTATTGTTACTCCTTGCCTCACCTGAGAATTTAGCCATTCTATTCCAAAGAAGTTGCAGTAGTAGTAGTAGTAGTAGTAGTAGTAGTCGTAGTAGTAGCAGCAGCAGCAGCAGCAGTAGTAGTAGTAGTAGTAGTAGCAGCAGTAGTAGCAGTAGTAGTAATAGTAATAGTAGTAGTAGTAGTAATAGTAATAGTAGTAGTAGTAGTAGTAGTAGTAGTAGTAGTAGTAGTAGTAGTAGCAGCAGCAGCAGTAGCAGTAGTAGTAATAGTAGTAGTAGTAGTAGTAGTAGTAGCAGCAGCAGCAGTAGTAGTAGCAGCAGCAGCAGTAGCAGTAGTAGTAATAGTAGTAGTAGTAGTAGTAGTAGTAGTAGTAGTAGCAGCAGCAGCAGTAGCGGTAGTAATAGTAATAGTAGTAGTAGTACTAATAATAATATTAGTGGTAGTAATAGCAATTAGTGGTGGAGGTGGGTGATGGTGAGGGTGCGGTTGGGATGGGGTGGGAGAAGGGGTGGGGTAGTGGTGATTCCACATTTAATATTTTGAAAAATAAAAACGTTTTATATTGAAACCAGTTCGGTTAAGGTTTACTCTGGTTATGTACTGTGCGTAGATTAAATAGATAAGTATTATGGTTATATTTCAATAAATATAACGTATAATATATATTTCATTTGCTTCATAATCAATACAATATTAATAAGGTAATTCTTGTATTTGAATACTGACATGTTTCTCAGGGCTACTGAGAAACATCTTAGTTACGTGTATGAAAAAGGGTATAGAAGTATGGCGTTATCCCATAGGAAAGCTTACATCTTTGATAGTGTTAAATGCCCGCTTATACTACCATAGCACCACAGGTGATGAAACTGCCGATACATGGGATGAAGATGGAGCATCGGTAGAAGATAATGGCGGGGGAAGGTGGAGAACCCGGAGAAAATCCGCCCGCGCGCCGCTTTGTCCACTCAAATCCCACATGCGTTCGCTTGGGGTCGAACCTGACCCACCTAGATGTGAGGCGAGTGGTCTACCCTCTCGGCCATGGCGCGGCCACAAGCCTTACAGCTTACACTACGCAATTAGGCGATAATACATGGTTTTGAGATTGATAATTACCTACTAGTAGTAAAGTAATTTCATAAAAATCTGATGTTACACTCATATGACTTTCTTTAGCTGCTCTACAAACCTCCTACAAAAGATTATTCTTCATGGTACACAATGCTAATCGAGATAAATATCAGCAGAATGTTATTACTTAGTTCCTAATAAGTATAAGAGAATAAAGGAATGCGCTATGCTAAAATGATTGTCAAATGTTTTAAAAGCTATCGTTGTGCGATTGTCATTGCAAATCACCTCTTTGCTTGGCCAGGAGTAGAACAAAAGAAAAGCGGACACTTCCTGTCTGAGAAAAGTTTTAAGTACTTCACAATTGAAGCCAATAACAAGGAATATCTCAGAAACGGTTACCTCCACAACAAAAACGTAAAGGACATAAATTGTGTTTTGTCCTGATGTACATTTTTTGTGCAGTGAGTTTTTTTCTATCTCTTACGGTTTAGCAGTTCAGCAAAATTCATCCAGAATAAAGAGGCCTTAAGAGGCTATTTCCTAAAAATTCGAGATATACATTTTATTTCGGACATAAATAGCTTTAATATATGGGATTTTAATCAAAATCATTAGGGCCACTTTTAGGAAAATCAAAACTTTCGAAATTTTTTCCATGTAAAGGGTAGTTTGTGGTGGGTTAATTTTTTTTTGAAAATCTTCGTGTTGCATCCTTGGAAGATACTAAACCTAAATACCAAGTTTGGTATTTAACGGTCTTTTTGATTTGGGGCTATGCTGTCCACAGACACACACACACACACACACACACACACACACACACACACACACACACACACACACACAGACAGACACACACACAAACACGGACTTTTTTTAAAAATGTTTTTTTTCGGACACAGGGGACCCCAAAACATATATTTCCGGTGAAATCTCGGTATCGAATTTTTGGGTGCATTACAATACCTTCTCTATCCCTAAGTACATTGTACATATGGGGCTAGAGAAACTAAAAATGCTTCATGCAGGGTTATCGTTTCTTTATACACGGACCTTTGGATTCCAACTTGTGACTCAACTCTAGGGTTAAGTTTTAAAACCGTTACAGGAAGGTTTAACAATTTAAATTTTCTCTAATGTACTTTAAAATATAGACGTTACTAACGTGAAAATTCTTGTTAAACCGAGACAGAGTGAGAAATCTCCACAGCTTAGATTAGACATGGAAGGCTCTTTATTTATTTAATGTAAGTGTAGCTACGTGTGTCGTAAAACAGTCGATGCACGCTGAACGCAAAGCAAAGTAGCCTTTTAAACCTGCAAGGTCTGTTAAGTAATCCTAGATGTGTGTGTGTGTGTGTATGTGTGTGTGTGTTGTGTGTGAGTCTGTCTGTCCGTGTTGGAACGTGAGCAAGACAAAAAATAGAGGATGTGCAAAGAATGCCGCATGGCTATGTTGGTGTTCGGTGTACATGAAAAGAATGTAGCCCCTCTACCCCCTTTCTCTGAAGGGGAGCTTGCGGACCACCCCGCTCCGTACTTCTAAATTAATGTCCGATTTTACTTGTTCCCGCTTACCACACGTGTGCGCTTCTCACTAGATTTATAGCTTAATTCACTGTAACATTTTATTCCACTTTCAGCTCAAGATAGAGATGTGAACAGCACACATATAAAATACTAGCACTATAAAGTGTGTTTCGTGGGACGTGGTGCATCAATTGGCTGATAAGTTCTATTACTTCTATTTGCTTCAGCCTTCACTATACAGAGTGCTTCATCTAGTCCCACCCACGCAACGCAGTATAGCGTGTTACCTGTTAGCAGCTTTCTTCAAAGCCTTTTGAGGAATATATGTGAGATATTCTTAGCAAGAATTAATATCTTTAAGTACTTTTTGAAGGATTGCATTACATTAATTACGCTTATTACAGATAGATTTGACAGCCTGGAATCCGTACATCTATGCAACCTTATCTACATTCTTACACCGCCAAGATTTAATATCTACCTATCTTCACCCATAAGTTGAGCCTCACCAAAACAAAACCCAGGCGACCAGTGCACCATGATCTATGATGTAGTCTTCCGCCATTGGTTCCAAAAATATTGTTATACTTTCAGGACTACGTGGCGATTATACACGGCATGTAATGTTTTGAACCCTTATCCGGACAACTTAAACGGTGACCAGTATACTCTGTTATTTGTTAAAGGTGACAATATTGTTGGTTAAAACAAAATAAATGGGTGCACACATAATAATTTTAAAAGAAACAAGCGAAAAGAAAATGACAGTATCTGATAACTTACTTTCAGCCGCTTTTTACAAATTCCAACCCAGCTTTACATAAAGTGTTATAAAAACCGAGTCTTCTGAAATTGGGCGAATATATATCAGAATTAATTTTCTGTTTCAGTTTATCAACCGTTGGTGCTTCATTTTTAAAACAGAAATTGTGTACCGTTACGCGAATTGCATTCTTCACTAAATTGTCATTTTGCATTGCGTATTTCACAGAGACTTTGTTTTTGTCCCAGGTGAACCATATTTCCCGTTTCCCGTTTAATCCTTTTCTTTACGAGTACTATAAAACGTTTAGCCAAAACACTATTAATTTTACCACTTTTACGCGAAGTGCTGAATATTTCTCACAAAACCTATAATAAGTAATCAACACTGTTGTTTTTTCGCCACTAGTCAATGATATACCAGCCTTACGCCTCACATAACTCGGCGAAGACGCAGGAACAAATTCACGGCAACCGTCGTTCATGGTTCTAAACAACAAATATTGATAATAATATTCCCGATATCAGGTCAGTGGTACGAATTGCTTGTTGGGAGTTATAGCTCTGTTTAACGGCGTAAATAAGCATTTGTTAAACTCTTAGGTCTTTGTATAGAATATTATGTAATTTAAGAATAAGTTCATCCTGAAACTCACACTATTAGCATGGAACTACTTTTCTGTGCACATTGCTATTGTTTTTGTATGGCTAGTGCGAGACAGTTCCGCTGAATGACATTTGCGCAGAGTGACAGATCTGCTTAACCTGTCCTTTTCTTAAATACATCAGGATGCAGGTAGTCAACTGAACATGCTTTCCCATCTGGCCCTACTTATGAAGTAGTGAACTGTTTAGTAAACTCAAGACTGAAGCAAAATGTTTTCGACTTTACTGCTCTTGCTTTCTCTACCATGTGCAATGTACATAGTAGGTAGGTAAGGTGTTGTACTTCACCCAAAAATTCTGTATCAAATTTCCACTGGAAACGAGCGCCGTTGATTGTCCTTAAGTCCTATTTGGTCATTCACAGGAAATGCAATTTTGAGGGGCCTTTAATTAAAATAAAAAAATTTTCTGGAAAAGTTCCATTTATGTACGAACAACATAACTCAAAACTGAAAAGTTGGTAAAGTACCAAGCGTGATTATTAAATTCAGTATCTTATAAGTAGAAGCGGATCCGGGTGGCCGTTTTCTATGAGGTTGACTTACCTTGTACTGTAATCTGTGTGTGTGTTCAAGGAGAGAGGGTGAGTCCCGATGTCAACAACAGGCACCTGCCTGCCTGCTACAGGTTGTTTCAAAAGAATGTGCACACTATGCAGTACTTGACGACAGTTATTCCATTATTAAGTACATGCGGAGATTTCACTTTTTATGTTTTATGTTTAAAGCACACAGTGGAAGAAGTATGTGTAAAAATTAAGGAAGTCAAAGACGGAGAAGTTAGGAAAAAATAAACGATAAGTTTCAGAATGTGTTAAGAAAAAAAACTTGTTTTCTCAGTTATAAGTGCTGAGCGAGATACCGTGCTACAAAAATAAAGTGACCCTTCCAGATAAAAAAGTGTAAGAAATGTATCAGACATTGACATAATATATTATTTGTATGCACCTGTTACGCCTTGCGATGTCGAAAGGAGTTTTGTTTAAATGTACCTTATTGTCCACTGTAATGCATTGACGATGTAGTATTTACTTTATCTATATGTAAAATGTAGCGTTTAATAATGCAGTAAACACATTAACAGACGTGAAGTACAATATGGTATAGGCATTCTGTACGAGCATGTGGGCAGGCAGGCAGGCAGATGCCTGTTGTCATCGGGACTCACCCTTTTCCCATGAACACACACATACTATAGAACAAGGTAAGTTTAACCTCACAGAAAACGGTCAACCGGGTTCGCCCTCTACGTATAAGGATACAAGATTTCTAAGAAAATTCCCCCACACCAAACTACCCTCAACATGGAAGATTTTTTGGAATTTTAGATTTTCTAAAAAATGTTTAACGATTTTTATTAAAACACTACATATTAAATATGTTTACACGACAAATTTGATCTATATCTTAATTTTATTTTTGTGGGGCAGTACTCTTCATTCTGAATTGATTTTGTGTAACTGGTAAACCGTAAGAGTTAACGCACAAAATTTATGCCCGATATATTTTTTGTGGAGTTAATTATCTCTGAGTTTTTCCTTGTTATGGATTTAAATTTTGCAACACTTATACTCTTCTCAAATGTAAAGACATCAGTCGTTTTCTTTTGATTGTTACTCCTGGTCAGACAAAGAAAACCAAATATCAATGCCATCGCAAGGGACCACAATTGTGCATAACTAATAATATTACTTGCATTAGAACCCACCAGTCAGTTACCTGTGATGTCAAGCATGCTTTACAACAATACTCATGACGATACAGTCCAGTAATATAGACTTTACTTGTTCGCAAATGGAAAAATTTGCAGCTTTGAATTCTCTCATTAGCATCTTGATTTCTTGCACACCATATGTCAAAATAGTTAAAATATTGCACAAAAATTACAGCTTTCTTTGCTTCGTATCATTCCTTGACAATAAGCATCATTTTGAGACGACTAAACAGAAATACAGGCGTATCCTTTGCTGATAACCTGACGTATTTCGTCGGAGAAGATTTTTGAAATAGAATCCTCGCCTTCCCTGGCTAGTGTCCTAGTTTACTCATTTGCAAGTCAGCTTGAACTACTGCTACTTCTGGTGTGCAACTCCGAGGCAATTTATCACTTTTTTTTTTTTTAGCTTAACGTTCTTTAACCTCGTTGGTCATATCGGACGATGAATGAAATTGGTGAAATGATGCTCAAGTTATATCGGGGTCCTTGGAGCTTAAAGTTACTCGAAATTCGTCTTCTTAGGATAAGGGAAAACCCCGAAAAAAAACCTTATCCGAGATACTCACTCTAAGCGAGATTCGAACTCACCACCTTTTGAATGTGATGCAGACACTCTACCACCATACTACCAGTGTTTTTTTTTTTTTTTTTTTCTAAATTCATCCCTTGCAGTCTTTAATATCATTTATACTTCCCCAGTGATTTTTGCTTTCCTTATTTATGTAATTCCTTTGGTATCTCTGACAATTACAAACCAATTATTGCTTACCCTTGGTAGTTTCTGTTATCTCCATCATTTTCTGAAAAACTTCAGCTTAAAAGTATGACTTTTAGTTGTACCTTTGCGGAAATGTCACTAAATTCTGCGTAAGCGAAAATGTCATTAGCGCATCTGTCATACACTCGTTTTGTGTCACAGTACACTGATTACGTAGGTGCGGGTCAACAACACGTGAATAGATAATACGTACGCGCACTGGAGGAGTAATTGAGCAAGGGATTGATTATGCTTCGCTATGAAAATCGCACAGCTACTTCAACTTTGCTGCTAAAGAGGACCGAAATTAATTAACATAGAATTCTATATTATCTCGATTATAAAATGCATTCCTATCCTTTTTAATGGTAAAAGCTTTATAAACCAAATTCTGAATTTGACCTGCCGACAGCAGTAGTCCCTAGGTGTTTTATGCTTCTGGCAAAAGCACGCCAGAGTTGGTAGTGGACAGATTGGTCATTCAATTTTGAAATAAATGCAAATCCTCTCCACATCTGACGCTCTAAATCAAGTCAATGTGTGGATCCTGTTACTATGGCTTCAATTTATAATGTCCCTAAAGGGGTACAAAAATCCTGCAAAATAATTGACACACCAATCTGCAGGAATCTGTAAATGAAAGGCTGCGAATTCCAATTGCAGTAATTTTTAATATATTCTTCAGTAACGTAATTTTTTCTTATGAACTATGGCACTAGTCTAAAACAAATAAATTCATGATTGAAATTAAAGTTTCAAACGTTTCTGTGTTCATACAGAGGAGCTTAAGGGACACTGGGACTGAAATTTAAAATTTATATATTTCTGTATAGATTTTTCCGAAAGTTTTATTCTGATTGCACTCTTATGTATTTGAATACCAAATTTCATTTTAAATTGGATACTTATTTTGCAACATATAGATTATATTATATTTTGTATGATGTAAAAGTAAATATATTGCATAGTAAACATTTTCCTTGCATCTCAAATTTTTAGAAAATTGGTTGGCATTTTCTGAGTTGGAGCCTTGAAGAGAGTTTTTACGGAGATTTTTCAATAATTTCGGTTAATGAATTACTATGTTTTTTTTTTAACTATAGGATTTTAGTATTTTTTTCGTAAGGACATAGCTTTGAAAATTCACTAATTGTGATAGGATATTGCTGTCCTTTATAATTTCACAATACCTTGGGAGGTTTTAGTTGCATTTAAACAAAAACTAAGGCGCGTGGAGCATTTTAAAGGTGTGCAAAAAATTCGGAGAAAAACGCTGTTTAATGAAGCAGTATGCTAGGAAACAGGTACATTGTGCGATCTTTAAATGGCTGTACAACTGAAGCAGGAGGTGATGATTCTCTAAAGATTTCAACAACTATTTGCAATAAGGAGAAATGTTTTGTTTATTCACAATTGTAGTAAAAATTTCACACCCAGAACCCCTTAAACTGTTTCAATTGTGTGCTCTAAGGAGATATGGATTTTCTGTATAGTGAGAATTTGTCTATACCTTACTATTAACTAATTAAACAAAAGACATCCAAAATGAAGAGGACTTTAACCGCTATTTCCAGAAAATTAAAAATCTTAGTTTCATATGTTACCCAAATATCTTAATCATATGGCTTTTTAGTTAAATTCATTTGGGATATCTTTAAGAAAATAAAAATACAACGAATTTTTGTTAAATAACGGGTAGTTTGAAGTGGAAGGATTATTTCTAAAATCTTCGCAATGTATCCTCAGAGTATCCTGAATTTAATATCACGTTTTGTATGTAACCGAATTTTCGTTTTTAGTTATGATGTTTACAGGATCATGGACACATACACACACACAGGCTAACTCGGAGCTTTCTCTAATTATTCTATTTGGCTCTCTTAAAACGTGTATTTCCATTCGAGACTTGAGACTTGGTATCGATATTTTTGGGACGAATACAGTACTTCAAGGAAGTAAAACTATACACGACGGCACATAAATGTGCTAAACTGTAATGAACACAGCATAATAAAATGAGAAAGAAAGCTCACGCAAGCATTTTAATTGAAAACGGTGACCTAAGAATGTAAAAATGAACTGATAAAGCAGTATTATTATGTTCAGAAAATATGGCATTAATGCAGGCGTAATACCCAGAAATGAGGCCAAGGAAACAGAAGAAATTTCTGTCACAGCACCAAACTCTAAAGTTAAGCTGTCAACCTTAACAGCACTTTAAAACTTGTAAAACTAGAAAATACTCTCAGCATTTGGACATTGAACTTTGTATGTTTGCTCGAATTAACGGCAGAAATGTATCCCTCTTGCTGGAGCAAAGAGGAACGGAAATAACATAATAATTCATTGGGACGTGAACACGGCGTTGTTCGTAAACCGAACATTTTTTGTTGTTGGACGTGTGTTGTGGGGTCGATCGGTGCGTATCTGCGTATGGTTGTCTGTGTAATTCTATACGCCGAACCATCAGATATGAGGCACTGGCTAGTGATGCTATCGTGACCCTAGGATGTCGTCTTCATCTGTATAACCACAGCGGCGCAGTCTTGCGGTTACCGTTTTCTGGAGAACGCAGGTTCATTTCTGATTCCAGTCAAGTTAAAATGTCAGCTACAGAGCTTTTGTGAAGACAAATTTTCTGCAGAGATAAAACGAACCTAATCAATTTTAAATCCACAATTTTGCAAAAAAGTAAACAAATTGATGTGTTACTTTCACATAGTGTTCCCTATTTTCTGCCGTTTGTTTTGTATAGCTTCCCAAAATAGTTCTTTAAAATCTCATTTTTCTATCCACCTCATAAAGAGTATAAAGTATGTAGAAGTAGTTTCATCACACATTACATCTTACGTTTAAAAGGAATACAGAAAACAGAAGCGATAGTTAAATGTTTATAATCGGGTGGCCAAATGCTGAACTGGAAGTTCCATACCATTTCCATGATATTGCAATAAGCCGAAAGCTAACAGTATTGAAATGTCGGATCAGTTCTATTCCTAGCTCATCTACCGCTTCATTATTTTGATGCTACAATGTTTCCAATACATTTAAACGCTTCAATGCGATTTCTTCATTACTTTGAACGGTCCAAGTTTGCGCCATAAAGTTTCATATTGTACAAAACATCATTTACTTTCTTACGTAGTTTTTTTTTCTTTTAGTCTCAAATAAACTATCTCCTTTTTATTGTAAATGTCATTGGACTTAACTAACTGTTTTTCTTGTTTTCAAAGCTCGCGTTACTCCTCATGGCAAATGTCAAGTATCTGAATTATCCTCTTGCTCTAATTTCACTTCTCGAATTTGCAATTTTGAATACCTTCCATAACTACAGTTTGTCATAATTGCCAGACTTATCCTTACCTCGTACGGAACTTCATTAACTTGTATTTGCATCCATTAATATTGCTCAGAATTATCGTCCCTGCACAATTTAATTTCTTAATTCTACACTTACACCTTCCTTGGTTTATAAACATGCAGTTCTTCACAAAGCTGTTCAAGCACATGCTAAAAAGACAACGAGCTTTTCATTCTAAGTACATGAAGTTCTTTGCCCTCCTTTAAATGTATTTTATTTTTGCTATAAAAGACACCTTTAAAAATAAGTTTTTAATTTGCTCTGCTATTCAGTGAGGAAATGTAAAACAGAAAGGGGGAAAAAAAAAAAAAAATTTACGGGGTTAGCCTTTCAATATGTGACTGAAATATAAAATGAATTAAGCAGAGGGTATCTAAATGTGCTAATATATTAACATTTAGAAGCAAATAAAACTATGTTGCATCGCTTATCAACTGAAATAATTTTGGTAAATCTTTTTTAATATAGCTAATTGGGGAGGGGGAGCAACAAGTGCCCTTCACTGCGTTCTTTGAAAATCTATTACTCATTTTCAGTCTTATTATCAAAATCGAAAGGTGTGACGTTCATAATGAACAGAATCAGGCATTGGACCGTGATAGGGAAGCTCCTCCAGTTTTGAAAATTGATTCCTAACGTGAGAGCTCTTTGAACCGCCAGCGCTGGGCACTTGCACAGCAGATGGGCAGCTGCCTCATCTGCCTATTGACATCATCTGCAGAGAGGCTTCTCTTGCTTTCCTACCTTGTACAGATGCCCTTCTACTGGACACCGTATTTTAAAACAGCTCGTTGTCATGAGAGTTTCTGTCTGTTTAATTTTAGCAGTTCTTCTGAACTACACATAAGTTCCAGTATTGCTCATGTCCACTGAGTAGCCGCCCCCTAAGGGCCAGCTTAGTCGGTCATAGTGCCAGCCACAGTAAGCATTAATCAAGAGTCCAGTAAAATATTGTCCAGTTCCATTCCTAATAGCTTCAACTGATCGTTTATTGTCCAGAATACCCTCATATCCCAGTACCCATTTCAACTGAAATGAATATCGTACAAATGGCAGCGTAAAGAACCTGATATATTCTGAAACAACCTTGCACTTAATTAAGTGGTTATCCAGAATCTTCAGGCCTGCCTATTAGAGACTATAGGAATCCTCCTATCCTAGAGCCCCCTCTTACTCTTTCTCAAGCACCAGCTAAACAGCAAACATTTATGCCTGAAGGATAGATACATACGCCCGAGCTGAATGAAAACTTTGTACTGTTGCCATAGACTCAATTCCTGTCCCAAAATTGGGTTTAGAATCATCAGTATTCCACACTAGCAGTACATTTTCTACAGTTTCAATCATTCACTGGGTTCAGGATAAGGGGGAGTGAAACTTTGTGAAACAAAACCTTGATTTAAAAATGTCAATCCTAATTTTGAGAATCCTAAACATTTTATTTTATTTCAGTAATCTGACTAAATACACAACAACGGGACATTTAGTTTGGTGCTTTAACCTATAGAATCCCCCAAAGATCTTTGTGTAGACGCAAATCAATGAAGGGGCAGGTCCAAATTGCATTCTCATATCTGCACTGGGATAGTCTAATTGAAAATGCAAAACACTATTTATAACCTTCTAAGTTCAGTTGTACACTACCTTAATTTAAATCTGGGCCACCAATATAATGTAGAGTATGAGAAAAGGGTTCTAACTACTGTGGTATACATACAATACATCACTTTGGTTTGTAATCCCTATTTCATATCAAAAGGGTTCTGAAGGTCCAAAAGATCCTAAAAGATTTTGGAACTAAGTGACCAAAATGGCCTTCCAAGTAACTTCCTAGTCTAAAAATAAGACCAAGGTACTTTAGGTATGATGGATAAGTATAAAATTACCAAATGCAATATATTCCTTGAAGGTCCCCGCATTCCTCATTCTGATAAAGGATATCAGCAATGTTTCACTTGGATGAACAGAAAGTTTGGTTCTGTGGCACTATGTCTTAGCTTTCTCAACGCAGTTTCATACAACTCAGCAGCATAAGTAGGAAATTACCCTATGACAATTACTGCAATGTCATCCGCAACTTTAACAGTAAATAAACCATCATCATCGAGTTGCCATAACAGGCCACAAAGCATGAGAGAGGGGACTCCTCTCTGTGGACAGCTCATGGCTGATGATACAACCAACGACTCTCCAAAGACGCTCAAGATTAGTTTACCTTGGTTGACAAACTATATTCTCTTGCAGATAACCGGTGGTGCATAATGATCTTCACAGTAAGTCTTATCAAAGCCACTTTCTGCTTCTATAAGCGCCCTGTGACAATCTTTTTAGGGTCTGAAGACTTCTCTACATCACGCTCTACATGGTGAAAAACTGTTTACATTGATTAACAGCAGACTGATACGCAAATTAGCATTTGTGAGTGGCAGTATCCCTCAATATTATCCCTTAATTGTCTTATCAACTAATCTCTCTAACCTTTATGAAAAATGGAAGTGAAGCTTATTGGACTACATGTCTTCCTATCGACAAAACTAGGACACCTGGGTTTGGATATGAACGCCACTCGAAATTGCCTCCATTCCAGTGGGACATAACAACAGGTTATGCAAGTGTAAATTTTGCAGAGCAAGGACAAATTAGAGATTGTATTGGAATGCTCTACTTATCTTTATATATCCTTAATTCAAAGATCACAAAAATAAAGATCCCCCCTCCAAAAGTTAGATAGGTAAATAGAAAAACAAAGCCACGCGTTACACTGGATTCGATCCACCTTCCGACCATTCTGTTAATCAGCAGAAGCACGCTTTAACCACATCGTCTATTCTAATCGCAGGCACAATTGCTATTGATTAAACTTATTTTTGTAAGCGAAGATCCCAGCACTAGGAGCGTTTTGCTTCAGGTCCACTACTTAATCGAAACATAGAAACAACACATTTTGTGCAAGTGTATAGAAGTTGAATTTGCTATAATTTCCCGTCTGTTTTCAATGATTGCTGAAATATGGGTTTCCAAAACTTCGAGGTGACTGCATGGCTGCCAGGCTCACTTGAACACAAAGGGAAGGAAAGCATATGGCGAATTTTATTCTCATACCAACTCTCCAAGAACGCCTGAGAATTAGCTGACCAATCGAGAGGTGGGTGTTTACTTTTGTGAAAGATAGTGGAAAACTGGCTAATGGTGCGTATGTTCTAGTCTTGATAGTTCTCAAGCTGCAACCGTAAAACTTTAACCAATGAAAAGCCGCAATATTGCAACACAATAGGAGGGGCACACCTTGGCTCTGCACCTACTTGAGATTTATTGCAGCTACCACCGCATAAAGTAAATGAACAACAGGAGATTATAGACCGTAGACAAATGGGCCACAGAGACGCCGGGACGTCCCTAAAGTTCCTGGCTCGAAGACTCATCCCACTACTGGAATTGGTCAAAAGGCGAATAAAGACTCGATCAACCAAGCAGCTCTGTAGTGTACAGAGAATACAATTTCTTTGAAGCAAGCACCTGTGTCATCTGTCCGGCACTACCTCGCGTCACACAGTCTATTAACACACCTGAAGCGTGAAAATAAATCGGAATGAAAGAAAAATTTTAAAAAGAAAAACATGGTAAATGAGGAACTATCCCAGAATTGCCCTACCAGCTAAGGTAAGCCACGAAAATCCCTACGTCCAGCGTGGACGGTCGACCGGAATCGAACGTGGGACATCGGGAATACGTGTAGCACACGTCATCGTGAACCATCTCGCTCGATTAGCAACAGAATAACTGTACGCGTTACCAGACAGCGGATATAATTTCTATAGAGTTGGCCGGACTATCTCACTAGCTGCAGTTGAATATAGGATAAAGTGGGACTTAAATGAACATTTGCAGTTAACATGACCAGCATAATTAGTGTTGTTAGCGGAAGGTTGGCTAGTGTAGCGCTAAACTATGATGTCTTTTAAGGGTACGCATAGGTGAAATTGCTAAATTTTATATTTATGAACACACGTTTTTTAAATTTATACCGCAAGAAAGACTAAATTCTAAGCATGTACACACATTTTCATTTCAATATCTAAGGTGGTTTTCAGGTTATTCATTTTCAATTGATTATTTTAATGATAAACCAAAAATTGTCGATACGATGAAAAAATAAGAAGTTTACTAATATAAATATCTGTTTTCACTATAAGAAATATTTAAGAATAAATTTTGGAAACAGATTTTTATTCGTGTTATAGTTTTTGAGAAAACACCCTAAAACTTATTAGAATGAATATCTTCCATTAATTTTAGTGTATTATTTAAATGTTGTAATTCATATTTAACCAACGATAATCGATAAAGAAAAATCTTTCAAAGCATATTACTCAATATAGATTTGGGAGTATCTGTGAAATTGAAATAAAATTAAGAAACTTTCCTTCATGTGGAACATTTTGAACGCTTAAAAACGTAGAAAACACACAAAGTAAGAAAAACAGCTTTAAAAGTCTAAAGGTCTATCTGGTCTGGTGCGAAAGCACATTGAAAAATTCATGTACAATTATTAATAATGATCAGCATTAGAAACTAAAAACGAATTGTGATACTAGACGATTGATTTATAATAATAAACCTACAAACACAATATAGACGTTTTCAAGGATTGCATTCATTTTTCAGCATGTATTCCCTTAATTGATTAACTTTCACGGCTATAACTTGTAAACTATAGCAATGATAACCAGACCTCAGTCTGTGATACTGAAATTCATAAAATTAGAAGCGTATAGTTTGTGCAAAAACTTCGTTAACGTTTGAAAACAAAGGAATTCCGACTCGGTTAGTAATTGTCCAATGGTGTTCCTCTTGTAACCAATGCTATCTTACCTGCTATGCAGAGACAACTACAGTTCAACTCCACTCAATCGGGCTGTTGATATCGCCCTCCTAATTTTCTCACGACTGTAGTGACGTCTTAGACAAGGGTGTAACGTTTGAGAAAAATTCCAAAAATATACATATCACAAAACACATTTGTTCACAAATTTATTGTATTTTAGAAATACTATAATATTTAAAACAAATAAACAAATGAATACCCAACTAAATTACTAAAATAAGTATGTCAAATGAATGCAATGCACTTACACCTCATTGGACCGAACTGCAGGATAGATTCGAAGTGAGTCAAATACAAAACATTCACTATTTTCATCTTTAATTATGTCTGTATCTAGAGAAAGTTAGTTCTGCGTCACATTACGTGACTTGTGCGCAACAAAAGAATGTAATATCATAGGAATCAAGTTTCATGAAATGTATCAATGTTGCAATTTAATAAATATCCTTTATGGCACGTATATCTGAAGAGCTAGGGGTTTTCAAGACAGTTTTTAAATTTGGTTTTTATCCCTGCAGTAACAGATTCTGATTTTGATTCGTTCAGTGTCTGAATTAGTTCAGTTACGAACTACATTTCTATATCTGGCAGGTAGATGTTATTTGGGTAAGATAAAACTTAAAAACGTATTTTAATGAATGCGATAGGCTCCGTTATTGTTCTGGAATCAGAGAATAGACAATAGTCTTAGCACTGTATTCCTCTGACTCAAATGTATTATGCAGGTCATAGTTTTTCGTGATAGACTTCGGCGTTGTAACTAGCTGCTTCTAGCCATAATTTCCAACACTGAATTATATTAGTTCTCCTTCGGTGGTGGGGAATGTTTGATACTATTTCTTTAAATGAAGGAGCTTTCAAAATCATTTGGGACATGATGCAGTAGAGGTAGTGTTCGGCCACCTTTTGTATAGAATCTATCAAATGATTTATATGAATTCATTTAGAGAATAGCATCTGAAGATCTTCCACTGCCTTTACCATATAAGAATTAGAATCTATTACCAGTAACAAACTGTTATCTCGTTTCATTCCATATGGATTTACCAGTTACGCTGAATTTACTAAGAGGTGTTTTTATGTCCTTTTTCTGTTTAATCCAGCATCTTGGATTGTACTACGAGGGCCGTTTTTTTCAACCTTTGATAGGCTATAAATAAAAGACAAGTTCAACAATTATTCTATTACTAAAAGTTTTGTACATTTATGGTTACTTTTCAGCATAATCACCGAAAAAATTTACACGTGTATCGCACCTGTGCACAAGCTTTGCATGCCCGCTTCAAAAATATTGCCGCCAATGATTTCAAATGAGCATTGGCGTTGTTTTGAAGATCTTCGTCTTCAGTTCAGGGAAAAGGGAAAGTCGCTGGGTATCAGTCAGGACTGTACGGCGGATGATCGAAAATATCCCATTGAAATTGTTCAAGGAACCGATGGGTTGTGCCAGCAGTGTGTGGACGAGCGTTGTCATGGATCAACACAATTCCTGAAGTCAGCATTCCTAATTGTTTGCTTTGAATGGCTCTCCACAAACGTCGTAAAGTAGGAAGATCTTCAAAACAACGTCAATGCTCATTTAAAAGCATTTTTTGAAGCGGGTATAGCAAAGCTTGTGCACAGGTACGATAAATGTCTCAGGCTTATCGGTGATTATGTTGAAAAGTAATCATAAGTGTACAAAACTTTTAGTAGTAAAATAACTGTTTTCTATGAACTTGTCTTTTATTTATAGCCTATCGGAGGTTGAAAAAATCGGCCCTTGTATCATTTTCTTACCTGCAACATGAGGCACAAGACTCCCACAACAACATTAGCTACGAGTCTAACATATACATCCGTAGTTTCATCCAGTGAAGCCGAAAATTTCTTGTCTTGCACCATTTCCCTCATCTAATTTAGAGAATCGTCATAGTAAGGTCTTATGTAATTTTGTTCTAAGGTCGACTGTCGTGGAACTTTTTCACCCGTGCATTTTTCAAACAATTCTCTGAAATATTGATTTGCGGCCCCGTTCAAAGGCATTTTGGCATACATCAACATGACACACAAATCCTGGTAACGTTGTTTCTCATTTTCCAAGTGTGACTGTAATGTTGAAAGGCCTCTGTGGATCGTGTAATTTAACACCTGCTGCAGATACCTATGTATTTTTTCTAGAACAGTGTTTTTCAAACAACTATCTTCTGTCTCTTTGTAAACTTCTCTATGGTTCGTCCTGAAGAGAATGTTTGGTGCTCGTACTTTTTGATCAACACTAACACAAATAGTAACAAATACACCAATACAACGAAACTGTAGTAACTTACTCACCGGATCTCGCGTCGAGTTGACCATCGAACAAGTTTTGAATATTAATTTGGACCAACCACATATGTGAACACAATTGCGCTGCCATAGTTGGCTATAGCGAGTAAGAGAGAAATTTCGCTTTCTGTCCATTCTATTGGGTATACGAAACGAGTTAGTGCATCATTTCCTGTTTTTTCTTCTTTTTGTTTAATTAAAGGCCCTGGGAGTCTGGTGATGATATTGCCGTTAGAGCTAGGTGATCTGGATTCTCTGTACAGAATAGAAGCACAAAACATTAATCGCAAGCTACCTGTAAGGAAGTCATTGAATCTCGCTCCTTGTCACACATCGAGACATGCAATCTGTACCGCGCACTGTTTCGCCATGGGAGACGTTAATTTAGCTAAGTGTAGTCGCTCTTTTCTCAACAGCCTTTTGAAGGTGACGACGTTCTTATTGGTCTCTGTGAACACAAAATACTGGTATCCTATGGCAAACCATATTTGTAGAAATTCATATTTTGCGCCACTAGATTGCAACTGGAGAAAGAGGCCATATAGTTCTGTACGCATCTGCGTTGGGAGCAGTTTTGCAAATTCTTTTGTTGTCCAGTTCCATAGCTGTTGGATTTCAACACATTGTGTGAGTCGATGCCTCGGTGTGTCAAGCCTTCCACACATCTGGCCCAATGGACTCTGAACCAGATTATGCCGGTACTTCTTTTCTTCGGTCGGGATAATTTCATGTATCAGGGCGTATGCTTACACCTTCCATTCTGTTGGTATGTACGGGGTCCTGAACGCCTTCCAAATTGTACTCCAATTATTATTCGGATACTTTGCCTGAATTCCAGATAATTTCACCTTTTTGTGAGTATATATCTATACAGTAGCCTCGGCCGTATTCCAGCTACCACATCTCTCAGGGAAGCAGGACACTCTATCAGAAATTCCCACAGGGGCCGAAAACAGCTTCAAGCCTCTGCGGTGACCGTTGCAAAGCAGCTGAATACGCAATAACTTGTTCATCTCCAATCCCAACCAGAGCTTCCAGTATCCCTTTCACAAGAAGTGCCTTACTTTTTAAATGGACAGCAACTAAACCCAACTCTGCTTTCCCGAGTGGTTGTCAAAGTTGATCTCTGGTCACCTTATAAAGGTAACCACGCCAAATATAACAGCCTATAGCTCGTTCAATTAATTGTGCATATTTCTCTGGCATTGGTAGAACTTGTGCCAGATACCAGATTTTTGACAACGCATAAATGTTAACGTACCAGACCTTCTGGATTAAGTTCAGTTTCCTGCTAAGTTGCCGCACAAGTACGTATTTAACGCGCGTCACATAACCATTCCAGTTTACCTCTATCATCCTATGGAGTGTCTGACAGACCTGCAGGCCTAACACTTTCATTTGATCTTTCTGCTGAATACCATACAGCACATGTCCTTTCCACGATCCAAAATTCTGTTGGAGCGTCCAGTGTGATTGCTGCAGCCGAAGTTTGCGTGATATTCCGGAATAGTGTCCAGTGATATAAGTGACAGCATTTCCTTAAAATTAAATAAAGTTTATCACTACTACTACTACTACTACTTCTACTACTACTACTACTACTACTGCTACTACTACTACCACTACTACTACCACTACCACTACCACTACCACTACCACTACCACTAACACTACCACTATCACTACCACTACTACTACCACTACCACTACCACAAACACTACTACTACTACTTCAGATGATGATGACGATAATAATAATAATAATAATAATAATTATTATTATTATTATTATTATTATTATTATTATTATTATTATTATATATTGTATTTCCTTGTTTACTGGGTGAAAATGGTACACATCACATACTATTTGGAGCTCCTATGATATGGAGGGAACCGAAGGACCATTTAGCTGATTGCTATTTTTATAATATTAAGGAATCACATCTAAAACAAAATGTACAGTTAGGTATTTGAATTTGCCATCCGTAATGAGTCCAGTCTTACACAATTCAGAGCTTTCTGTACTAGAATATTCCGCGATTAAAAGCTCCAATTCTGAAGAACCAGATAATAATAAGTGATCCTACATATGAAATAATTTCTCCATCAGAACGTTACTTCTAAAATAAACAATATCCTAATGATATGATTTAAAATTACCTAAACAACAATCAGAGCTTCCAGCTTTCAGGTTCAAAGAAATTTATGCAGTTATCACATCCGCCAATGAGATTTTCAAAACTAGTCTCTAAATAAAAAGTTGTGTCGTTCTGTAACAATATGTAATATGTCTATATACTGTAATAGAGGCTCTTGTGCATTCATACTACCAAGATAAGTGGCGACTGTTCATACACTCTTCGATAGTTAGCCTCAAGTCTGTATTTGACCATCAAAATTTGTTGGCATGCTCTGATATAAAATACCATATGACAATACGAGGTATGTGTGAGAAAAAGTCACATGTAAAACACAACTGGAATATCTGTGGAGATTTGAAACTTACAGCTTCAGTTCTTGGTTTGCAACTTTGATTCACAAAGTAGTGTTGTTTCTTGTGACTTTGGGGCAGCTCTACATGAGAAAATTGTGACCTAAATGTGAAACCCTTATCCCAGGACAAAACAATATTTGACATACTCCATCAATGAATTCTAAAAGTATATCCATTGTATATTAAGCAATGATTAATGAAATATTTTGTGAATGAATAAGATAAAGATGAATAAGATGAATAAAAGTTTTGACACATTTAGGTACTTGCAGTCAAAACTTCCCAAAACAAGAGATGCAAAACTAAGAGAAGGAGTTTCTATTGGCTACAAATAAGGTCCTAATGCAGGATGATGAAAATGTTATAGCACTATTAAATCCATTGGTAATATCAGCACGGAAATGATTAAAAATTATAAAGCAGAAAACTAGGGTGAAATATTGGCTGATCTGGTGAATCCATACAAAACTATGGAATGCAACATGTCTCTCAAAATTCTTTTCGTGGACTCTAACCTAGACTTATTTTCGGAAAACTTCGGTACAGTGAATGATGATCGGGGTGAACGCTTTTGTCAGCAGATTTCTATAATGGAAAAGAAGTAGCAAGGTAAATGGGGTCTTCTATGCTGGCGGAATATTGTTGGACGAACGAAGAAGAGACATCCAGATGTAAAATATGCTCAAAAAGCATCATGTATAAATTTCTAGATAAACAAGATTAACTAGTAAAATAATCATTTTTAGTTTCATAGTTAAAAATATAGTAGCACTTCAAAAGAATATCACGAAAAGTCTTGCCTGATGGAAAACACCTGATAGCATATTCAAATTCAGTATGCAAGATACTTCAGTTATTTGTGTTCTTTTGGAAGAAAAATACCAGTGTTAATAAGCGCCTTAATTAATTTTACAAAAAGTGAAACACCAATAGGGTAAAAAAATATGTCTCTTATTTCTTAGTGTTTTATAAGAAAGACTTATAATGTTATATTTCTGACCGTTTTATTATCTACAAAACTCAGATAAGATAAGTATAAGAAGCCACATCAAGCGTCCTTTATTTCAAGTATACGCAAACCTTTTACCACAAGGACATCGCTTTGCATGCATAACAAAGAGGCACAATTTGATTACTATTATTTCTTATTTCAACATCTGTCACTAAAACTGGAACGTCTAACTCCAGCCGCTATACTATAAACTGAGGCTTATATCACTCCGTGGAATGTAATGTTCACAATACCACTGCCATGAAAATCACGTGTACACTAAACGGAAGCTTTATATCGATCAAATTCATGGCGGATTATTTGAATGACTCGGAAACTGATTCCGCAGTTCCAGACAACGTTTTGCTATCGGCGGAGAAGATAACATTGGAACTATTGCCAATAAGTCGAGGAGGCAATATCACATTGCATATGACATATTTCTTCAATGGTGGAAGGTGAAAAATGTACAGAATAATTACAGTAATAATGTGTAATTGATGTGGTTGTCAGCTCTAGTATTATGAAAGTCTGACAACGAAGGCAAAGAAACAATCTTAAATGACACCATTATGCGCGTCCAAATGTGTATTGATATTTCTCATCAATTTCAGCTGAAAACTATGGAATCTAGCATATGGTCGATCTAAATTAATAAATGACAAGTGTTAAATTCATATTAGTTTACCTACAGGATGGTTATACTCAGCTTTTGGTCTCGTTCAGGAGACTCACTTACTCATGAACTAAAACTCCACCTTCAGCATCTGCGGCACATAGCTATTATTAGGTGGTACTTATGAGGTTCAAAAACATATGTTAATTATGGCATCCGTACTATATGTGTATATGCTGCTAATAAATGACGCCATTACCACTTTCCATATACAGTTGCTTACAAGTTGCGTGAACCCTCGGATCACCCTGGTGACGTCAAATAAACTGTTCAATCACCCTGACAAGCACGTCAACATTCAGATACGAACATTACGTTATTAAAATGCTACTCATTAAGAAACGGAACATATTCAAACATCTATTCATAAAAGCAACCCTTCTCTGTTTCATCTACGTAATAAGCTGGTGTGAGTCCTAGTCATACAAATTTAAACGCAACAAAACAAAAGTATTTCTGTTCTCGGTTATTTGTCATATTTGACATATTTCTACTTGTATTACAGCTAAGATCCTCGAACGTAATCTGTGGTTTGCCAGCGCCTATTGCTTGTTTCGCAAATTGAAGTTTATTCTCAATTGACATTTTAATTAGTCTTCGGTAAAAAGCTTCGCATAGAATCTTGGTGTTTTAAGACAGCACTAATCAATACTTTCTTGCGGATTACCATGCATTTCCATAAAATATTATAATTAATCAAAACCTTTCATGTCCGTTTACGCCGCTAACAAAACGAATAAAGAGAGAGGAAAATGTTACTAATTGACAATTTAATCAGTGTATTGCACAAAACATTGTAATACTTGTTTACTCGTGATTATGCCACTCGTGAAAATTCACAGATTAAAATAAATTTACATTTGTCATGATGCTCAAGATTATATACTTATTATGCATATTGTATACTTTTTTAGTTTTGTTTCAGTTTTTAGTAGCACTGCGGGGAGCTACAAATTTGTTACGTTTTTAAAAGCATCACATGATGTACCTAACAAAGGGGAGAGGATAAAACAGAAGACTCTCCCTCCGAGGAAGAGATTGAAGTAAAGGAGACAATGGAGTAAGAGAAGAGAGAAAATATTAGTACGAGAGGCAGAAAGTTAGGAGTGTAGTACACACCTAGAGAAATAGGGAAAGAAAATTTGACAAATAAGGAAGATCTCCACCACGAATTGGAAACATAACTTCAAGCTGTGCTAATAGTTTAATAAATCTTTTTCCTGTGATGTTATTATGCATTTTCCATTTTTTAAATACAATGTTAAGAGAATTTTGATGTTTTAACCATTCTGTTGTACTTATCTACAGTACAATTCTGCGCTTTAATGCTGCATTTGAACTCTTAAACTTTGAGAATATGAATGAGACTGTGGTTTTCTATTCTATGATGCATAGGTGTACTAACCGCTAGCTCATGCAAAGTTATGGAACTGTACAAAGTCATGTCGAACATCTACCGACGATTTATTCTTCAGTTATTTTTGCATATAATACATGTTAAGCTCCACAGTTAAATACCATCTCAGCTTATCATTCCTCAACCGACCAGGAACTACAGATCGGCATCGGAAAAAGAGATAAAGACAAGTTCAGTATTTATTTCTATAAGAACGTAACTTATAGGTAGGTGGCAAGTCTTTGCTCTCCCTTTTGCAGCCTCATAAACCGCGTTAAGGACCCAGTAGTAAAAAACCCTTTAGAGTTAGCAAAACTACATAAACGTGAGTTGTCAGGCTGCAGTAAATCAGAATATTTATCATGAATACCCAGACCTTCTGCCCACTCTTTCAGGCAGTCATATCTGGTTGAAGCTTTTGGTAGTGATTACCTGGCCTTCGTTTCGTTATAGATCTTTATTTATTTAGGTTTTTTATTCTGACTGCCATTTACTAAACTCATGAACTGCTACATTATCGGACTTCAGGCTATAGAAAACTATAAATAAACCGGATGGAGTGGATTTAGATGCCAGAGCTTAACTGAAGATCCTACTTATTATACTGAATTAAATGTTATAGTAACGCCGTAAAGAATTGTCCCAGCATTACATTTTTCGGCTTAACACTATCACCTGTTCAAAAGAATTTGAATATATTTTTCAAAACAAACTTTTGTGGAATCAAACCAGTACGTTTAAATCGCCATTAAAAGTGTCCCTAGGATCGAAAGTTGCATTCTGTACGGTAGCAATGGGCATTTAATGCTTCTGAACCACATGTGGCTCTTGAATTTCCCTCATACGACACAAGATGTCGTTACAGAAGTTCGGTGTACGTGAAAAGTCGATGCCCATGTATGGCGTAGTGTATTTGTAAGCAGTGTCGGGCCGAGGCAAATTTCCAATTGAAAAAATGTCATAGGAGATTTTAAGCCTATAGTAAAAGATGTGACCTTAATGATAGAAAGGGAGTAAATAAATAAATTAATAAAAATGAGCTTAGCCTACAAGAAAGGGATCAAAATTAGAAATGTACAAAATGCAATTAAAACTTTACCAGTGTATTTTGAACTGTGGAATGGACAGTTTCAAGAGAGGCAGCTGAATAATTTTACCTCCTTATAATTCCTCCTAAATACAATGAGAAAGGGGAATCTAATAAATGTATTTCCTCACTGGAAAATTTAAAGGATAAACGACTTACTGGCAAATGATTTTGATCCTCTTGTAATTCCTAAGCATTTCGAACCTGCAAGGGCAAGATTGGACTTCCAGCTACGCTATATCTGCAAAAATCATACATTTTTAAATACTGCCACGGTAAATATGATATTGGTCTATTCAAACATTTATCAGCTGTAAAACATTGCAACTAAGATTCTTTGGAGATAAAATGTTGGCCATATTTGGTTCTACATATTTATGTGAGAAACTGTTTTCACAAATGCACTATACCAAGTCAGAATATAGATTTTGTTTGACTAACGAACATGTGTTGGCGCGTGTGAATCGGAGACAACCCAAATTGTAACGAAATGATTGTAAACATAAAAGAATGTAATGAGTATTATTTTACTGATGTCTAAACTGTAGAAAAAGGAAATCAGTACTGTATATCGGCACTCATTTTCTGTTTCTCATCAAGAAGCTCGTTTTATATTATGTGATGTTAGTCGACTTTGGGGATTGAGTGTCAAGTAGTTCGGGGTTTGACCTCATCGGCTGTACTGTATCTAATAAATTGAAGATACGCGCCATACGCGATTCTGTCCTGGCCTATATAACACTGTTTGTGTTTGGGGCTCCATTAGGTTGCATTTTCCTCCGAGATGATACTTCGTCACAGTACGGTACGAGCATTTCAACTTTGAAAAGTTTTACATATCTACAATACTTATATGGTACATTTCAAATAGAACTTATCAATTTAAATTGTCTAACAAAATGCTCTTTAGGTGAGCTCTTTGTGTTGAATGAACAAACGGGAATGTGAATTGTTACAACAGAAGGAAGTGTTTTCTTTTGGTAGAGTTGGGGGTGCCAGTGGGGTTCACAAGTTCCTTCAGGGGTTGTAAGCTCCACTGGAAGTTAGGAAACCAAAGACATAAGACATCTACTTTTTACTTTCTCTAGCACTTATGTACAATCTTTGACAACCTCTTATACGAGCAGAGTGGAGACATTCACCAAGTTTAACATGGATTGCAGGGAAGCATTGTTTCGGAGCACTTGAGAAATTATTCTGCTATTTTTTCGCAAAGAAAATAAAGTTTAGAAAACAAATTCAGCGTTTGTGGTATGCCAATACTACTATTAAGTTTATTTTAAGCATTGGATTGAGTAGGGTATTAAATCCACGATTGATCATGTTAATGGTACATAATATCTTCCAGTAATGTTTTAAGTTCACTTGAAAAACACATATACAAACACACACTTTGAATATTAGTTTTCATTATTTAGCTCAATCTCTTTTTAATTCCTCTTGGAACACATTGTTTAATCTTCCTAATGAATGGCTCTCCTGTTCATTTAATGCATCAAATTCTATTTCTAGAGCATTTTCATCTTCCGTCTCCCCTAAGAAAATATCTGGTTCACCTTCATTGTCTCTACATTATATTATACGTAAAACTTTCTCCACATCACCGTATTCATTCAAATCATGTTACATCTGTCTTGTTTTTTGACAGTTCACTAACCAACTGCACAACTGTGTTCAAAAATATTTTTTGAGGGCCAGGAAAAAGGATGATAGCTACTTTATTTTTCGAAGATTGAAATTAAGCTTTGTAATCAATAATGAAATAATTAACAAAGAATATACGCGAAAAATAGCATTATAAAGGATTTGACGATAATGGACAATTAAATGAGTATAATACACTTATATGTTATCACCCACTTTGTAAAACGTTTATGTAACACCAAAGGCTATGAGGAACTAAAGTGGATCCCAAAATGTATATACATGTTCTCTGTTAATATGGCTCGTATTATTGAAAGACTGTTTAATAATCCCGATCTGTGATATATTTTAGACGCATTCAAATTTGGCATCTCCAAAATACAAGCTTTTTAATATATTTGTATTAAAGACTAAGACGAGTCCAGATACACCCCACTTAGCATTAGGAATGTTGAAGGAACAAATGGTTGTTTTGGTACAGGGAAGATGATGAGATTAAGTTCTGTTGAAGACACACCAACAAACCCACAGAGAGAGGGAGAGAGATATAGGGTAGTTCCAGTCATGTCACGATAGTACATTTTCCCAGGGTAAAGTTCCCTCTGGGTAGAAAAGGTTCTTGGGTTGGTGGTCAAAAGCAGATCTAGCAGAAGTTAACGAAACTGACAGCAGTCAATACCGGCAACACTTAAAGGATGGGAACCAAAATCTAAATTGCCATTTTGAAATGCCAACTCTGTCGTCATGTATCTCCTTCGTTCACAGCAAATAGCACCATAATTATGCGCTGCACTGATGGGCTGAGAGAAACAAACCAAAATTGAAGTAACCATCCTGTGTTGTCCAATCAGATTATCGGAGTTGGTGAATTTAGTTTGGCTGAAGAACGCTTTATCTCACAATAGTGATTTCCAGACACTTGTAAACAGAGAGAGAAATGGGCGTTACCCTGATTGTTTCATGTAATACCGGGAATATGCTAATTTATCATACATTAAATAAATATAAATATGCACATGTGTCTCAGATAAATGTCTCATTCTTTAAGCACCTAGCATATAAACATAAGTAACATTAATTTTAAAAGTAAAGAAGAAACAGCTATAATACAAATATTACGACGATATAAATCTAGGAAATTTATTTTTTTATTATTATTATTATTATTATTATTTCAGTCTTATCCATATAGATTGTGTATGAAATATCGCTAGTTAATTATTTACATTGACAAAGAGAAGCTAAAATGTAATATTACAACTGATTACATTGCGTTGCTTAAAAACAATCTTATAATACAAAGCATTTTCGTCTTTGACGTGTTTATCACCTGTATTCAGGAGGATTTAAAGTCTCAGGTAACTTATTAGATATTTGATTTCTAGCAGCAACATTTTCCCAAACACTTTCCAAAAATATGGGCGAAATGTGAATGAGATAAAACAACATGAGAGGAGTTTTAAAATATATTTGAGATGGAGATACTTAATTTTGGCAGGGATTTCAAAATATAAGTAAAGATATTAAAAAACACGTTTTATATTTCAAAATAACCTAAAATCTGCCATCATGAATGGTAAGTTTTTTTTCCAGTAGAAAACACAGCTTCAGTTCACGGCAGAAGCCTTCCCGGTAAGTGAATATTAAGTTATTCCATAATTAGGCATATCTACTGATTAGCAGTCATTTATTAAAAGAAAAGGAACTACCGCTATAAAAAGAACACAACTTTGAAGTAAGTCAAAATAGGTATAATAAACTCAATATGAGGTTTTCTTGGTTTGAGTAGAATTGTGATAAAGCGAATGTGTGATATTATAATCGCAATGAAAATAAATATCAACTTCTAGAAACATTTATGACTCCTCTTCGAACACATTGTTTAATCTTCCTAATGAATGGCACTACTGTTCATTTATTACACCACATTCTATTTATAGAGCATTTTCATCTTGAGTTTACACCTCATGAGCTTGTACCATTCGCAATTATTTTACACACAATCCATGTTTACACATGTTGGCTGCATAGAGCTGCAAAAAATCAATATTTTCGCTAATGAAATAAAAAGCTAATAGAGTCATTTCCGAGTTTCAGGAAAATGTGAAATACCATTCTTGCAACACAGAAGCGTAGAGAGTTTAGCTAAGAAGGGCTTTAAATGTTATTCTTGGAATATAATGACCATTCTCTAGTGTTAATTTTGCCTCAAACTGTAGCTACTGTACATATTAATAAATTACACCTCATTATACATTTAAATGTGCTGTCAAAATAACCCAGTCTCTAAACTTAAGACATTCACAATCTGTTCCATAGCATTAGAAAATCGAAACCAAAGTTTATGATCATTCAAATTCATATTTTACAGCACCATGTTCATATTTTCCTGACATATTACTTATTATTTTCAGGCAGTTATTAAATGGTTGTTTCATTTTTGGAAATGCAGTAAGCAGTATTAAATGCTTGATGAAATGCATGGTGTAAAAATATATATTGTACTAAATAATGTATCAAATAGGGCAATTCCGTAGGGAGATGGCAATACGCAAGAGATGACCAATGACTCTCATTGTCACAGCAAGTGAATCTTTTGAAATTTGGCTGCCGGCAAGCTTTCAGTCGCAGTTATCGATTGTTGATCATGTGTACTGTACATGATAGCATTTCCGCCTGCTTATTTTTGTTTTTACTTTTCACACAATTATTTTTGCACTGGTGAATGAACTAAATGAAAACCCAAAGACTTTTCAAGACCACAGCTGGAAATTTTGTGGACAGGATAAGAGCACATTGAGTATTTTACTGACTTTGATTGCACAATTATATTGTCCTCCCTTTCTGTTGTGGATTGTTGCCTTCTCACCTCTACAAATGGGAGAGATGGTCTACAATTTTCCGGGAGAAATGACCAGCCTTTTTGAAGGAATTTTAGGCTTTTAATGATATACACGTGGTTTTCCTCTAACAAGAGATTATATTCGCCTACTAGCAAACCATTTTTCTGAAAAACTTGGCTAGGAACACAAGTTTAATAAAGAAACAGAAAAATCAGGATATGATTGGCTGAAGCTGCTTCTATTCAAACATCCTGGTCTTTCTTTATGTAAATCCGAAAATGTTTCTTTAGCACGAATTCGAGGAATGAATTGCAAGGAAGTGAAAGATTACTTTCATTTACTAGAAGAAATACTAGAAGAGAAATGAGAAATGAGTGTTCAACAAACCACCAGCTATTTTTAACATGGATGAAACAGGTCTACAGTTGAATAATTGTCTAGGGTAGGTGATCGCCGAAGCTATATTTCTTCCTCTCATTTTCATACTGAAAGGTAGAAATACTAAGATGGAATGCCTCCAGGCTCAGCTATCTACATGTCTGAAAAATCAGCACATTTAAACCCAAATATATTTTTGACTGGCCGAGAAACCATTTTTTTCCTCGAAAACCAGAAGGGAAATGTGGTGATCGTGGTAGGTGAGCATAAGCATGCTATTTAAGTACGAAAAATATGTGACCATCTATCCCATTACAAAATGGCCATCTCTCCCGCACTCACAGGGATTTGTTCATACAAAATAAATGCAAGTGATCTTGCGCGCTTTTTATTACAAAGATTAGAGGTCAAGGAAACAATTTATCTACTTAAACATATTTTTCTTTCGAAATTCTTCATATAATGCAACATTTTAACAACTATGGCCATCTCCTTTGGACTCACCCCTATACATAGGTAAATAAATTTATTAGAAGTAAAACTATATACAGATTTAAATTACAGTTTAATGTTTCATTTGCCAAAACCTTCAAAATTCAATGTATTTTATTTATGATTGATGTTCAGTTTGAATAATTAGGGTATCCATGAACGTGGTGATTAGTAACCGGTATACAAACAAGTACACTTAACAAGTCGGAAGAGTTTCCTCCGGGTTCTCTCGTTTACCCCTCCATCGCATTCCACCGGTGCTCCATCTTCATTTCATGCATAAACTGTGTCATCGTTGTGGTGTTTATGCAGTAAAGCCGGGCATTAAACATTATTAAAATAGAATACCTTTATAAACTTATTAGTAACATTGCATTGTTATTCTGAGTCAAAATATTCAGAATCATAAAACCGTTTAATGTTTGTCTCCTCTCTTGTTTCCTCTTCCAATCATTATAATTCTTACCCGTTTAAGTTTCAAAGGTGTTTGAAACATTCTTATATAGAATGTTATTCTTGATTCTTCCACCCCGAATAAAAAACAATCATTTTGAAAGTTGTGGAGTGGTATGTTAACATTTTCAAGACATAAAATATATCCCAAAAATTTAAGTAATCATTATCGTAATCAATTCCTATTACAATAAATCAGGATAGGAAGTGAATAAGTGCATGTAATTTGACATTTAGTAAACAATAATGCGCGTAATACATAAATGTATCTCATTTTCCACCTACTGATAGCATTCTCATAAGTGAAACGCAAATTTCAGGGTCTTATGTGCTTATAGCTGCCGTGCGTAATGTCGGCTGTGCTTATATTCATACTACTTACACCTATAGGCAAAGGTCAGAGGAGGGTAAGCCGTATCACCTGCTGCGTAAACAACCAAACGTCTGAGATAGGGAAAAATACCCCTCCTGAAAACATCGTGAAATTTTCCTTATAAACGTAACTTTAGAAAAAATACCGGGAAAAGTGAAAATACTGGAGCATCACATCGTCAACAAACGCTATGTGAGGTGAATTAGTGCAAATACGTTTATCAGCGATTGAGGGAGATGAGATGATTCAGTATTGGCATTTTTTCGCTATATTCACCAGTATATACACAGGATGTTACAGAATTCAACCAACAAACCTTCAGGGGCACAGAGGAATAGCTTAGGATTACACTGAGATGAAATAGAGCTTTATTTACGGCCGCTCTTTAAATGCTGTGGTTCTCAGGTCCATTCTATATTGGGCGTGAAATACCGCTTTATTTTGCTCAGAGGCCTTTCTGTCAGGCTTGGGGTTCTCTTACTTCCCTTCCGAAGGAAGCCCTATTAAGGATCCTTACGCCCGAAAAGAATCCACCCTCCTCCGCCGGGTTTGAAACCGTGACCTTGGATATATGCAGTTAGCATGGTAACCATTACACCACGGAGGGCGACTAGGATTACACTGAGATAGCAGGCCTATGATATGTGACAACAAACTTTGTGGTTAAGTAATGATTTTGCGCTGATAATTGCACATACATAAAGATTGAATTCACATGCTTCCAATGTAGTTATGCTGCTCCACCAAACGCCAAAGTACCTGACAATGTGGAATTTTCGAAGCTATGTGTTTTGCTATTCTGAAGAAAGTGCTCCGCCAGAAAGGGCCAGTGCCCCACCGAGCTCCAATTTCACATTTGGAAAACTACGATTTAGAGAGAATCGTTCCTTTATATACCAATAGAGCAGTCAGAAGTGAGCTTGGTTCCCAGTCTGATGACCCTGGTTCAAAGCTCACTTAAAGTCTTACACTTTTTTTTCTTTTTTCTAAGCACGTGAATGTCATAGGTTTGTTGTGAACCCAAGTTTCATTATTAGTATTTCTTTAAAACTTTGAGTGTTTTTATGGAGATACTCATATGCTATGTTTTAATATATTGCATAGAGAAAAGGAAAACATGTTTCCGTTCTTCCTGTGCATATTTTGTAAAATGGTTTTCCGGTATCGAGTATGCAGATGTGAACAAGCACTTTCAATCTAATAACGTATGTGTTTCATCACTTGTATTACTGTTACTCGAAGTAGATTACTCGTCCGCAGTGGCGCAGTCAGAAGCGTATTCAGCTTTCATTATATCCTGCAGGGTCCAAACCGTATTGAAACTGTCAATTCTTTTCCCGAAAAAGGTGAATGGAATAAGTTTGCGATGAACCCAATTTCATTAATGGTATTGTTTTCTAAATATAAGTAGCTTCTATGGAGGTACTCTCATGGTACGTTTGTACATGTTTGCCAAGCATTTTGCTTGTGCGTGAGTTGTAGCAATAGTTAATGAGCATGTATCAGGTTTGCCAATGTGCCCCTAATAGCTGCGCATACATATTTTCAAAGTCATTCCAGATTAACAGAATATTTGTTGCATTATTGCTCTATCTGCTGCTGCAACTGACTTATTCACATCGGAGCTAACGGAACTGCATTTTGTTGATGGGGAGGCAGGAGGCACTCACATGAAGCAGCAAGACTCTATGCAGTAAGATACCCTCAACGATCCCAACCGCACATTTCAATCTTCCAGATTATTCGCCAGCGCCTGCGAGAAACTGGGTTCTGGGCTGTGCATAGGCCTAACGCCAATTTAAGACAACTCGTCGCACACCAGGTTTCGAGGAAGAGGTGCTCGAAAGGATTCGCAACAGTTCGTTCAAACAGTACGTGTGCACACCTTCACAAACCATGACAGCGGCTGGCGAGCGATATAGTAAGATAAACTCCATACCTTCCCTGTTCTGAAGGCACAGGCATTTAATCCAGCTAAAGCCCATTCAGCCTGAAGTTGATCCTCGCCAAAACAAAACCCAGGCTACCATTGCACCGTTATAATGTGACCTTCCGCCATTCGCGCCAGAAATGCTGTCATACTTTCACGACCACTCGGCACGTAAACTTAGCATGTTGTAATGTAAAACGAACAGAGCTGCTATTCCCACAACTTAAACGGTGACTAAAATATTCTGTTAGGTATAACGGAGATAATATTGATAGTCGTGACAAAATAAATAGGTACATATGTAATACTTAACTGTAAAAACGCGAGCGAAAAAATAAATATCATGTATGCGATACCTTACATTAATTCGCCCTTCGGAAGCGAGTCTACCCCTCCAGATCAGAACCGCCGTCTGAAATATTTACAGCTGATTTCCTCTCAAAAGTTGTTAACCAGGTTATCAATAATGGTGTCACTTAAACTATCCATCTCCCAAAACACGCATCTTCTTCTTCTTCTGTTACATGTAACAGTTTATTAACTGTTGGCGGCACATTTTTCAAAAAGACATTGTGCACTACTACTCGAATTGCATTCTTCACAAATCATCACATTCTTCCATCGTATATTTCACACGCTTTCTTTTTTTCCCGGGTAAAACCACTTTTTCCGTTTCAGGATTTTCTATATGAGCACTGTTTATATTTGTAGCCAAAACACTTGTGAACTCAGATGTTAATTTCACCATTTCTTTTACGGAGGTATTAGATATTTCTCACAAAACTTCAATAAACATGCAACACCATAGCTTGTTCATCACTAGGCAACGGTTTACCAGCCGGTTGCCATATGTAACTCGACGAAGATGCAAGAGGAAACTCCTCCATGATTCCAAACAGCAGCGACTGTTACTGTGTAAACAATATTGCGGAAGTCAGGTGCGCATCAGAATATCATGTTGGGATATGTAGCTCTGCTTAACGGTACAAATTGGCGTCAATTGGCAGTTGTATAGAATATAGCACAGTTTAAGAATAAATTCATTCTGTAATTTAGATTGTTAGCATGGCATTACATTCTTGCGCGCATTGCTACTGTGTTGTACCGCGGTGCAGTGACCAAGTGGATCTGTTTTCGCGCGGATCAACCTAAGAATGAATAGAAAATAATTATGTTTCCCGAGTGCAGTTTTGTAACTGGGTCTTTGAGTGGCATTGTGAACAGCCGGACTTCTTTCCCCGAGAGTGTTGTTTCACAAGGGAAGCGATACCATTAAACCAAAGAAACTGCCACGCCTGGGGTAATGTAAATTCGCATGCGATTGTTGAAAAAAGTTGTCAACACACTTTCGGAGTCAACATATGACCTGGCATTGTTTCAAATTACATAATCGGCCCGTATCTCCTTCCAACACGATTAAATGGAAACGTGCTCCACCAGTTCCCAGTCGATGTGCTATCTGGGTTTCTGGAAGATGCCCCTCTTGACGTACGATACCGGATGTGGTTCCAGAATGACGGAGCTCTTGCACACTTCGACAAGGATGTCAGAGGGTACTTTAGTACTATGCTTCCAGCACGTTGGATTAGGCGCGGCGCAGATATTTGGCCACCACATTCCCCTGATCTCCCACGTCATGTATCTTCCGTGGGGACACATCAAAAGCTTTATATGTAAGACTCCCGTCAACTCTGATGAGGATTTGCTGGCGAAGATATTGGCTTCATTTGACGTAATTCGTAACACTCCAAGCATCTTTGAAAGGATACGAGACGATTTATTTGAAGATGTAGACTCTTCATGGATGTTGGAGGACGTAACTTAGAACAATTTCTTTAGTTCAAATTTGCTCTGAAATAGGAGCTTTATTATTATTAATATTATTATTATTATTATTATTGCTGTTGTTACATGTCCTCCAATTCGAGGCACGAAAGGGAACCTTGGTTTTTTTTATTATTTAGTGTGAAACAGGAGTATCTTCTACCACTCTTAGCATTCTTAGGTGTTAAAACAAGTCTGGCTTTCTGTTACAATGTTCTTCAGAGATTTTGAAGTGAATACTAAATTGTTAATCGCAGGTTTTCAGCGAGGTACGCCGCACATTCTACTTAAATACCCAAAGTACTTAAAATAGTAACTCATTATTATCGTCCACTTAATTTTTACTATTAATTAATTGTATACATTTTCCTTTATACCAATGTATTTATTATGGTATTACATTCACTTAATTATTATTCTAAAGATGTTTGTCATATCTGACATTTCACTTCAGTTACCCCTCCCTTCTATATTGCATTCTACCCTCATGTCAATTTAAATACATCTTAAATGTTCTTCACTATAACCTTACCATTCCTGCACCTTTCTGAAAGTAATGTTACTCTACCAACTCGTATCACTTCACTTAATCTTCAGCCCACTATTACAGTTTATCCTCAATTTAAACTTAAGCATATTTTATACTTCACTTTTAACATTACTACACTTTCTAGTTCTTTAATCACTCTAATTATGCCAACCACTACACTTCAGCTGTAATCATTCATCACTAATCTGGTTGCCATAAATTCTTCTCACCCTCCACTGGCTCCTACATTTTCATTTCCAACCACATCACCCAAATCTTTCTCTCTTTTTTATAGCAAAATAGGCTCCATTCTCTCCCCGCTCGAGTCCTACATTCTGCAATAAATTCCCGTCCCCTCCCCTTTAATTTTTGTTGTTGCTTAATTATCTGAGTATTTTACCTGTGTAATGTTTTGTCCCCTATAACTCCTCTTGTTTGAGATCCGCTCAATACTTTACTCTCTTCTTCCAATTGGTTAGTATATATTAAACATCCAACAAGTTTATATTATGCCATTTCTATGTATTTACATATGTTACATATTGTATTATTAACTTTTTTCTTCATTTTAAACCAATAGGTTTTGTAGGATACACGTTTTAAAACTCCGCTTTTTTTAAAGTTCGGAAAGACTTTAAACCATTTTCCGCTTATTCATATTATTCGATTAATGTTGTCAATTTTGCGTTGAGGATCCTACTTTCCTTTAATTTGTCTAATTTCCTTAAAATTTTCACATATCATTGGAATAATTTCTTGTTTTCTCTCTAATTCACCCACTTTTAATCCATAGTCCATAAGTTGAAGTGGTGCTAAAGGCTCCCGTATACCTTAGTAATATATTTCGTTGCGTTCTTATTAATAATATTTTAATTTACACATAGTTCATTCTTCTAACCCATATTCCGCCTTATAAGATATTATTGCTAAAAAGATGTGGTTATGTTATAAGTTTTCTGTCTTACTTCTAACATGTTCTGTGTAATTACTGAATTGTAATTTTTCATCCAAATGAATATCCAAACACCTTGCCTCTTTTGGTGTATTGTTTTAATATACGAATATGGCGTTGTATAGTACCTTAACTATTTTCCTTTGAACATCATAAAAGTAGATCCGCCAGGGCTATGTGTAATAAGGTCACGAGACACAGCATTTCTAATTGTGCTGTTAATGCATTTAATGTTTGTACATTTTCCTATTTTAATGTTTACAACAAATAATAAATAATCGCGAATGCGGTAGTTTTCTTTACATGGATCTACGTCTGTAAATCTCTATAAACATCTTATGTGTTCCATTTACACGAATTTCTCTATCTATTCTGCAAACAAACTGTTCTTACAAAATACTATTAGTTTGTCTACTTAATTTTTATCAGAATAAACTTTACCAGAAATTGGCTTATTACGTAGTTACTTATAAGCAGAAGAGAAGTAAGAAAATGCACTAGGCTAAAGCGACAGTCCAATCTTTCAATAGATGTCGCTACGCGATTGTCTTTGAAATACAGTTCTCTTGCATTACCAGGAGTTGAACAAAACTTAAAGGTTTCATTCCGGCGAGCAGACGAGCCGGTACAGAGGCAAGGTTGCTCTTGGTTTTGCGATTTGATTATATTACGCTACATGTATAAGGAAACGGCGTGTTCCTGCATTTTGTTTGAAATTGACGCTGAAGTACACTTACTGAACATAGTGATATATGTTTGATTAACGATAATAGTGCAATGGAAAAATACTATAACTATTTCATTTGTGGATCGAGAAGTGCCGAAGTCATCGCCATACGAAATGCATGAGGTGTTTCGTTTTGAGGAAGGCAACACAGATCAGCAGTTTCTCACAACAGATGTTCAATAAGTACAAGTCAGAGGATACGGTCCACAAGGACATTACGGAAACCAATGGTGAGTCCAATTTTCCCTATAGTAATGGTCAGAGGAGTAGAGTAACTATCACAACAGCTGGAAGGGGTTCTCCAATTGTCAAGCTGTATCGTGTACCTCTGGAATTGAACCCAGATATTATTAAGGAGACACTTGCACAGTATGGGACAGTGTTGTCACAAACGATTGATTTTGGGGACTCGAATCTGCGTTACAACATTTGTAATGGAGTGCTAGTCGTTAAAATGGAGTTTAAAAAACATATTTCTTCGTATATTGACATCGGGAATACTAAAGTTTTGTAAGCTATGAGGAGAAACTCTGTATATGTGTTTTTTGTAATAGTACGGGTCACTTACATAGTGAAAGTCCACTATGCAGAGTTATAACTCAGATGCCTCGCGGTGAGGACCCGCCAACATGGACACTGTTAGCACAAGGTTCCTTCCCCATTAGACGAGTGCCGGCAGTTTTAGCGGCAGAGAGTGTAGGGCAACAAACAGAGGTGCCACAACCTGAGGCGGCTGCATTAGATTTTGTTTTGTTTCGAGAGCATCAAGAAGATATTATAGGTAGCCTGTTCACCGTGGGGGGAAATCAAAAAGTGCATTCAAGACCGGCCAAGATTGCTGCTGTGAAATTTAATCTGCCTACCACTGGGGTGCAGAGCAGGATCAGCAAAGTCAGTGCCGCCATTACAGGAAATCACGGAAGTGGTGGAACTGGAAACACAGCCGGCTATGATCGCTGCTAGTAGTCGAGATTCGAGGCTCCGCAAAAAGCGTAATGATGCCCCCACCGTAAGAATCGGTTAGTAAGAAAATAGAGAAAATGATACCTGCAACAAGAGATAGGGGTACGGTTGAGAAATACGTGCCTCCATGATTTTTCTTTTTGCCGTCATGATGTTATGTCAACACATTGTATTTTTAAATGTGAATTGTTTGAGGAATCCACTAAAGCAGATGTTATTAAGAGATTTTATTTCTGATTACGATCCGGGCGTTGCGTTTTTGCAGGAAGCTAATATTGATAATTTAATCCTCCAATGGTAACAAGAGTGACGCATCACCCCAACAACAATTTGTTTCGACTCTAAATTTGGCTACAATGGTTTTACTTTCCTGCCATGCCTATATACTCCTCCGTCATTGTTGCGTATAGCAGTTACTGGTCAGCCGTGCTGATTAACAGTCAGTATCAGCCACTATTCCAGATTGAATAATCACCAATATTACCCTGCTTGTAGCTATAGCTGTTATTTATATCCTAGATTTTCAAATATGGAATCTATGAATGTCAATGACCCAAGCTTTGATGGCCTCACTATAATTATACATGAAAACATTGGAGACAATGAAAGAGGTGCACCGTAATATATAGGGCACCTTCAGCAAATAGAAAAGCACGAAGGTGGCAGAATCACGGCTTTGTTTATTGCAGATAACAATTTATACTTAAAGCTTTACCAGCCGTCTGGAACAAATAAGCGAAAGAAGAGGGAGGAATTTCTTCTTACGCAAACAATTTTTTATTTACGCCACTGGTAGCACCTCTAATTATTGGAGGATATTTTAACTGTGTTCTTTATGCCAGAGATTAGCGTGCGGAGTTTCATTCATCCCTTGCCCTGGGACGATTGAAAGATGACTTAAAACTACAGGATACTTGGGTGGCTAAATGTGGAACTCAGACACAGTACACATCTTACAGAGCGCAGGCTGCCTCCAGGATTAATCACGTTTATTTAAATATACCAGAGCACGTGCAAGACGCCCAAGTTGTGCCCGCTGCGACCAGCGTCCACAACGCGATAGCGCTAAAGGTCGACTTAGATTATCCATTTCCCATTTATGGTAGGGGATATTGGAAACTCAATAATAGACTAGTAGAGGCTGATACTACACAAGAGGCCTTCCGAGCAATTTGGCAAGTACTGAAGTATAGGTTGCGACTGAGGAAACTGTCAATTACTAAAGCATGGTTTTTAGTTATGAAACCGCACATCCACTCCTTTTTTCAAGAAATTGGGCATAGCAAAAGCGAGAGAAAATCGTATGCACTCTTGCATGACATTCATAAATTGCAAAGAGATGGGAGAAAGGTTTACGTTTAGCTGTATCAAGTTATACAAAAACTTTATTCTCTGAAAGAAGACGCCCTAGAGGTGTCAAAGATACGATCTTCTACTAAATCGAGTATAAAGGATGAGAAAGTCTTTTTATTCTATTTAGCCTCAGAAAAGCAAGTTGCTCAATGAGACTAGAGCTGCAGGACTGAACGGATCTGGACCCCTGTCTTGGCGTCAGGGTTGCCCTGGTCGTCAAGGCCAGCAAACTGGAGCGTCACCGGCCCTTCGACGCTACTGTGTTTACGGGCACACAACAGATGGCTGTTCCTCGCAGCCGCGGTGCCACCAATGTGGTGCCGGCCCTGGAACATCGAAGTACACTGGGCAGGATCTGCCCAGTGCACTTCGTTGCACAGGACACTTCGCCGGGCAAGCCAAGTGCCCTCTTTACCCGAGAAGCAGGCATCATCTCCACCAGCCCGGATTACACCACCGCCAAATGCCAACGCCGAGACCACACCACCTGCACCCTCAACAGACACAGCGACGAAGGACGCCATTCAGGGCCTCCACCACCACCACTGCCACCATCACCACCACCACCACCGCCACCACCACCACCACAGTAGTCACCATTCACCATACAACCGCCGCTGATCTATCCACCAGGATAGACGGCATTACACAGCAATTGACGTAGGTTCTCCTGCAGCAAGCTGCCTACTCTGCTAAGCTGTTCCGTTCCAGAAGCCAGCAACTCAACTCCACTCCTCTCCGGTCCAGGCTGAGGGGCACTCACAGACCGAAGGACTACGGGAACATCCTGTCCAGCGTCGAACAACCACCAGGGTAGGGAGGCCAGCCTTCTTCCAAGAGCTTGTGAGTCGTCAGATTCATAGATGAATTACGGGTACGACAAATCCTTCTTGACCTATTCCTTTATTTCTTTCTAATGTCACCTTCTATTCCCCTAGGCTGCAGTCAGGATTCATGGCTGTAGCCTAGCAGCAACCTTTCATCTGCTCCCGCACACTTTGCGGCAACATTTCATATTTCGACTTACTAACGCGGGTGCTAAGCGGGACCGCGCTACGCTAAAACAGTACGAGTAATTCAGCAATCTACGTTTTACTACGTGGAGGGCTTTTTAAGTGTCGCAGTGGAGCGGAGAGCCCCATATATCCTCCCAGCCATTGCACTCCGGCTGGGGTTCAAATGCTCAGTCCAGATATATAGCTGGTGTGACAATGTCAAGTGGGACAATAGTGCCCACGACTATAGAATGTAAACAGGCTTTCCAGACACATTTTACGTCCTTGTTCTTCGCGCCTACACGTTCAACTACAGTGACCATTGAGCTACCGAACAACGTAAATATACAGATATCGCCGGGTCATCAGGATTATATCTCAAAAGTATTAACCACCGAGGAAATAAGGTATGCTTCGTATCATGCTGGTTTGCAATCTGCGCGCGGACCCGATGGGTTGACCTATGTCCTTAAAAAAGTTTTCTTACCGGTTCAACGACAGGAGCTATTTCAAATAATGAATGTCGTATTGAATACTGCTGGTAACATGATAGGGTTCAGTGACGGAATAATAGTTTGGTTGCCAATAGTGCTTTTTCCATCCCCCGTCCGATAACTCTGTTGAATCCAGACTATAAATTATTTATGAAAGCAATGGCACGTAGAGTCCATCAGATTCTGCCAACTGCAATTGAGATTGGCCAACCTTGTGATATATCTGACTGGAAAATAACGCATAATCTTGCTGCCATTAAAGATACTATTTCATATTTTGAAATGCACCCTGAAGAGAATGGAAGTCTTGTGCCTATTGACTTTGAAAATGCATTTGATTATATATATCATGACTATTTATGAAGTGACAAACTCCAGAGAGCAAAATGATGGTTTCTTCACGTCATCAATACCCATAAACGATTCTGTGCGACAAGAATGTCCGATGTCCATGATTTTGATTGCCTTTTGCATGGAACCACTACTGCAGAAGCTACACAAGGAGGCCAGTGGTCACCTTCCAACGAACAGACTATTCACTGTCAGAACGTATGCTGCTGATGTCACGGAATTGTTGCAAACAGCAGAACACCTGCAGATGCTGTATTTCACACTACAATTGTATGAACAAGCTTCAACAAACAAATTCATCTTCAAAAATCAACATCGACCCCTCTTGGATTGTGGAATGGGCATGTGATGTGTCATTCAGCAGACAGATCAAATGCAGGTGTTATGCCTGCAGGTCTGTCAAACACTCCCTTAGATGTTAGAGGTAAACTGGAATGGTTTAGTGACCCGCGTTAAATACGTGCTTGTACGGCAACTTAGCAGGAGATTGAATTTAATCTGGAAGGTGTATCTTAATACTTATACCTTATCTAGTATATGGAACAAGTTCTACCCATGCCCGTGAAATATGCACAATTAATGGAAGGAGTTATATGCTACTACATTTGGCGTCGTTACCTTTATAAGGTGTCCCGAGATCAACTTCGACAACAGCCGGGGAAAGGAGGGTATGGTTTGATTGCTGTCCATTTGTAAAGTAAGGCTTTCCTTGTGAAATGTATACCGGAAGCTGAAGCTGGGGTTGGAGATGCAAGGATATTGGGCACTGGGCTCCCTTGCAACAGTTATCGCAGGGGCTTGAAGCTGTTCTATTCACATCTCATCCCATATGGGATTTGTTGAGAGAGCTTCCTGCTTCCCTGAGAGACGTGGAAGCTGGAATACGGACGAAGTTACTATGTATAGGTATTTATTAGCAATAAAGGTGAAATTATGTAGAATTCCAGCAAAAAATCTTAATAGCAAATGGGTTACAATCTGGAAGACATTCAGGACCCCCTACATTTCAACAGAATAGGAGGTGAAAGCATACGAACCAATCCATGAAATTATCCTCACCGAAGAAAAGAAGTACCAGCATAATAAGGCGCAGAGTCCATTGTGCCAGATTTGTGGCAGGCTTGACACACCGAGGCATCGACTCACCCAATGTGTGAAAGTCCAACAGCTATGGAGCTGGACAACTTGAAAAACTGTTCCCTATGCACATGTGTACAGAACTATAAGGCTTATTTCTCTACTTACAACATAGTGGTACACACACCATAAATTTGTGCAAACATTTTTTGTAACGGATACCAGTATTTTGTGTTTACAGAGACAACCAAGAAGTCATTTTCTTCAAAGGGCTGTTGCGAAAAGAGCGCCATCTGTTAGGTAAGCTAAGGACTCACATGACGAAACAGTGCGCTGCACAGATTGTCTTCCTCTTCGAGTGACATAAAGCTGGAATCTATGGAGTTGCTTAGAGGTAGCTCGTGATTATTGTTTTGATTTTGTGTTCTGTGCAGAAAATGATAATCCATATTACTGTATTCTAACGGAGAGATCATCACCAGACTCCCAGTGCCTTTGTTTTCGTGGATCATCAAAACACGGGAAAGGCTTGAGACCAGTTAGCACCAGTGTGGCAGAGGATTAAAAGTCAGTATATTTACTATTGTTGTGCTCAACTATTGTTCATGACTAAATCCTTGACTTTTTTTCTTCTAATAATGCTGTAATTTTATCTATACAAAGAAGACATGTGAAAAAAGAAGAAATGAAAAGGATGAGGACTTCCTAATTGAGAAAGGTTTATGTATTTTAAAATTCAAAACACAGATGACACAAGTATTGTGGTTTATCAAGAATTACGGTTATTGTGCAGTACGTTTTTGTCTAGCTTTTACGGTCCAAAAGTCATTCAGAATGAAGAGGACTTCTGGGGTTATTCTAAAAAATTTCAGGATGTAAATTCTGTTTTTAGGCAAATGTCTTAAACATAGGGCATTTTAATCAAAATAGAGCCATTTTTCAGAAAATCCAACATTTCAAAGAATGTTCCATGTAACTTGTAGTTTGGTGTAGGGTTATTTTTCCTGAAAATCCTGTGTCGCATCCTTGATGATAGTTTGGTATATAGGCGATTTTTCGTTTTTGAATTATGGTGTCCACAGACACACACAAACATCATACACACACGCGCGCGCACACACACATAAACACAGAGACACACACGTGGACCTTTCTCTAAACATGCCTTTTTTTCTTCGTCTTCTATTCAGGGTTCCTCAAGAAAAGTATTTCCGGCGAAATCTCGGTATCGAAATTCTGGGATGAGCACAATATATGTACATACTCGTTAGAGAAAATAATACCCCTAATACAGTGCCCCAGAAGTCCGGTTCTAGAATAAAACCCTGGAGGCAGCCCTTTGTTGTTGTTCTTCTTCTTTAACATTTCATACAGGCACCTGGGATAACCTTTATTGCCTACACTTTCACATAGAATCAGTCGCCAAAGCTTATCAAACAGAAATATGTATTAGAATACCTAGTTTATATTTTGATTCTGATATTTCTTTTCTTATTAGATCATTAATTGCGTCCTTTGTTGATTTATCCTTCCGAAATCCAAACTATCGTTCATTTCAATCATTATTCCATATTCCTTTAACCTCCTACCTAAGAGCTTCTTGGAAACAAATAGATGCATGCATACATACATGCATACATGCATACAGACACACACACACATACATACATACATACATACATACATACATACATACATACATACATACATACCTACATAAAACATACATACATACATACATACATACAGACATGCAAATATACAAACATACAACCACACGTACATGCACATATATACACACATAAAATGCATACATACATGCATACAGACATGCAAATATACAAACATACAACCACACGTACATGCACATATATACACACATAACATGCATACATACATGCATACATACATGCATACATACATGCATACATACATACATACATACATACATACATACATACATACATACATACATACATACATACATACATACATACATACATACATACATACATACATACATACATGCATACATGCATACATACATACATACATACATACATACATACATACATACATACATACATACATACATACATACATACATACATACATACATACATACATACATACATACATATGAGTACATCTGACACCTTTATCCTGACATCTACATAGTTTCCCAACTTAGGACTCAAATGCCAAATTATCTTATTTCCAAAAGATACCTGATATAATTAGAATAGAATTTTGAAAATGGTAAATTAATGAACTTACTAAAATAAACTACTAATTAAACTAAACTACTGGCTTGCAGTAATTTTAGACTACATTCTAGAACATTCATCCACCATTTTAAAATCTCACTTGTATATTTAAAACTTTCAAATCCATAACTACCATTTTCAAGTGCTTAATATTCAAAATTTAAGCAATATTTAAATTATAAATATTCAATAATAATACGATTAGCTTAATGTAACTCTACATCACATTTCAAGGTACCAATTTTAGATGACACCGTCCAATGTGTGTCCTTTAAATAACTTTATAGCTGCATTTGTGTTACCTTTTCCTCCCATACACTATTATTTCATCCATCATTCCTATAAAAATACGTTGGTATATATTGTCCTAATATTTACAGAAATTATAAAATACTTCGTTTTAGGGAAATCAACTTCTTCATTACTTGTTTCGTATTCCTTCTACCTGATGAATAACATTAATTTTTCTTCTGTAACAAAAGAGAAATAATTTGTGAAAGCCTTGCCACATGAAGTAGGGCTTTTCAGTAATTTTGCAGCAAATTTCATGGACTCTCAGAAGGAAACGTAAAATGAGGTGTTTTCGTGGGTCCAGAGATGCTCTTTAAGGGATGCTGCATTAGAGGAAAAAGAATGGAGGTTATTCAGGAAGAGATTTCCACTGTATTCGAAGATGTTGCAAGAAATGTCTTTGCAACTATAAGCACCGAACTTTAAGTCCAAAGTTCAAAGATTGGGTTGCCCAATGAGTTTCATCTTCCACGTGTATATTTGGACTACTCTCCCTAAAATCTCGGTGCCAATAGCGAACAACAGAATCTACCAAGATATCAAATAAATGAAACGTAGAAATCACGGTAGATGGAAGGTCAATATGATTACGTCGGATGCTACGCTGGAAAATATCTTAAGCATCTTATAACAGGAAAGGTAGATGCAGCTTTAAGGAGAAAGCAAAAAACGGCGCGGCAAGGATGCACAAAACGCAAGTAAATCTTAATTATTATTATGGTCTAATAATCCGTGATTGCTTCATGTAATAGTAAATCCTGAAGCTAATAGAAATGTGGTATTGAAACTAGAGTAGCAAAAATTGCTTGGAATGATTTTACGCATTTAAGATGCCGATATACTATTTTTAATGCTCATTTGCCGGCATACATCTCTACCATAAGGTAAATTTACTCATTCCTTTCCTATATTCAAATAAATCTTTGAAAAAGCATTGAATGATACACAAAAAAGTCACTTATAAGAAATAAGTCTAGAAAATTATGAAAACTTTACATTAAATATCACAAACAATTTGCGGTCACCTGAAGTTTACAGGTGGGTATTTTTAGATTTTTTTAGTCATTTAACTAACTGTAATAGTTTCTGCGAAACCGGATTTTCTCATAATAGAAACTGCTATTCACAGAAAAAAAAATGTTCAAGAAAAAAGGGAGAAAAAAACGAACATCTACTTGCAAAGAAAGGAATAACATTGCTTGAGGGCGCAGAAGTTGCAGTATTAAACAGTATTTGTAATTAATAGGGCTAATGTTCACCTCTCTGCTCCAAAGTGTGTAAGGTTCTCTTTCCTTCTTTCTCTCTCTCTTTCAAGTGGTGCAGTAGTGTCAATATAGAATGACAGAAGTATAGATAATGTTTATAAAATTGTTTAAAATAAACATTGTTTCAGCAATGATGGTCCCACAGGACAAATCAAAGAGGCAATACACATTTCTAAGACTGCACAATGATCTAAAGGTGTCATAGTTATGTTGGTAATATTCGCCATTTAGATCACGCTTAAACTAAGGTGCTACACAACGTTGAACTATTACTGATTCAAGTCAGAAAGCCGTTTTGTGTATCTGATCAACTGTATTTCATCAATACTTCAACCACACTTTCTTATTTTCAAATGAATTCGTTCTTTATTAAAATAAATTCAATTAATCATATGAATGTAGAATTATCAAGAGCTAAGCATCATGGTTGAAACACAACAAGTTTTTCCAAAGATATCTACTTCCCTCTTAAAGTCTTAAACTGACGGTTGCATCATTTCATTATTTACCCTTCAAAAATGGAACGGCATTATGACAAGCACTCTAACTTACGCTATTATTTAGCAACAAATTCTCGCCATCTCTCTTTGATGTGCGTATATGGAGACCAGGTTTGTTTGTGTTATAGCTCACGTTTTTTCATAGGGGAATTCTTTAGAGGAATATGATATAATAAAACTTCGAGTCATATTTCATAGCGAATAAAAAGGTGGTTTTATGTCACATAAAAAGCAGATATTATCATGTTTTTACCCAGTCGCTGAAGGTTGCAAGACGCCGCTTTTAATCCCCCACACAGGCTGGATCATCTTGCACAACCGGAATTTCAATATGGGACTCACCCACGCAGTTTACAACCGTGCCACAATTTCAACTCCCATAAAGTTCAGCTTATTTGCTACTGAAGCCTGAGCATACATCACCAATTCCTATAGCTATTTATGGGTATTATTATTGTAATTCCCTCAGGCGCAATAGTTATTTCCTATAAGGTTTCGGCTAAGACTTAACAATTTATAAATTTTGAAAATGATTTCATGACATACACCCAGAAATGCAGTAAAATATGTACCGGTAAATGAAAGAAACATCAAAAGCTTATATACCTAATATCAAAATATATGGATTCAATTAAATTAATTTATTCTAAACATTGCATACATTAGCAATAAAATTTGTAAAAACACATAAATAAAAACTATATATATATAAAGGGTTAATCCTTTGACTGGTCCACACACCGAACAGTAACTCTTTTGTGCCAGATTTTTATTTCCTTTATATAACGTTTTTGTCACGAGTTTTTGACATTTCTCGGAATTAGAGTTTAATGACATTTCCGCTAAGGTCTATTAACAAATATGTTTCCAGGAAACGTGTACAACTCTTCAAAATTCAATATTCGCTCAAGTAATTGAAAATTAGCAACCGGCATTAAAAATCTAATTAACATCTTCTTTCACCTACAACGAAACGTGTAAATGGAGTAATGAAGGTTTGTGGGTAATAAAAGCAGATAAAACATAAGTTTTTTAAGAGTAGTTTTTAGAAATGTGAATGAAGAAGAATATATGAATGTAACTCATCAAACTTTCTCTCTCTTTTTTTCTTCTTTTGATTGATTTTCTTTCCCTTTTAATGTGAAGTCATTATTCTTAAGGTTTTGCTAATATTAAAATATTTCAAGTATTTGGTGAAAAACTATGTTTTCTGCTGAGGAGAGTGCACGAAGGAAAGAAAAGTAAAAATGCTATCGTTATTTGGCATTGGGTGTACAGGTCATCAAGAGTCTAAACTGCAACATTTTCCAATTGGAAACAAGCAAATACTTTATTTTACTCGACTTTTCTTCATTAATATTGTTATAAAAGTAATATTGTATACAAGCAAGCTCATTTGTACATGGGAATGTAGTTAATATATTTAATGCTCATCACAATTAAAGTTAGATTGACCGTCTGATATTATATCAAAACATCGGATTCAGCTTACTATATTCTGCATTGGTAATGCAACTCTTTAGATAGCAATTACAAAATATAAACTGGTTTCCTTCTTTGGCCTACATTTATCTAGCAACTAGGAAAATGCTCACCGCAGCCACTATTTGTGCAACATTTCGTATTGGTGCCGTAACATAAATAATACCAGCTACAGTAACATGCTGCTTTTCTCAAATAGTTGACTACTGCATTCATTTCTTATATGCTTTTATTTATTTTAAACAAAATGCGATACTGAAACCATTTTTGTGGAATATCTATATGACATTGAAATTGAGTTTTTTTCATGGACTCTTTAACTGCTGTGGATCTCAGCGTCCCATTCTATATTAACCGCTTAATTTTGTTCAGAGCCCTTTTTATCTGGCTTGAGGTTCTTTCACATGCCGTAAATCTACGACACTAGACCTTCCGAAGGAAGCCATGCTAAGAATTTTTACGCCCGGAAAAAATATCCAGCGACCTTCGGAACCATATTATATTATATATATATATAGATGGATGGATGATGGATGGATGGACGGACGGACGGATGGATGGACGGTTGGACGGATGGATGGACGGATGGTCGGACGGATGGATGGACGGATGGACGGATGGATGGACGGATGGACGGACGAATGGTCGGATGGACGGATGGATGGATGGTCGGATGGATGGTCGGATGGACGGATGGATGGACGGTTGGACGGTTGGACGGATGGATGGACGGATGGTCGGACGGACGGATGGATGGACGGATGGACGGATGGATGGATAGTCGGACGGATGGATGGACGGATGGACGGATGGATGGACGGATGGTCGGACGGACGGACGGATGGACGGACGAATGGTCGGATGGATGGATGGTCGGATGGACGGATGGATGGACGGATGGTCGGACGGATGGATGGATGGACGGATGGTCGGACGGACGGATGGATAGAGGGAGGGACGGACGGACGGACGGACGGGCGGAGGGATGGATGAATGGAGGGATGGATGGACGGATGGTCGGACGGACGGATGGATGGATGGGTGGATGGAGGGAGGGATGGATGGATGGATGGATGGATGGATGGAGGGATGGATGGATGGATGGACGGATGGACGGACGAACGGATGGATGGATGGACGGACGGATGGATGGATGGACAGATGGTCGGACGGACGGACGGACGGATGGATGGATGGACATATGCAAATGTTCTTTCCACTAAGGCTTTTAAAATTATTGTATCCTCGTTCTTGCTCGCCTTTATCTAACCTCTTCCGTTTCATTTCCCTGCGTTACTATATCCGCTTATTTTTCTTCATCTGTGTACATAGGTATTTGAACATCATCTCTCCTACAGAAGTTCTCCAATACCTTTCTTACACTTCCTTCATCTGTCTGTCTAGTAGTGATATATGACTTTTACCTATTCCATTTACACTAGCTATTTGCAGGATATTATCCAGATTTGTTATTAAATCAAGTTACCCTTATTTCCCTTACCTCTCTCTTCTGTGACTATAAGATAAATGTGTCTCTTATTTTTCTTAATCTCAAAAGCGTCAACCATAGTTTCCGTTGATATACTGTGAGATCATCTGCTCTGCCTGTAGATGACGTCTTCTATCTTTGTTAACTTGTGGATTTATGTACAAAATCTTCTTTATATTCTCTTCTTCCTGTTCATCTAACTCCTTAGTGACGATGATAATGTCATCTTCCTCTACTAGCACCTCTCTTTTTAGCAATTGGCTCTTTTGGAAAATTGCCTCTGACCAGTTAATATTTATTACTTTTTATAATGTCCGTTGTTTTAAATCTTTTCCGAGTTAATTATTAATTTCATTCATTACCTTTTCATTTTCACATTGTTGTTTGCTTATAGTCTGTGTACATATTTTGTTTGTTTCCTTTTCTGCTTTCCGTTTCTTTTTTCGGGTAGTCCTTCTATTACTTCAGTTACGAAATCTATAGTGCTTGGCACCATTTAATGTGTGTGTCCAGCGTGCTAATTGCATTCTTTATTTCCTTTTTTGTATTTAGAATTGTTATTGTTATTTTCCGTAAGGTTTCAATTTCTTTTGCCGTTTTTCTCCCAGATCAATATATATATACGTTGCTACTTTTCCACATTTTGTAAAAATTGCACATAGTCTCCTTTGCTTCTTCCTAGATTTAGCAGGTTTTGGGATTCCTTCTTTGCTTTGTTCGTTTTTGTTTAGTTCGGGATTGGTTACATTACACTGATCCCAATGTTTTCTTCCATATTCAGTTCCAGCATCAGTAAGCATTAAAATTATTAGAAGTAGAGTATTAGAAGTATTAGAATACTTCCATCAACACTTAGTCTTGTTTGAATTGGTGACCGCTCAAGTAAGGGACTTCTTTTAAAGGGATCAAGTTCATTTTCAATTCCCTGTTTCCCATCTCTAACGTCAGTATCTTGGTTTTTGTTCCAATCACATTTTCCTGCACCACGACCTGGTTCCCTACCGCTAATGCTTGACAGTAGTTGATTGACGATCGGTGGAAGGCTACCCTCTCATCTTCACCACCGAACGGCTCTGGGGTTCCAAAGCCGCTGTCCCACAAGCTGCCTTTCTTTAAATCCTTATCCATGGTGATAATAAGAGCCCTATCTCCATTCCTTTCCAGGTCATCAGCTTTACATCCAACAGTATGCTGCTGAAGGGATGTATTTGCAGGTGGAGATGTAAAGCCTACCTTGCAGTCTCTTTGGACGTTGCCCGCCCTACTCGTGGCCCTAGATCGAAATGCCGGACGTAGGGTTGGTCTTAGTGGTGGTGGTGGTAGTGGTAGAGGTGATGGTGGTGGTGGCGGTGGCGGCGGTGGTAGTGGTGGTGGTGGTGGTGGTGGTGGTGGTGGTAGCAGCGGCAGCAGCAGCAGCAGCAGCAGTATGATAGGACATTGAGTTAGGGGATCTAAACCGATAAATCCTACGAGAATAAAAACGCAGACTCACAGCGTGAAGGTTACTTTTATACCACCTAGGAACTACTTTTACTTTTTAATGTTCGTTGCCAATTCGATTCCTGACTGAGGCTATGTAGGATTTCGGCTTAAAAATACGAATGTGAGAGTGCATTTTGGTATGTTTAATATCTAGAAAGTAAGAAATCTAGCACCGAAAACGGCAAAATCGAACTGATATTGGCTCTAATAATTATTTCAAATATCTGTCTAATATGTTACTATTATATGACTTTCTCTAGATTTATTTTATATTATTCTACATATTACTCCCATTAAATCTCATTCGATATATTTGTTGTCAGTCAAATACTCAACTTTTAAACAAGTTTGTTTAAAACACAATCTTAGCATACATAAGACTGACGCAATATTCAAATGTTTTGAAAAAGTAGTCAGCTATCTGATAATTTTATGTGTTACGATAGCAATGCGAAATCCAGTAAATATTGGAGATTTGCTGGTTACGGTGGACAATTTGCTTCACAATTAATGTAAAGAGTCACATTTACCAAGTTGAATATTTGTAAAGTAGGCTGAATAGGATGTTTTCTTACAATATCAGAACTACCTATGTAACCTAGTTGTGACGGGCATCAGTAAACATTAGTGTTAATACACGTAGTCCCTCTGCGGATCTGTCACAAACACATTTCTTGGATTCATGGACTCTCAAAACAAATATTTGCGGTGAAACCTCGATGTAGAGTTTTTGGGCGAAATATAATACTTCGCACATTTTCCTTACATACAAGAGAAAATAAAAAGATATTGTGTTTTTCTGCTGCGTTCATTTGTTTTGTTTGCATCATCTCTGCTTCGATTTTTTACGAAGTGAGGAAAACGCATGCATTTCATGTTGTAACAACTTCAAACTTTAGTTATTACTAAAGTTGTTTAATTTCGGATATTTACCCGGTTATACTTAAGGTAAAACTAATATAACAGCATATGTTTTGCCAAGAAATATAAATTATGCTGCGATACTTATCCTTATATGGCCAAACTGCGAGGCAAACAATGCCACTTTTTTGCATGCAGTTATCTAATGCAATTAAACTCCTAAAGGTTGAAAGAAAGCTTGGTTTTGCTTTTAAACTTATGATTGCTGTCATAAGAATGTCTAAAATAATTATCTTAACTATCGGAAATAAATCAGTACCTATAGTTTAATGAATGTACATAATTAACATGAAATATTTTTCTATCCACTTCATGACAATCACAATAAATGTTCCTTAGATATGCTTTCAGTTAAGTTAAACTGACTTTTTATACGTAGGAGACCAAAACTGCGTTCAGCTGCTTCTAAAAACTTGTGACAGTAATTAATTAATGAAAAGCCCAGGATTAGAGGAAAATATTTAAGAATTACCTATACCTAAACCTATGACCGTCAATAAGGGAACACTACGGAGATAGTTAATGTCGGAAAATAATTATTCGGGATTTATTGTATATCAACAAAATATATACCTGTCGTTTCGTTAGATTTTTTGATTTATTGCATTTTTTCCTAATATGTGGAATTTCATAAACATGAATAACTATTAAAACACTTCACAGATGTCAAATGTGTAATATGTTCCCTTTCATGTAATTATCGAATATAAATATTACAAGAAATATCTTTACAGAGTTCTGATTAGTACCAAATAATAACATATTTTTCAATTAACAATAGACAAACTTCCCCAAAAATCTTTATTTTCGAATCATATGCACATGGCCTTTTGTTTCTTTTTGTGCTTCTTGTTTTGCGTAGAGCTTTTCTATCCCAGGGACTTCAAAACAGATGCTCAGTAAAATATATGTTTCAGGCTTTGAAATACAATACTTCCTATACTCTAGATGTAAGAGTGTGTAAAAGAACACTTTAAAAATACAGGGCTGCAGTTTAAAATTACATAATATATTGCAATGGTTCTCAGTCTTAGTGTGCGCTATCCGACACTACCGGGTTCGAGGAGGCCGGTCCATATGTATGTGGGTGTAGGAGAGGAATTCCTTGTGAACACGACCAAAATTTATTTCCATGTCCTGTCGTCCCTCCCGTGTTAATGGCGTCCCACCCATCTCTGAGGACGCTAGCTCACACTTCATCAGCCTCCAAGTAGCGAAGGTTTCAAATTTCACTCCCCACGTCGTTGTGTCAGTTGGTGGGCCCCATGCCTCATCCGCCCCTTATTCCAAACTGGTCATAAATATTACCCTACGTCACTATGTAAGGCTGCTTGAAACTCACATCATCAGGGTCATAAAGGTGTATATTTGCAGATCAATTGCTTTGATTTCTTCTGGGCACCGAATCTTTGCTGTTTTTCTCACCAACCATAATATTTCTAAGAAATAAACTTTGAAATACATAATTTTGAAAATTTAGGTTACATTTAATTACATCAATTTATTTATTGCAGTACGAGGTGGCTAATTTTGTTATTAGTCACAAAATACTAACGAGAATAAGATAGCAGTCTGCATGATAAGTTTGCTTTAATCACCAGCAACAGACTGGAAAGTGCTTTAAGTAACCTGTGATGGGATTGACTCTCTCTGACTGATAAACATTATACAGTTTTAACATGACAAGCTCTACGTTTGAAAAATGACTTCTTTAACATGTTTGTCTCTCATTTAACCAAGTACATGACCAAACTCGCAGACGTTACGTATAATGGCATTCAGCGTGACTGTGTTGCATTGTAAAGGCCAGCATTTATAGCAGCAGTGATCCGCATAATATAATGTCATTCATTGGAAATATAAGACAATTGAATTTTGGGACTCCGTGATTCCCATTAGGACATTGTATTAGACTTTTCTTTTTTCTTCTTTAGTTAAGTATGTGCGCTAGGGAATATTTCAAAGTTGTCTGTCACAAGCTTGTTTTCTAGGAAACATTTTGATCACAGTATAATTATTAGTTTGAAAATATATACATAGCCCAAAGACTAATTACTCAAGATGCGGCAAAACTAAAAATGGTCTGAGTTTGGTTAAACTTAAATGTTACATATAACTGTATTTAAGATTATAATTGTTCTGTGTGTGCTGTTTTCTTCTAGATTCCATGCAAATACCCTCTCTCTCTCTGTGCTAATGTACCAAAAAATAATTTTAGCAAACGCGTTTGTTTTAATTTAGTTATAAACCGTTGCTTATATATATTTAATGTATGTAATGTTTCTCTCACAGATGCAACAGATTATTTCTGAAGTATTTTGGCATTTTATTATAGTATTTGTATTTTAGTAGTAGTATAAACTGATTTCTGATGGTATGGCAGATGGTCTAATTGCCTCAACTGAACCAGAACATGAAGTAAATAAGCAAATGTTTAGATAATATTTATAAACCTTAATTTAAAGAGTTTGATGTATTGAATTACATGTGAGAAACGAACTTTTAGTTCTTAATTACAAACCGCAGACAGTTTGTATACTTAAATACTAAGCGTATTAGAACTTTAATGCTTTGTACGATAAAATTCCAGTATCCAATCACGACAGATCAGTCTCGAGGTTTTAGAAAGGAAACTATTGGCTTACTAAAATAAAAAGAGGAAGAATAAACGGAAACTGGGCAGCATATTCCATGGTATTGTCGCTTCTATTTTGTTGATTAGGGAATATTTAAGTGCACATTTTTACTGCTTACATTTCAACATTTTATTATGTTGTGAAATATAGAGAGCGTATTTTAATGTTTTACTCTCTTCTATTCAGCCATACCCTTTATTGTAAAAAAAAATGGTGTGTTATTTATGATCGCTCTTTAACTGCTTTGGCTCTCAGCGTCCCATTCTAAATTGGCCAAGAAAAATTGCTTAAGTTTGCTCAGAGGCCTCTCTGTCAGTCTTGAGGCTCTTTTACGTGCCGTAAATCTACGACACGGGACCAACGGCTTTACTTCCTTTCCGAAGAAAGCTATGCTAAGGATTTTTACACCCAAAAAAATCCATCGTCCTCCACCGGTTTTGAACCCGCGACCTTGGGTATATAAAGTTAGCATGGAAACCACTATACCACGGAGGGCGACACTCTTTATTGTGAAGTAGCCATAGGGTATTTTACGCAAAGTGCGAGAATTTAGAATAGGTCAAAGCTATAACGTGACATCTACATGCTAAGCCAGAAACGCGTGGTTACAGACCTCCTAGCAAGAGTTAAATTCCATGGGGACAGTTGTAGTGTTAAAGGATTCGATTGTTGTACAAGTAAAGAAAATCGTATAGCTTCTTTCTTAATTTGTAATATCATACTAATAATAAAGTCAATCAATACTTATCTCTGGTTAATTGTTTCTGTTGTTCAAATATGAAATCAAAAAACCACTTTATTAAAATCTCAACTTCATGTACAAATGTTGTTACTCATGTGTTTCATTTAATCGTCTTCCAGGATTTTATCTACTGAAGGAATTAGAAGAAAACCCCTGGCGCAGTTACGTTTTGCCCAAATCTTTTAGGTACTGCATCTATAGAAAATTTACTATTAATGAAATAAATTAATGTCTGCTTCAGAGTAACTCCATGCGTTGTGATATTCATTATGCTCTTGTTCTTTTAATGTAAGCAATAACCAAAGTAACATATTGGCAGTCTAACATCCATTTTTGTCTAGTTATCTGGACTACGTTATCTGAAGTTATTCTAGATAACTGTAATTCTGCTGAACATTTGTTTGGGTTACGTAACTAAACACTGGTTTTATTTAGCTTATTATTTTCAGTTCAACAGTTTTGACCCCCAAATGTTATATTTTCATTGACTGTGAATCCTTTATTTGTTGAAAACTGCTTATTTAAAACTGAATGTAAATAACACTTTAGAACCAACCTAAGAATAAATACGACAATATCCACTTACTCATATATTAACACAAGAATAATAAATTACATGTTGACTATAAGAACACTAGTATAAAATTACATAAAAAGTTTTGTAAATAAATGGCAAATAAAAATATAAACATTTAAAGATAGAGGTAAAACTGTCTTTTGGGCTAAATATAGCAAATTTCACATGTCCAAAAGCTGGAAAATATGTCAAATAACCATTACAAACTTTACGCACAAAAATATGTTTAAATGTGTAACTTTTAAGTAATAAATATGTTACCATCAAGGGACTATAACTAAAATTAAAGGTTATAAATTTGTACACCATTTCCTTGAATATCTGGTTTAATTTCATTTATATTAATTGTACATCAGATTTCGTATAGAGAGGTCAACCAAATCAAGCAAAAGCAGCGTAACTGGGGTTCAGTAATCTTCATTACTGATGTGAGCTACTTAGAACTATTTTGTTTTAAAACATTAGTAGAATATGTAACATGATCTTGTATTACTAAACATATTTAATTTGTTTTGATAGTTTCGTGATTTGTGTTATCAAAAATAATATATTAGGATTTAAGAACTTGCTAAACAGGTATAAAAGAACTTTGTGTAGTATTAAAAAAACTAAGAACCCAATCAACAAACAAAATATATTTACCTTTTTCCTTACTGTTTAGATTTGAACTGTCTGTTAAGTTTATCGCATAACTGATAGTGTTGGAAATCTATAAGTTCTTTTAAGTTCAAAAGCAAAATCTGTTAAGAACAGCAATAACAGCTACTACCTTCACCACAACCTAATTATGGTAACAATGATGATGATGATAATAATAATAATAATAGTAATAATAATAGTCATAATAATAATAATAATTAACAATAATTTGAGATTATAACTTAAACTGCAAACTCATTAGCATTCAAAAAATAAAAGTTGGGTTATCGTTTCGGTGACTTTGCGTTCCGGGATCAATTTCGGCACATAAAGTACAATTAAGAATGCTTACATACGATAGCTACATGTCAGTAAAACAACTGGCTTATAAAAGTTTTTAGGAAGGAGATTCGATTACGAATTGAAATTAATATACATCTGCCTGACCCGTATAAGGAGGTAAGGCTGGAGTAATTAAAAGAAGAAACAGCAAATACAAAAAAAAAAAAAAAAAAAAAAAAAAAAAAAAAAAAGTAAGCCTAAGATTTAGGCACTGGATATAAAACATTCCAAAGCTGTGCAGAACAAGTTCATAGACGAAACGAAAAAATTAAATAGAAACTTAGTATAGAATTAATTATTACAATATGTAAAAATAAAGACTAATATAAAATGATACATCGAAGAATCTTTGAAGGAATGCTACTTACGTAGAATAAGATCAATTACTAGACACAAAAAGCGATAACCGAACACGCATTAACCTAAACTATGAGTTGAAGAAGGTGAAATAGGAACAGGTCGTTAAATAAATTTACTTAAAAAGAATAACACACACCAGCTCTCTACTAAATAAAGTATCAGCTTTACCCTTTGCACACTATATTAAGCAGGTAGAAGCTTATTTCTCTTTCTTCGTAATGTTACTCACATATATATATATATATATGCTCTAAAATAATTTGGGAAACCACATTCACAAGTCCAAGTAAACAATTACTGAAGGAAAGAAAACAGAACAATCCTAGTGTTCCAGGATGTACCGTCAGATGACGCCTTTCCACCTCAAAAGATTGCCTACAAACAGCACAGAATTTTTCCAAAACAAATTTTCTATAAGAAAAGAAACTTTAATTAAGGCAAGTCATATATTTTCAGCATTCCATATTTTCTATAGAAAGCTCTTGTCTATTTCTTGTGGTTATCAGGTAACCTATATTTGTAAGACAAGTATATTGGGATGTAAATGTGGTAAGTGCACCATTGGAGAACATTAAAGGGTTTGAAAATACGAGATGAAATCGAATTTTCTAATTCCGAGATTCTGCAATGCAGTTAAACAGTTTATTGCGTACTATTGTTTCGGCGACAAACACAAAATAGAATTAATTCTAACGCCAAATTAAAATTAATTACTAACAACTGTTGAAAATGTTTACAGTAGCAAGATCACGCACCGACATTATCATTTTTAACAAACTGGCGATCAAATACCATATCTGGTTAAAATAATCAACAATTTGCAGGTAATAGTAGCTGCTACCGAGCGAGGAGGTGTAGCGGTAACGTGTTGAAATCGCATTCGGGAGCTGCCTGGCCTCCTTTTTTGGTTTCTCGGGAGTCGCCAGGCGAATGACGCTGTGGATTGGTTTTTCATCTACCACAACTTCCTTTCCCATTTTTCCACTTCATTAGGTTCCCCTCATCTTTCAGGAGTGCATTCAGGTTCGATGTGTATGACAGTGCGGGCAGATAACGCAAAAGCATGCTCGACGGAAATATTTGTCCCCGTGGACTAGATGCCTGCCAGGTCTGCGCTTGCTCTGTGGTGGCCCGGCAGTGGGACGCTTGGAAAAATTAGGTAATTCCGCGCGTCTCTGTTGGGTTGTCTGCCTGCGACCTGTGACCTCCTATGTTTCGCTCACCTCGTCTCATTCTCCTATGGAGTGTTGGTCACAATAGATTCGCATAGGTCGCAGTGCGCGAAGTGTTTCTCTCCGTTATCTATTCTTTAGCTTTTTATTTATCTGCTGCATGAATTAAATCGTAGGTAAATTGTAAACAGTAAAAATAAAAGAGAGACCCAGGTAAGATTTAAATGGTAAACCTCAAGTATCAAATATAATATGACATAATGTGCAGCAATAAGAATACCAAACTCAGAAGTTTTATTTGGCTCCGTGGTAACGTACATGAGGTCGCCTTGGGGACACCCGGCGGGTACAGTTGTGGTGTACAGTGCACGAGGTATTCCCCTCTGTTACAATATGCTAATTATAATCCTAGAGGCCTTAATGTAGTACATGCACATACGAGCAGTAAAATAAGCACTTCAACTACGTTGAGCTACCAACACTTTCTACTATCACAGCAATTACAGGACTGCCATCTGAAACTTGTGTTGCATAACTTCGATTATTGCGATTTATTATTTACTAATTTAAATCTTCAGCACTAACTGAAATATTGTAACGTGTTCATAATGTGTGCGTTAGATTCATTTTTGAAACTACAAATTTGGCCATGTAATAACGCTAAACCGAGCAGTGGTTTTATGCATTCGCCTGAAATAACTTTGCATACATTCATTCCATGTTACTTATTTCTAAACTATTGCCTATCTTATTTAGCTTCACGATTTTAGTTTCTCACAGCTGCACGAGTTTATTTCTAGGCACTCCTTTCCATTCCTCATCACAGATCATTATTGCAGTTATCTACCTTCTGATGTGAGGGACTGCTGGATATTGTCTACATTTTAAATATAGCTAAAGAATTACATTTCAACAAAAGAAACTCAAGGTTCATTTTAACTATAACACGCCCCTTTACAAACAATATTTCCAATATCTCTCTCTCCCTCTCTTTCTATATCTAAAGTAAATAACTACTTATATTTATATTGTGGATGGATTTGTCCTCTGTTTATTGCTATTATTTATATTACCTTGTTTTCATTTTAGTTTTGAGCTATTTCTTAGTCTTAGTGTGCCTTTTTTGTTGTGTGGACAATAACTATTTTTAGAAATATTTTTATTTATTATTCCTTCCTGAACTTCTGCTTTTTAACTTTACTATCGTAGTATTGCTCATTCTATTTGCTTTGTCTTATTTGTGGCACCAATACAAGGCCTGATTATCTTAACTTCACCAAAATATACAAAAAAATGTATCACACACATACAATTCAATCAGGCTGAAGATGATTTCACCGTTATGCTGAAATTAATGTTTAGTTAGGGGCATTTTTAGGAAAATAAAAATAAATACACTTTTCATGTGGAGGACAGTTAGCGGGTGGAATAATCTTTGAGAGATATTTCATGTTACACCCTTAAAAGATCCTCGATCGAAATACCAAGTTTGGTTTTCTCGGACCACTGGTTATGATGCTCTCATACACACACACAACCATACCTTCTACATATTTTTCAGAGTTCAAGTTATCTCAAATGTGTATTTTCCGGGGAAATATCCATGTAGAGTGTATACGGTATTTCACTAAAACAGGCAAGAGTGAAGCAGGTAAAGAATTGGCATTGAGTGCCTGATGAATCATAAAATAATAAGGACTTTATGACATTGTTGTCCTCTCAACTGTCATCTTTAGATGAACCTTATCCTAGGTATCCAAACACTCTTTGTATATTTTTGATAGAAATAGTACGATGCCGCAAGAAGAATCTACCTTATATTCCAGCAACAAATGAAGATTATCGATCCCAGATTCATATGATGATTGTGACGACGTGGAATCATAATGTCGTAAATTAACTGTGAGGGAAAATAGCACGCGCTGCTTAGCTCCGAGATTTGCTGGCAGATTAATAAAAAAATAAACAAATAAATAACTCATCGCGTCCGTTTTAGGTGGAAGCATTTCACACAAAACAGCGATTCATCTTTCCAGCTTAAAACAAACATTTTGTGCAACCCACGGTTGCCATTTCACATAGTCAGCTGACAAGGCAAAGAATTTGTTAGCTTTATGTGACACGGTACCTCGGCTTAGGCACTTCATTAGACCTCTTTTGTATTTCAGCAAACTGCATTGTTTTGCAATACATTTCGTCCATCACTTTCGACTCTGGTTTCATTGGATGGCATTAGAACCGACTAATGAGTTGTTTCACCAGACATACATACCATAATTTTGTGCTTATTATTTTCTCTACCAAATGCTATACGCGACATAGCAGGCAGAGAAGGTATTGTATTCCACCCTAAAATGTGATACCAAGGTTTCACCAGAAATATATGATTTGTTGATCTCTGAACAAAGAAGGCGATTTTAAAAGAGGTTTGTGATGGACAACATAACTCAAAAACGACAAATAAAAATAAAATTGTTTTTAGGTTAAATATCATCCAAGGATGCAACACTAATATGATCCTATTTACCCTTTACATGGAAGATTTTTCCAAATTTTAAATTCTATCGAAAATGGCTCCTACGATTTTGATGTAATACCATATATTAAAGATAAAAGAAAAGCAGAAAAAGTAACTGCACATATTAGATTTTCTGGGTATAGCCACTGAATCTCGCTTCATTCTAATTGACTTTTTCACAACTGGGTGACCATACAAGATAGACAAAAACTTACTGCACAAAAACTGTGGATCTCAATTTTTTTTGGTAGACGTAAGCACTTCCGAGATTTTCCTATTATTTGTTTCAATTTTAAAATACTTATACTTTTCTCAAGTGAGAAGTCATTAATAGTTTCCTATTTCTTTTTTTACTCTTGGCTATGCAAAGAGAACCGCAGAGTTTAAAAGATTAGGCCATCGCTTCAGTGTAGTGCATTACCTTATTTCCGTTCTACGTACAAGGAAATAAGTAAAAAATAATGTCCTTTAATATTTATCTTGATTAACAGATAAAAAGATAGGAAAATAGGCTTAAGTAAGAATAATTTGTTTTTAAAGAAGTAGAGAAAGTCATGTGAATTGAAGATATCGGACTTTTATTTTTCTTTCTTAAAGTCACTCTACTTAAGTTTCCGTATAATTTCTGGAAGTTATTGAGATGAAGGGAAATTCAGTTTTATAATTTACCATTTACTATTTCGCCTAGAGTTATTAAAATAAGTACATTTATTTATATTATAACTTATTTGCCTTATAAATTGCTGCAGTAAGTGTATGAGTGCCCCTTGGATTTTGTAACTTCTAATCGCAGATTCCGTTCTGATGTGAAATTATTGAGAATTTTCTCAAAATTGCATTCTCTTCAGGTAAGGCTCCTGTATGGTATTTATTTGTTCTTGTGGTTAATCAGAACCTTTTACTGATTCTTGCTTCAGTGCATAAAGCTGCAGAAGGTCCAACAACAAAAGGTTGGAGTCGATCTGGAAATAGGAATAACATGAATACCCCGCTGTTGAGCACAAGCAGAATGCATATTTAAGGAGTGGATTCTTTTATTGAGTCCAATAGTTTAACGGAAATACTAATTCTCATCACGCAATTATCAATGAAGTGTACTTCAGAATAACTTGTATTTCTTTTAGTTAATTATATGTGAAATATAGTCAGGAGGACACCACAATTATTAATTCAAATTCTTTCTGACATAACTTAAGTTTATGCCGTTGTAAATTATTTCGAAACTTCAAACTATTTCATCATGAAATATAGAACTTCAAATGCGCAGTTGTAAGCAAATTGGTAATGTAAAAGTAAAAAATATTACTAGGTAGCCCAGTTGTTCCGTATTTATGTGTACAGATATCCGTTGGTGCATTAAAAGGGTGGTAGAATTCAACGGGGCTATTTCAAATTAAAACCTGCCAGTAGAATAATGGTATGAGTGATATATTTTAAAAATGTACGACATTGTGGCTATACCTTCCGGCCGTAATTGCTGCATGTATGCGAATGTCTTTCTGTTTTTTTTTTTTTTTGTTTTTTTTATACCAAACTTTTTATTTTCTCCTTTCTTTCTTTCCGTTTTTTCTGGTATTTTCCTATTTGCTTTTTGGTTATTTTTTCTTACGATGCACATACATAAGCACACAAACACCCCATGTCCAAGGCGGGACTTGAACCCTCGATCCCCTACGCCACGAAGTACCAAAGCTAAACGTCTCGCTATCAGCGGAGGTTGTGAGCGGGTCGCGCTCTTTGCATGTTGTAAAACGGAAGATCACCATCGCCCGATTCTCCACTGATGGGTTTTAACTTGAAATGGCCCCGTTGAGCTTTACAACTCTTTTAACTCACGAAGGAATATCTGTACATGTTCAATACGGGGCAGTTGGGCCACCTGGTATAATAATCACACCTTTTGCATTTCCCATACTTTTGGCAGCATGTAAGTACTACCGCTTCGAAACTTTGCTTATATTTTATAGATTTTTGCGAAACAGTAAGCATGTATTATATATTTTAGTTTTAATAATCAAACGACAAAATGCATAAAAATAAGTCAATATAGACTTAGTTAAATAATAAATCAAATATGAACTTCGAAGCTTCTAATTTTCCTGGGTGCACAGCACCGATTTTTAATGCAAAAATATAAACTGGCCGTAACCTATTACTTCTCTAGTTGTTTAGATTCACCAATTTGTTTTAACTGATTTTTAAACCGGTTTCCTGTGTACATTTCATTATGGGTTTTTAAAGATAATTCCTAAGTACAATGTGTATTAAAGTTAAAATATTTCATTAGAAACCCGATTTTCTTCTAGTCAAAGGAAATATATTATTGTAAACTTGAGACAGGTGTCTCATTGAATGCGGAGCCATCGCTCATGTAAGTAATACTTAAATAATGGGCAAAGCCAGTGACTGAGACGGACTTAAGTCACATTTTATAATCAATGACTTGCATAAATTCACCTGCTATATTGCTCATTGCTTAATTTAGTTGGGTTGAATGTGCTCTACATCTGCAGTCCTTACTAGCGCAACAATCTTGCAATTATTGTTATTAAGATATGTGCATAAATTACATTTTCAAGAATGCATTAATATTTGGCATGGCAATTACAATCGTCATTACATTATCAGGAAGTAAAATTGCATTAATTAAAATGAATTTAAATCATGTCATTAATTTGTGACTATCTAATTACAATGGTGGTGACTAATGATTTCCGTATAGCAGCTCGTCCAAGTATATTCGCTTTATGGAGTTCTCGGTGGATAGTGTCCAGAAGTTGTTATTGAGCCTTGCAGTCACTTTAGCTACAGTAGTTTTGTGTTGTTTTGACACAATTCTTGTTAGTGTACGACGATATCTGTCATTTAGTTTTGATTTTCTCCCATTATTACTTTGACATAATGATATCTAACATGTTTTGTATAGGCTGTCATGACTGATAAAACAGTTGCTCTTGAAATATTAAATAAGTTGGTTTGGTTACTGTTGCTCCAGCTAATCGAGCCCCCAAATTCTACCCTCTTTGGAACGCTGTTATGTCTTTCATTGCAAGCCTACCTGTGCCTCTGATTGCAAATGCAAAATGTACCCTACTCGAAAACAACCTCTACTGATTCCTAGTCAGTAATGAAGCGCGACAAGTGCTTTATCCAAGTTGTTGACCGTCAAACACAACCATCTCTTTACTACCACTGTTCACATTATTTTGCCTATTCCCTGTAGATGTGATGTGCTCACTCAAAATGAAGCATGTGAAAAAAGAGGAAACTGCATCAGGAATATTAAAGAGCCTTGCTTTGGAAACTATACATTCCTTGTATCCAGCTTCATGTATTTACTGACGGTTCATTTATGAAAGACGGTGATTATGCCAGTGCAGTAATTTATTGTAAACTTTTTAAATCTTACGCCTCATAAATAACTTTGATGGTGAAATTGAGGCAATTTACTTAGAACTCTCCCAGTTATGTGTTACATTACTCTCATTCTCTAAAGTAGTTATATTTTGAGACTCGATTTCAGCTATTCTCTGTAAAATACAATATTACTTAAAAATCAGAGAAATAAGGAAAACAATAAAAAATCTGATAGATATAGACAAGATTATTACATTTCAGCGGATGCCTTCCCATATAGGTATAGAAGGGCATTAGAAATTTGATTATCTGGCGAAGAAAGGAACAAATATTTCTGCTTTTACAAAACACAGTATCACATACTTCTCAATAAAAATACTCATCGAATCTAACTTCAAGTTGAATATTTACAGAAAATAAATGAAGGAAAACAATAGGCATCACTTCTTCAAAATACAGATTTACAGTCATCAAGAAAAGACTGGCCATGACTGTCTACTAGAATTCCTATACCATACCTATGAAATCACCAAATTGCATGCTGTGCAACAACAACAACACTACAATGAGCTTCCAACACCTGAGAAAAGATAATACACTTCAGAGACTTTGGAACGGGACAAACGGACATATATAGTGGGAAGCAAAATGACAAATGGCAATTGTTCCACTATTCTGAGCATTGACTTAAATAAATAATTAAATAAATAAATATTAATACAATTAAAAAAACAACAACAACTACTACTACTACCTAGTATCACTACTATTAATAATAATGGTGATCATAAACAAATGTATTATTATAAAGAAGCTTTTGCTACACACGGACTATGAAAAAGAACAATTAGTTCGCTCTAATAGATGGTTAAAACATGAAGCCCAGGCTTAAAGTACGACATTGTTAGTTGTCATTGCGATGAAATGAACTTGAGACCTCTTGGGGTGTTGTAGAGCGCTAATATGAATGTAGTTCAACGCCCTTAAACTCCAATTATCATTATCATCTTGTAGTTTAGATGCAACCATTGGAATCTATTGGGGAATTTAATGTCACATCCGCCATAGTAACTTAGTTGGTTATAGCAACCAGACGGTAACCGGAAGATTTGTGGCAACTCCCTGCTATGGCATTCCATTTTTCAGTCTGATTCTTTTCAGACATTTTATCGAAAGTCTAATGAATATTTTCTGTCTACAAATCAGTTTTAGCACATAAGAATCATTATTATGTTAATTTTACTGCTTCTGATATTATTACCTCACACATTATTGCAGTTCGGATTTCAGTGCGCGTAGTTACTTAGTAGCACCAAAAACGTTCATATCAAAAATCAATTACGACAAATCAATTGAATTACGACAGTGAAATATGACCCGCTAAACATATTAATAATAAGTTGATGTTCTCAGCACACATTTAAAGCAGTCACCTCGAAAGGTCATTTTGAAGCTTAGGTGAAGAGCGAGAGCCAGCCTGGAGGCATTTGTGTTTTCAAGAACTAGGAGCACAGCGGTCTTTCTGAAAATATTTACAGTTTTATGTGAGGAATACTCAAATAAGAATGTGTATATAATGAAATTTTTGTCCTCTACTTCACCAAAAATAGTCTAAGCAATGCTAATAACTGGCATTTTCTTTTCCTGTTGACAGAAATAAACTGTGAAATTCTAATCAAGTTTTAATTTTACTTTCTGCATTTACCCATCTCTGCTACTCTCACCGAATGTCATTTTCAACACTGAACACCACAAGAGTATAATATATTCTTCCAATGTTTAATATTTCACAGGTGCTTCATTGGAGCTAAACCTCCTACTCTTTCTGAACCCATCTTAAGGAAGTTTCTAACCATTTCTATGTCAATTTTGTTTAACATCTGGTCAAAAAGCTTTGGACCTTTTACCTTTGCTTCCTTAAACAGCAAGATATTTATTCTTATGCTCACAATGAGGTAAAAATTAATAAACATCTAGGGTTTTACCGTAGTGATCGCAGACCTATTTTTCATTGCCCTCTTCACACAGAGCAGGTGGAATTTCTCCTTCCACCAATCCTTGACTTTTCTTGAACATACAATCTCATCTGCGGTATAAATCATGTGAATTCTGTTATTACTGCGTATATCCTCAACGTAAACCACTAATATTCTGAGGACTTCTTTTCAAGGGGCTTTTTTGATAAATTGTGCATTTCTTTGCTTATCAATGTAGAAATAAGCTTCTTCTTTTTGTTGACCCTTGAAAAGCGAAAACAACATGGTAACTGGAGTAAGTGACATTTCATAATACTGCTGATATACATTTTCTTTCTCCATTCCCAGCAGGGAACAATAAGTTTTAATGAAACTCAAATATTGGATATTATGATTCCTATAGAAATAAATGTTTCAGATCCTATTAAATAAAAATTCCTCTTCACAAGAAATCCACATGTATGTTCCTTTCTTGTGAAAGAGAGTGAGAATGAAAGCTAGCTTATGCACCATTTAGAAAGCTTAGTCTTCAGAAACAGTGGCTGACAATGAAAACAACATTGTCCCATAAACCTTAGAGTTTAAGAGAAAAAGTGTATTTTCAGAATTTCTGTACACTTTTTGAGAAAAACAGACTTTAGACTCAAACTAATACTCTGAATGAAATGCTTAACACAAGTAACACATATCCATAGATTGTTGTCTGAGGGGCGCATTCAATTTCACAAATAATTTTATTGTCGGCGGCACAATAAGGCAGGAACACAAATCGCGACATTAAGCACATATGTGAGAACTGCTTCTTTGCAGAACCTACAGTGATGGATCTGGTTCTGCAGCGTGACGCTGTTTCTCAACAGCAAGGAGCTGATTTTGCAGGGAGTGTTGTGGGTGCTGCATATTCACTTCGGTGAGTTGGTAGGAAATCACAACGCATCCACCTTCTCTGGTTCAAGCACCCTTCGAGCTTTCTGCATGGGGTTAGTTATACAAAAGTAACAGATTTACGACCAACATTAACTCCAATGCCACCGAGCGAGATGTTTCCGCGGTAATGTGTGGGGTCCAGGGCTCAATTCGCGTCGTGCCGGGCACACAGATGGGGGATATTTCCCTGGTTTGTTCATATCGATAGTGGGGGTTTCCCTTGTGGCAATATTTACATCCCAACCACAAAATCTGCCGACATTTTGTGAATTTCATGTCACTTTTGTAATAGTTGATGTTCAAATGTTTTTGTTCTATTGCATTCCGAAGTTGAAATCACTGGGTGTAAATGTTTATTAATTCGTGTGCTTTCGTCGCGTATAGGTAAGTGTTTTGTTTTTCTCTATGCGATTTTGTTTCTCCAACAATAACTATCATAGTTGTGTGTTGATTTTTCTTGGTTGTGAAGCCAGTTATCATAAAAAGAGTTTTTTTTTTCAGAAGTATGAAAAGGGCCACTTGGAGATCATTAGCTAGAATACTCGTACGTTAATGTAATCACGTAGAATTATATGCGTACAAATATTTGCAGTGGGATCGCTGAGTAATTTCCGCTCACCCGTGTTAAATAGTGAAAACATATAATTCCTAGGAATCAGATTTTCCCGTCGGAATTTGTAAAAGAAGTTAAGAGTCGCGAGAGAAAGTACATTCGCATTCAACAAAGCACATAATTGCATCGAGTGATTGCAGTTTCATACAAGCATTGGATGAAATAATTGGGAATAAAACTACAATTCTACAAAGAAAATCCCAGCCATTCGTTATTTAAGAAATCGTCAGGTAGTCTGGATCTATGAAGCCCAACAACGCCCTGAGAGAAGAGTCAATTGCTGCTCCAAACTAAGCACAAGCGCGAGCAGATTTCTATTTCAAATTTAGCGCGAACGCGAAAAGGATCTCTTGCTTCACCCTTCTACCACGAATTTCCTTTGATATGTTTTAGAATTTTAGAAGCAAGCGACAGCGGTGAGTATGTTGTGATAGGACAGTAGGATTTGGATAGATTTACTGATGCTTGAACAGACTGCTAGTGCCCCCTTTGTTCTGGAAGTGTCTCGTCTATTGCCGGGACCTCCAGGTTGCATGTGCCCAGGGAGGGATACCTATCGTCAGGTTAAAAGTCTTTTATAGCTTTAGGGACTGCATTCTTGCTAACTCGCGTCGTCTTTGTGGCCTAATCGCCCATTTGGTCTCTCCTGTATCCCTTTCTTCTAGGGTAACGTTGGAAGCACAAAGGACCCACCGTGGCCTATGGCTGTGCAATGTTCCAGTTACTGAGACTTCTCTGTCTGAGTACTCCTAACTTCATTACCATCTAAATGAATATATCCGATATACAATGCTGAACATCACATTGCAAAGGTAGGTGAGAGATGTGTCCTTTCGCTGGAAATCGAGTGTTAAACTACACAGTGGTCTTGTGAGAAGGAACGTGGCTCTGAGCAAGAACTGTAACAGAATATGTTAATATTCGTTAGCTTTTTTTCATTTCACATAATACATATGTATTTCCCTACTATAACATGTATAGAAAAGGCATAAACAATGTATAGGTTTACTTCTTCGCACTACTGAAATTCCTATTTGGCGTACAACTTGTTTCAACCGGCCGAAATACGAACTCAGTTCAAGGTGTAATAGAAGGCAGAGTAAGAGTACGCGCACTTTATGTGTGTGTGTGTATTTGTGAGTTTAAGTGTGTATACATATATTATATATACGAGAGAGAGAGACAGAGAGAGAGAGGGAGAGAGAGAAAGAGAACAGCATAGCTGAATAACTCAAGGATAACTAAACACAAAATTTTCTGTTTAAACAATGTATCTTTGGGACATGCCTGGAAAATATTTTCATGAGTTTCCTCTATTAATTTTTATTGTTTAATGGATAAAATATTTGTTATTTTTTAATTTGATTCAAAGTCTGTAACTTTCATATAATAGCATGACTAATAAAGTGCACATCTCGAATTTTCTGCAGAATATGTGTAAAACCCTTTTCATTCTTATTGGAGAGATATTAAGAAGATTGGCTACAGAAACGTGTAAATATTCTCCAAATATACATAATAAGTATCTATTTTTAAGGATTTCTGAAGATATGAAACATTGTGCTTACAGTTTTCAAAACTTTAAGCTGCATATTTGGAAATACCAGTTATATCGGTTTTTAGATGTGTTTTATGTTTGTTTTGGTTTTTTTACTTTTATTTTTTTTTTTTTATGTTTCGTTTTTGCTTTTTGTTGTTTTTTCTTTTTAAAGCTAGAATATTTAAAACTATTCTGTACATGTGAGAGTTGTCCCATGTTCCAGAATATCAGAGTATCTATATTCCCGTGATATAGTTGATTCGAATCAACTATATCACGGGAATATAGATATATAGATATATATATTGGTTTACATGCAAAGAATGGTTAAATATATATATTGGTTTACGTGCAGGGAATGGATGAATAAATTTGTACAAAAACAGGCTAGAGTAGACGATGTGAAAATGTTTTCATTCTTCGAATCAGAAAGCTAGACTTGAATCAGTAATTGCCAAAATACAAATGGACGGGCCTGCCAAAGCCCAAAGGAGTAGGAGCACAGATTTATCGATTACCTTTTTGTCATCCTATGACCATAGAATCATTATAAAAAGAAAGAAATTTTACTTATTTTATATTTCAAGATGAAACTCCTAGCATATTTTATGCTAAAGGAAAGTATCAAAACTTGATTAAATTGTCTTTAGTTTTGCGGAAAACAAAGCATAAAGCAGAACATACCCCAAGTTAACAACGTTTTTAAAAAAAAAATTCAATTAACAAGTTTTGCATTATAAAACTCCTGTTTCTTGCTATTTTTAATAGAATTTGTCATTAAATGTTAACAAACAGAGCTCTAAAATAATTTGTTTCCTTTTTCACAATAAGAATATCTACATATTTATACTAAAATTACTTGATTTGTATTTTATACCTATTAAGCAATTTAATGTATTTCAGCGTAATTTAAAAAATCCTTCTCCAGGTGATATCATAGGAAAATTAGAACGCAATGCTACATTTCTGGCAAAAGTTTTCAACATTTTTCATTGTGGTGAAATATTTTTTAATGCAATTTGTTTGAAATGTTCAGGTTCTTTAAAGATAAATGAAAAAAAAATCTTGAGGTTGCCTTGGTTCAATCCTAAGTGGTTACGGCTTGTATTTATTTAAATTTGTAGTGACATAAATATCATTCTTTCTGGAAACTGTAAGGTATTAATACTTAGTTTTGAGGAAAGCAGCTATGAAATTGATTCTCAACCTATGATTCAATGTTTCCAAAAGATGATTCAAATACTACTTTTAAAGATTGATATTTCCAAAAGATCATTCGGGGGGTGTCTCAGTTGGTAACGTATGTGGTCCGCATTCTAGAGATTCCGGGTACAAACTCCCGGGACCGCCCATTCTGACCGAACATTTTTTCGCTGTTTCCTCGGTCACTAGGCAAATGCTCGGTTGGATAGTTTGATCTGCAAAATATCTTATCATCCCTATCATCACTACATTTCATTTCCTTTATTTCACCACCTTACCAGGCATTGAGCTGATTACCCATCCTGGATATGCTATAATCCAGGGCCTGCTTGCTCCTCGACAGGCTGCTGACCCATGGCATTGTTTTGTTGGTCTTTTGGGCTGTATATCCTACAAAAATAGAGGTTAAGAAGTAGAAGATATCTCAAAAAAGTTAATAAATATTGAATTGAAGCTGAAAAATCATTTATATTGCATTAAATATAGCTATCTTATAAATTGTAGTTCAATTTATAGATAGCTTTGAAATTTAATGAACAATTCCCTAAAACCTGATTTTAATATGTGAAAATTCTCGCATAACTTGGATTCAGCTCATTCTTAGGCAAATACTAAAATTGGTTTGCGAAAATGCTCCTCCATGCAAAATAGAGTTGTTAATATTGATACTATTCTTTCACACTACCTCCAATATTTAATGTATAACTTTTAAAGTAGAATAAGATTGAATTAATACTATATTTGAGTCAAAGACATTCAGCTCTTGGTGCATACATTGATATAAACTGAGCGACTGCGACATGTTCTCTAAACGTAACATGGATCTTTGTATCCCTCGGACCTCTTAAAGATATCTCAACAACATACATGACATTCGAAAAATACGTACTAATGTTTGGAACACATTCAATAAGGGCACTCATTTAAATACCTTTTAATATTACTAATACTCTCATTAAAATATAATTTTGTCACAGCCATATACTTATGACATGTTAATTTATAGCTTATTAGCCGTTTACATGGTACTGCACATAGTACATACATGTGGTTTTGAAAAGGTAAATACAAGGAATATCTGTTTTGGTGATAAACTTTTCGGGGATGTCCTTATAACATGAAAACAGCAAACAACTTGGATGAACATGAACATGGATCTAAAAACAGTCTGTTAAAGCGTTATTAAGGTATTTTCCCTTCCTTACCAATACTGATAATGGAAATGGGTATGGGACCGCGCCGTGACCGAGTGGTTAGACCCAAGCGACCGCATGTGAGGTTTGTGGTGGAGAAAGCGGCACAGGTGCTGGTTTTCTCCGGGTTCTCCGGTTTCCTCCGCCATCACATTCCACCATCACCAGTTTATCGTCTACGGTGCCACAAGTAGTAAAATCGGGCGTTAAACACTAACAAAAAAGACCATTATTCATCACAAAGGACGGTGAATGGCCGGGACGGAATTGTGGAGAGACCACTACCCGACTGCAGCAATCAGGCAAGGATGATGCCGCGATGGTATTAACATTCCCGTTCATGGAATTGTGATAATGAAAGGTCACACACCCACTCCTCCCAGCGTTGAGGATGAAATCCTCAAACTAGTACTGGGAATCGATCCCGAGGCTCCCCGCTAAAGGCAGATGCGCTATCGTTGCGTTAGCTGGACGGACCATTACTGTTTATCTGAATTACATTATTGTCCGCTTATTGCTGGATTGACTTTTATTTTGTTTTTGTAGAGTAATGAATTCATTATTAGTTGAATTACATTTATTGTCCTCTAAACGTTTCATTTTTTTTTTTTTTTTTTTTTTTTTGCGTCGCTTTGCATCAGAATTATTACTATAGCCAAACTCTATTGTATTACGTTTGTACATTTTTTCTGCTGTAAAAGCTTTCGCAAACCGCCGCAAGTTCAGAAGCTAATAAGAAAGTGCTGGTATTATGTATTTAGAGCATTAAAGTTTTGGAGCAATCTTACTGAAAGTTCATCAGTTATTGTGTGATGGAAACCAAAGTGAAAATACAGAATCCCATAAGTGGAAGCTTGTGTTATTACAATTACTTCTTCTCTTTCAATTCAAGTTGGGTATCTCATTCCGAATGCCCCTTATTCTATTTAATCTGTAGAGAGAGAAAAGCGCCCACTTGTGTCAGGATTATTATTTTAATTCAACTCAATTGTATACATTTTCTCTGTTATAAAGGATGGTAATATGTACTCAAGAAAATCATGTTTTGATGCCCTCTCTACGAAACTCCTTCATTCAGTTTTGTGCTGTAAATCTACGAGATAAGTAAACCATTAAGTTACTGTTCATATGTTTTCTGGAAATTAATGTAAGTTTTACAGTTTTCTACATTTCATCTAAATTTCTATCAACATGTCTAAACTCATACCTACACTGAATTGTATTTTCCACTATTTTTAAGTTCTAAGCTTCTGCTATAATAATATTGAAGTTATTTTCAAATAAAGTTCCAAACATAAAATTGTCTTACAGCTCCAATCTTTCCCTTCCAATGTCATTTTAAAAATATTCATAGGCGGGATTTGAGCCCGGATCCTTCTAGTTTCCGTCTGGTTGTTCTAACAAGCTGAGTAGAAATAACTACACTTCGGTACGACAAAAACAACTGATTCCCATATTATCCGGTATAGAAAATGTTCAAAGCTTTGTGTGAAACATCCATTTAAATTATAGTACCGGATTATGGACATATCCAACTCTGCTATGGTTATTTAGTGGTCTTGCAGTGAGTAGTCATTCACCTCATACTAATATCATAATCAAGTAAACTCTCTGATTTCCAAAGTGATAAAGAATCGGCTCTCATACCTGAGTGAGTGACTAATGAGAAGCGCATCAATGAGTAACCCTCAAGGAAGGTCTATGAATTTGTCCCTTTATGTATTCCCAAGATCCTTCACATTATTGTGTGAGAAAAGGTTGCTCAACTAAATGTATGTAAACTCCACACACAAAATAGATTAAAATCGACGTGTTATTAAACATATATATTTGGAATAAAATGAAAGATTTTGAAAAACGCCAAACTACGCGATCGGTAATACCTAACCTTTGTTCTTTTGTGCGATCGCTCCATTAGATGATATTGCTGCCAGAAAATGTAAAAAGTGTACGAATACGTTCTGCATTCACTGTAGGTCTTATGGTAGGGTTAAAAGTTTTGCATTGTAAACTATATGGTTTAAAACTGTTGCATAGTGAACATGCAAAACTATCCCCCACATGGCTTGTAACAGGGAGAGATTTAAATTAAAAGCTCGTCATGTTCTCCAAACGGAAATCCTCTTTATCGATTGCTATTCTCTTCTCTGTTCTATTGCCGCATTTAACGCAAATAGCTCAGGATCTCCTGAAAGCTCTTAATCAGCTTAAATATATTTGGATGCGAGGAACATAATAATCAATGTTGCTTGGAATTGCTCGGAATAATTTAGGGTGATTTTCTGTCCAAATTATAGGGAGCAATGACTCTTCAGTGATGTATATTTCCAGAAGGTAGTCGCAGAAATTAACAATGGGCTTGACGCTATGGGGAAGCAATGCCATTATTTGAGCTGTAAAGTAATGCCCGGTTTAAGCTGAGGAATGCCAAATAGCAAAAACTCTCCCCTCCAAAAAAATACTCCCTACTTCGGAATTACTTATTCACTAGTCAAATGAAATGTTTGTATTTTCCTGGATGAACATGGGATAAATGATACAGATAACCCTTAAATTCATTTAATGGTCATGCACAAGACATTGCCGAAGGAACTATATCTTCAAAATCGGCAGCTATGCGTGAAGATGAAAAAATGTAGTCTAGTTTATTGCACTCATTAAGTAGATGTTTCATTACAGCAAAGTATGCATTATTCTCCCTACAGGAAAAATAATAAGGTATATTTAAATTGTTGTGACGGCCATGAATTGATAAGAAAAAGGAAAGTAAAAAAAAAAATTAAGTGAAGTGTTTTCTGCAGGTATTAAACATTCCATCGACGAATGTGATAACGAGTTTACCAAGAAACTGAGGTTGTATTTCTTACGAAAGGTATAATATTTAAAGCACTACAGTTCAGTAAAGAAAAATAAATAAACAAAAAAACATAATTTGTCTCTCGATAAAACAGTTTCCTGGCCTCTCACATATATTTTCTATCACTTTCCGTTTGAGTACGTTGCTAATGCGCTGCCTGTTGAGGTCAGCTTATTGTCCTTGACATAGCTACGTGGTTTTGACTGTGTTAATATTTTACCACCTTCTGTTACATTAATGACTGATTTATACTTAGGTCTAATGGAATTATATGTTCATTACCATTGGGGAGGCACGTTTAAAAACCTTAAGTTCAAGATCCTGTTCACTATACTGACTTTCCCCGCTAACTTTTTCTTCTTCCCTACACTGCGAAGAATTACCAGCAATGTCTTGGACACAACAATTACTTTTTCTCATTACCATTATCGATTTCTTGTAACAGGGATGCCACACCACCTTACACGTCATTATCTATCTAGTATGACACACCAGTCTAATTTTGTTCCACGTACTCCTCCAAAGGATCAATGGAATTTCTAGCTCACAAATTCGCCACTATTTGCACATGGTGACGAGGGGTCAGCTCATCCCCCATAGATGGAACCATAGAACGAAATCACGACTTGTGGACGTGAAACTTACAGGATTTAGCCTGAGGATCATTTGTTCAAGATATAGGGCTCTTTTGTGTGCAAATAAAGAATACATGGGACTTTACTTCCCTTCCATAGGAAGCCATGTTAAAGATTTCTACATCCGAAAAAAATCCATCAGCCTCGCAGAATTTGTAACCACAACCTTGGGTGTTAGAGGCTATCATGCTATCTACTACACTACGCACAGTTCGATGTTCTCAGAATATTATAACGGTTTCATACTACACACTGCGGGGCCGAGTTGGGTTGTTGACAGTATATGCCAAGGACTGAGGTGGGTTAACTGTGTTACCTGTTGTCCTCCGTGGTTTAGGGATAATCCGGCCCTGACCGATGGTTTCAAGTGTGCCTAAAAGCGACAGACTCATGTCAGCAGATTTACTGGCATGTTAAAGAACTCTTGATGGACGAAATTCCGGCTGATATGATCCTGGCAATTGACAGCGTCGTTAACAAACAAAGTATTTTATTTTTTAAATAATCCATTTTGATCCACTGGCAGCCGGCAACATTTATAGTCCTGCATCACCGTAGCCGTTCTTGGTCACGAAGTTTTGAACTTGTGTAGTTCGCCAAATGCCATATTCCACCAATGTTTGCTTTTATAGCCTAAGTATCCATTATCTCAATATATGCTGAAGATGATATTTTTGCAATAATATAATTATGTGCATTTTATATAATATATGAGAATTGAGAAGTTTCATGAATTGGAAATAAGTAAGTTTAAAGCCGGTGTTATTAAAAATTCTCAATAAGCCTCCATTGAAAAATTAAACTATTAACAGTGTTAATATTAACTATGAGCTGCATATTTTGTATATTCAGCTAAAAGGAATTAAGTACTTGTGAAGTATACGCAAGGTCATGCTTACGTTTTATTCATATTCAAACATGAGCTTTCCAATCTTTGCAGTTGAATACTAATTACAGGATGAACAATCTGATACACAATTTTCAATAATGTTATTTAAATTTGAATTATTATAGTATTTTAAAATTGATAATTTACTCTGATACAAATTGGCAGCAAAATACAAAGACTGTTCATGTGATTTTAAAAACCAAATTGGGATAAAATAAAAATAAAGTATTACTCTGATATCTGTAATAATGAATGTAAAAATCAAATAGAAACAATAGTCTTATAAGTCATCCTTTCCCCTTTTCTTTCTTTTTACAGAGCGTGTGTTTTAAATGCAACAACGGAGAAAAGAACATAGGGAGTAAAATAGGAGTTGCCTAGTTTCTAGATGAAAGACAGCATAGAAGGAAAACGTTGACAGTGACACGAGAAGAGAAGGTAAATGACTCTCTGCACGACAAATCAGAAATGCTCCGAGGGGCAGGATGATCAAATCGATTCCGGAAGATAACAATAATGAATGTCTAGTTGGGGGCGGAGCAAAGAACAAAAGTCCCTCTACTCCACCCTGACGGGACAGTCAACACCCAGGACGCGCCCACCACCTCATTCTTCCACCCCTTCTTCCTTAATAACTTTTATTTCGAATTAACATTTTCAGAAAGTTCCTAACGCCCAATTTGCGTGCCATTAAGTAACGCAAGGTAAACATAAATAATAATTTGTTTATCTGCATTGTTAGTATGACAGAAACGTGTTAAATAGGGACAGAACAGAACAAATACAACAATTATTTTAATTGGATAGGCAAAATGTTCATTGAGATTACAATTAGCTAATTCCAGACTAATATTATCTTTATTTTATTAAACAGAAAAGGAAAGTAAACAGTGATTCCTAATTTATTTTAATTATTCTGCTTCAAGAAAGCCTCATGCAGAAACGGAAAACTGCGTTCATTAAGTAATATTCGTTTTGAACAAAATAAAAGTCATAAAACAATTCGGTTAATATTTCTCAGTATGCGTTAAGCTGCATTTATAAAGTGTTACAAGTCTCATTTAAAGATTAAGAATAATTAAAGCAATTTTGGGGGCAATTACTTTTATCTGACATCCATTGGCCAGCCGGAGCAGAGTTGTGCAAAATGTCATTTGTAGTAAATGGATTTGTTCTCGTTCAGACCTTCCTGTTCGAACTTTTTGGCCGAAAGGAGTTTCAGAGGACCAAAATAGCAAAACGTCCAACTTTATTCAGCAGTTAATTTTATGATCTTCTCATGTTCTCTAATGACAGGAAGCCTAACGAAATTCCAAGGCCTCACCATAAGTAGGTCCCTACTCTGCTGTGGTCACATTCAGAATTTTCATTGCCGTAACAGCGTCTAGGAAGTTGCGTTTACTGATATGAGCAGTAACCAGAATGGCTCAGTTGCATTAACTGATGATCGCATCGAGAGGTTCCGGTTCACCATGGTGTTGTTGCTTCATTCTTCCGTCGTATTAGATGGATACGCGGACTAATTGGGACACCAGGATTGATCTGAGGAACGTCGGCGGGCAGAGATGAAAAGTCGAACTAAGGCAGCAAGTGGATCACAACAGCCAAAGAGGGTTACTCGATAAAAAATCCATTGAACATAGCTAGCAGGACCATATAGTAGGTTTATCACTCCCGGGTTATGCAACCGGGACTGCAAAATTCATAACACTTTCACTTGAAAGAGGACCATGCCCAAAGGGATATAAAGGGGCTAATTGTGAATTTCCGGCTTACTAAGAAAATGCTAAGTAAGATTGTCATACCATAGAATTTCCTATATTTTATTCACTCTCAAATCATTTTCCTATTCATTTTTAGATTCGTAATGCTTATGCGAAGCATGTTGAGAATAAAATGTCTTCTTTGGCACTGGAGCCTACCGCTCTACCCTTTCTATGTGGATAGGAAGGTAATGATTACAACAACAATAATCATAATCATAATAACAATAACAATAATAACAATAACAATAATAACA